>JAYRCH010000613.1:600000-1200000 GCA_037179445.1 Phengaris alcon alcon | reverse complement strand
TAGACGATTCAATAACAAAATTTCTTACATTGCAGCTGTGGGAGTGGCGTACAGAATGCACCTCTCTCGCGAAAGTTCCTTCTCCGAAATGTCACCACCACCAGACCTGGCGACGGGAGACGCACTCTGTGGGAGCTTGGGATGTTCAGGCATTATCTACAAAAAAAAAATCAATATTATGATATATATTATATACCTATCTATACTTCTATACTAATAATATTATAAAGAGGAAAAATTTGTTTGTTTGCATTGAATAGGCTCCGAAACTACTGGACCGATTGATTGATGAAATTTGGCACAGATATAGAATAGGCCACTGGAAAGGACATAGGCTACTTTTTACCACGGAAAATGTACGGTATGTATTTTAAGCTCTGATTGCTTGGAGATTACCTACATGAGAATAACCTAAGAAAGAGCATGTCAGGACATGTCTAAGAAGGGTTCCGTGACTTCCGTTCCGGTTCCGTTATTGTCAGATTTCGCTTAAAATATTTTCGTAAAAAGTTTTTAGCATGATCTATCAACATGGAATCTTACAAGTTTCTATGTCCTATAGTTTAGAAATGCCAGGGTAGGGATCAACAGCTTATAAACCTCTTTGGAGGCCGACTACCCGAAAATGATTAACATTGTTAAAAAGTCATGTATCAAACCTTGCCTTTATCTTAGACCTAGTCAGACCTAGACACGATGGGGTGGAATGAAAAAAAAATATTCTACCCCACACTGTGGACACTAGAGTTTTATATACATAAGATATCCCTTTTATATAATAACACCGGAAACCGTGAACAATATCTAACAAACTCATTAAATACCTTTGTTATTTCTTGTTATTAAATTTTAAAATTTCTTGTTATAAAATATGGGGCTTAAATATTTGACAAATATGGTTTGACATTGATTTGAAGTGTATATTGAATTATTTTTTATTTTGAAAAGTTTATTTTCCAAGTTGATAGCATTTATCGTTTGGTACCGGCACAGATTAAAGAAAGCTAGGACGCAAGTATACTTATATTTTTACTATTTGGTACCGGACACCAAATAAATAGACAAAATAGAACGTATAATCTCCGTATATCATCTATATATATATATAAAAGGCAAAGCTGATTGACTGATGTATCAACGGACCGGCCAAACCCTTAAAGCTAGAAATTTAAAATTTTGCAAACGTATTTCTCATATGACGAAGGCGTATCCACTAACGAAGGATTTTTCAAAATTCAACCTCCAAGGTGGTAAAATAGGTGATAAAAATTTGTATGAAACTTTTATACCTTGGACATATTTGCATGATATTTCGTATGAATTGAGAACGGAAAAATACTGGGTTACGTATTTCGGCGCTTTCTAAAATTCAGCTCCTAGGTGGGTAAAATAGGGGATGAAAGTTTAAAACCTAATTTCACGTAAGTGAAGCCGCGGGCAATTATTGCCTTAGCTTTTGTCTCCGGCTTCGCCCGCGTAAATATAACCATACAAATTGAATACTAGATGTTGTCCGCGGCTTCGTGCGCGCACAAGTTAATCTCGCTGAAACCGTACATTTTTCCGCGATTAAACGTAGTCTATGTCCTTCCCCGTAGTCTACTGTATATCTGTGCCAAATTTCATCAAAATCGGTCCAGTACTTTCGTAGCCTATTCAATAGAAACAAACAAATTTTTTCTCTGTATAATATTAGTATAGATAATCAACAAAAACAACATCTGTTGTTATGTAGTTTTCCGCCGTTTCACCCATAACAATAAGATAAAAGGCCGATCGCTTCAATTAAGAGGCTCTCATATGCAGCCCTTGCCGTTCTGTCAACTGAGACAGAGACCTGTGGCTCAGGGGCCCTAACTTATGTTTGAAATTTTGGCCGTTTTGAAGATTGAAGATTTCGTAGCGGCGGTTAACGATTCCTGCTACGTCGTAGCGCGAATACGTTATCCAGAAATATAATATTATGTCCCTTTCTGTGCTCTTTCTCAATTCTTATAAATACTTAGCTGTATTAGAATAATTTTATCATCCTTACTAACACTAATATTTTAATGTGAAAGTGAGTTTGTTTATTTGGTTGTACCGCTTTCACGTAAAAACTACTTAACCGATCATTGTGAAATTTGGCACAGATATAAAGCAGACCACGGGGAAAGACATAGGCTACTTTTTATTCCGGAAAATGTACGGTTTCAGCGAGATCAACTTTTGCGCGCACGAAGTCGCGGACATCATCTAGTATTCAATTAGTAGAGTTGTTTTAATGACAATAAACTAACTTATTACATAACAATACACTACGTAACAATTTTGATAAAAAAATGTGTATTGACCTTGACCTAAAATTTAATCACGAATAAAACATAAAGTTTAAACTTAATAAAGTTTAACTTTTTGATATGATCAGGAATCATTTAGTGAGGGTAGCAGGGGTTACACACCCTAAGGGCGACAGGCTGCCCGGCACCGCACAGGCGCGCCCGGGAGTCGCCGCAGGAAAATGTACCTTTAAAATTCCATGTTTCGAAGGAAATCATTATTAAAGACCAGCTACCTGCCATTTTGCTAACATATTCAAATGATATTATTTATAATATCGAAAGTGGTATTAATTTTAACGGTCTTTAATCATTATTATAGCTAAAAATCTGTGGATTCTAGTGTTGATGACGTAACAAGTAGACTAATTTTATATTAGCAAAATTTACTGTGTTTTTGAGATTTCCGTTACACGCTAACGAAGTCACGAGATTTTTTATTGCTTCGATATCTTGGTCTGTCTGCTTATCATCTCAGTACCTAAAAATCTTATAACGTATTTTAATAATCTGATGAGGAGTCAGCAGCAGCGATTTTAGGGGTAGGCTAAGTAGGTTATAGCGGCAGTGGTTTGGTGTAAAATCCCGCCGGCCGCTTGTCTCTTAAAAAAAGTTTAGTGGGTATTGAATTTACTTACTGCTAAATAAATAGATAAGAACGCTAATAAAAATCGCTCGCTTTTGTCCGAAAAATGTTGCCGCCCTTTTTTGATTCCATTATGGTTTAACAGATTTTAATTATTGGTACCTAAAATAGGATAAATTTTTGCTCGCTCGCGCCGCTCGCTCGATTTTAGTAAAAATATTATGTCCTAAATGTACAAGCAAGTGATCAAAAAATAATCATTAACGTACTTCCCATATTCACTAAAATAGGGTAATTTACATAAAAGAAAAGGGGCGTGGCAAAAACTAAATAGTCTATAGGCGTCAGATGTGTGTAAATCCGCCAATGGGAGTTAAAGTTCGCGAAATAAGATAATAACTGTACAGTTTTATCTGCACAGTTGTTCACTTAATACGTAGGTATATCATGGAATCTGGATTTGTATTTAAAAGAATAGCTGTTATTCTAGCAGCTGTGTTCTTCGTTACTTTTGTGTTGGTTGCTGAAAAGAGAAGGCATAGTGAGATGAATGTAGTGTCACTGGTGTGTGTCGTGCGGCCATTTTCAATGTCAAGGCAGCTTTACAGTATGTACTGGTGCATTAAAAGTCACAATTTTAGTAGATTTTTTATGACCGCCAAACGAGCAGTTGGCCGGCCTGATGGTAAGATTACCGTCACCTATGGATACTCCAGATGAGGTACAACTTACAAGTGCTTAGCCGGATTTTTAAATGCCGAAACCATAACCTTTATGTAATGGATAAGGTACACGAGGATGCTTATATACGTTATTTACATGGATATAGACCCATGGGTTGCTATGGGTCTATTTTCGCAGGAAATTTGAGGCGAAAATCGCGTATCCCGGTCATCAGGTAGGTATACACTGGAGTATGTGTCACTAGTTCTCACCTCTACATGTTTTTACGCATAGTTAGGTAGACAAATATGTAAATATAAATGTGCTTGTTGTCTAGAATACTTTAATTTAATTATGTATAACTTATTTTGTAGTTTTAAAGATTGTATTTTTTTAAGAAGATTGATATTGATATTTTTGAAGAAGATTGTATTTTTCAATCATTGTAAAACCGCTTTTTAGGGTTCCGTAGTACTCAAGGAACCCTTATAGTTTCACTCTGTGCGTCTGTCTGTCCGCTCTTATAACTTCTGTAATTACTTATGCATATAAATGTATGAAATTTGGTATAGTCATAGGTTGTATGTAGATCTCGGCTTTGGCATCATAAAATATTTTTTTATTTTAGGGGTACCTTCCCCAAACATGTGAAATGAGGATAAAAAAAAATTGAACCCATCATGTGGGGTATCGTTAAATAGGCCCTTTTTAATAAAAGCAAGATTTCATACATGAGTTTTTTATAATGTAAACCATTTTCGAGTAATCGACCTCCAAATTGGTTTACAAGTTGGCCCCTGCCATTTCCTGCCATTTCTAAAGTATGTGACTTAGAAACTGGCAATTTTAGATGCTGATAGATCATGCTAATAAATACTTTTAATTAATATTGAGTCAATTTTGAAGTAATTAAAAAAAAACCTATTACGCGTTGATAGTTACGGAACCCTCATTAGACATGTCTTGACATGCTCTTGGTTAGGTTACTTATTTATTTATTTTAAATTATATTTATTCAGAAATATTTAATAGGTACAATTATTGTTACCTTTAATTAAAATCGCCAAACTGCGAAACAGTTTGTTGGCGAGAATTTCGTTACTGCTCATCGCAAACAATATTATTAAAATATACAGCTTATTACCTAAATAACAAATTATCAACTATTCTGTTATCTATTATATATATATATGTATGTATGTTTATCTGTTCTATTACAAAAATATTTCAAACGAAACTTTTTTCATTAATTAATTAATATTCTACCGCAATTTTATGCAAACTAAATTATGTAACGGTAATCAAAACTGAGGGAAGAATAATATAATCCTTGGGGAGAGAAAAATTGATTTTTGCGGCAGGTCAAGAACCCCAGTGTTTCGAATGCGTAATACCACGCAATTTTATGTTTTCTACCTTTGAAGTACCTAGGTACCGTGGCAGGTATAGAGGCGCCACACGCGACGTGGTAGACGCGTCGGTGCGCCGCCAACGACTGAGTCATATTACAACACAAGTTGCCAACTTTCTAATCATCCAAATTAATATTCGATGCGGAAAACGAACTAAATATGCATATAGGCTTCTTGATATTGAGACATTTTAAGTGCGTTTCAATTGCAAACTCGTTTGACCATAACTCCCTGCTTACCTACCTTTAAAAAAATAACTAAGTAACTACCTAGTTTCTAATGTAAGTACATAATATTAGTATAACAACCTTAAGTAGAGCGAGGTATTTAGGAAATCATGTAGGTACTTATTCCTTCTGTCATTCAAAGGTGATAAACGGAACATTAGTAGGTAAGTATAGTTAGTAAGTACACTAAAAATGTATTATTTAAGCTATGCCGACTATCTAAAGGTCGCGATGACTCATGAGGTAGGTACAATCCTGAAATTGGTTATTTATATTCCGAAAATGTAACACCCACGGGCCACGCATTAGCCAATAGGCGTCCTATCTCATCCCTTGCCCTGTGACTCATCATAAGATTGTTTGCCCATATTAGCTCTCTACTGAATGGATTTATACGTATGAAATTTTCTATGGAACTTGGTTAGTCTACACACATAGGCTACTGTTTGTCGCACAAAAATTACTGGTTTCCGCGAGATTTCTTTTTGCGCGTACGAAGTTGCGGGAAACAAGTTATCCGGGTACTGTAATTTACAATATTATGTATAAATTATAGTACCTGGATAACTAATATTATACTTACTTATATGTATAAATTACAGTACCTGGTTATCCGAGCTTTGCTCGGAGTTCGAATAAATTAAAAAAATAAAAAACATCACAATATTTGAATATCTGAAAATATCTCAATATCTAAACAGAATTCGAACTGACCACATTCCGAATTTTCGAACAAAGCAAAAATTATACACACGCATTACGCATACCAAAACTGCCAATCAGACTGACATAATAGTGTCGAAATTATTAAAATATTGTTGCAGGATGATAGGAAAGATGTAATATTATAAAGCTTAAAATGCGCAGTTTGGCAGGGGTAAGACCGATTTTTTTATTTTAGATCGTGTTTTCTGCCCTAAAACTCCCTGAATATTAAATTTCATGGTAATAATTGCACCCGTTTTCGATAAACCGATTATATAAATATATTATATATATTATACAAGACATTACAAGATTGTCTCGTTTAAAGTACAAGATAATATTTGTACGAAGCTATTATTTTTGATAAACTGGTACTGGTGATAAAAATTAAAAAACATTTTATTCAGAATAAAAAATAAGGTTTTGTTTTCTGATCGTTAAACAAAAATAAGTATTACAATTACCACCGGTTCGGAACCGTAACCCGGCGAGAAGAACCGGCGTAAGAAATTCGCGCGGGTATTTCACCTTTTAGTAAAAAGGATGCCAAAATTGTTCCTTTTAAAACACACCCTCAGGGGGTAAATTCTAATTATCTCTGAAAGACGTATTTGATGACATGTATTCAAGAGCATCGAAATCGGTAGGTACAGATTTAACGATTTTCCATACAAACTACGCTACCCTTTTTCACCCCTTTAGGTGTAGAGTTTCAGAAAATCCTTTCTTGGCGTATGTCTACGTCATGACTAAGTCATACAAAGATGTAATGACAGTAATTCAGGCCATACATTTTGTCTCATTCGGGTCAGATGACGTCACAGGGTCACAGACGTTCGACGGAACGTTGACGAAAAGTTGACGAACTTCAATGATCTATTTCTCAGTCATTTCTTAAGATTCCATAAATTTTGTGCAGTGGTTGATTAGTTTTGATCTATATTTTAATAAAATAATTTGAAAATATGTATTAACGACATCAGTAAACTTCTTCATTGCTTAATTTACTGAGTACAGCCAGTTTGTGTTTATTCCTAGTATTTATGTTGTGTTGGTCACATTTTTTATCAAATTAATTACTATATTTTTTTACATACATAACGTTATCAAAAATGTAATAAGAGTGTACAGTCAGAGTCATTATCTCTATTTCTTTAAATTTTTCTCTTAGGGAGGCATATGGGGTCATCTTATAAATAGCTGTAATAGCTCGCTTCTGCAGCACAAATATAGAATTAATGTCGGCGGCATTACCCCATAAAAGGATACCATAGGCCATTCTGCTATGGAAATAACTAAATTAAACTAACCGTGCCTATGCTTCGTCAGAAATTTGTCTAACTTTTTTGACTGCAGAACTGAGACTATTCGCTAGGTTAGCAATATGTGGACCCCACTCTAACATAGAATCTAATGTTATACCTAGAATTAATACAGTTGAGTCCACTAGGTCAAGTTTAGCATCATTCAATAGTAAGTAGGTACGTTGGTTTGTGCATGCCTCACATTTGGTAAGCTAAACTTTAATCATTTTGTTTTAGATGCATTAAGAAGTAGATTATTAGTACTACAACTATAAAGTGGTACAACTTCTAAAAGCGTGCTATTTTGTGTTCTCTCCAATACTCTCAAGGAAGATTCAGTAAAGTGTCTAGGTACCACTTACTGAATCGACTGACTTGACGATTTATTTGGACTTTGACTAGACATTGGACTTGGCGATTTTAAAAAATAGATATGACTAGTACCTATATTACATTCTCTTTTAAAACAGTGTTGAAAACTTACAGGGAATTTTTAACTTGACACTGGCAATGGTTTTAATCCGTATCTAACTAACACAATTTTACGGAAGAAATAGAATATAATCAACAACGTCTTAGTTTCACATCCCCGCCAAAAATCTACATACTTATCACTACATAGTATAAAACAATGTCGCCTTTTCTGTCTGTCCCTATGTATGCTTAGATCTTTGAAACAACGCAACGGATTTTTATGCGGGTTTTTTTATAGATATATTGATTCAAGAGGAAGGTTTATATGTATATGACATGCATAATATAGTAGAGAAACACTGATAATTTTAGAGGTTTCTAATGTCGTAAATAAACTCATTTTTTGCGCTTACATTGCAAACGCTGGCTGAACCCTACGAGATAAATCAAATTAATGTACTACAGTATTGTACACCTTAAAAAGTTCTACAAAAAAGTCCGCGATGCTATATCCAATTAAGTAGGTACCTTCAACACATTGTGCATTTTATATAGATCAATATATGGCCCTTTACAGCATGTAATATAAATGAATATTTTCGAAGATATTACAGATTTAAAATGCAGGGACATAGTCGTTTACTTAATAAAAGCCCGTACCCAGTTCATACTTATTATTATGTATGGTATTTTTAGAAGCTATTTAGACGGATACAGTTGATCCTAATCAAATTACTCACTCACTTTAAGCATTTTATACACATTATAGTAGCCATTTATACCATACAGTTTAAATTAATATATTGTTATATTTCGAAGCTATCGTAAAATTTATATTCAAGCGCGAAAAATATATATTAAGCAGTCTTGCACGTCGCGTTGCTCGAGGTGATAGGGTCCCGTTTTTACCCAGGGTACGAAACCCTAAAAACATTTCCAATATTGTATACAGAAGTATATTGCAGTGAGTAGAGTTATTTGTTGAAGAAGTTTTTTCTCCAAGAACACTATTCCATGTTGGCGAAGCTGCGGGCAAAAGCTAGTCTTACATATTTTCACGACAATAGTAAGATAATAGGATTTTTATTTTTACATAAAAAAAATCTCTTACCTAGTTATGACAAGTCACAGGATAATAATTATAGTAATTAATTAGCTATTATTTCATAAAAATATGTTTGCCACTGCAGAAACATAATATTATTAGGTGTAAATATTTTAAAATTACCGCGCGGCAAATCTAAATAATTAAATTTTCTTAAAATAAGTCAAGGTCATGTCTACGCGTAAAATGTCTCTAAAGTGACTACCCCAAAGAGGCATACGTTACTTGATAAGTACGGACAGCGATACTCGAGATATAGTGTGCGTATTATCACAACAAAGTGTGTGCACATTGTGAATTTAGTTGTATGAAGAAGTATTTGAGGCTCATAGTTATAAAATCGTTGAGCTTGGCCTTAGAGTACTTAGAGTACCTACTCAGCTTGGCACTTGGTTTGATTCGGCTTGGATACAATAATAGGTAGGTACGCCGCGCCGTTGCGTCATTAATTTGATTACCGTCTACCAAAAATATTTTAAATATTATAAATTTTATTCCATAATATTATATTTATTTCTATTGTACTAAATGTACTACATTATGAAAATAGACTGTAGATCGATATGAGTGTTAAGTTGTGATACCTACATGGTACCTACCTATATAACCTAACGTTTGAGTGACATAATATTATGGAGCTGGTAACACTGATGGTGTCATTAAACTGACACTTGACATTTGTATATTGACACATGACAGGTGTGATAGTCATGTGACCGGTGAATGGCCAATCGATAGCAGTTCTTTTAAGTGTGAAGTCTCGGTTACTCGCACACAGGTGTACATATAATTTATCGCAATTCGTAACTTGACTGTTCGTTCACTAGTGAAATATAAGTTTAGCGAGTACAAACAAAAGTTTTAACTTGAAATCAGTGAAAGGCCTCACTACGTAAACAAATTAATACAATAATTTGAAGTATTTAAATAATAAAGTTGTGTTTATTCAAGTGATTGTATAACCTGTTTCCGAATTTCTTGGAATCGTGCATGCTGTCTATTTGAGACAAGACCTTGATAACTAGTTCTTTGGAAGAGCGAACTGCGAAACAGTTATTAAATATAGGATCATGTTTGTGGAGGTATGTGTGTAGTTTCGGATTTACAAACCCGATCTTGTGTGTTTTACTAAAATAACCCCTACAATAGTGAGGTTTAGTGCGTTTATATTCAACGAAATTATGTTTTCGAAGTGATTACGAATATGAAGTTCTGTGTAGCTGAAATATTGTGAAGTGTCGGACGAGACACGTCTCATTATTGTGAGATGGACATCGGCGGAGGTAAACTGTGTGTAAGAAGTTGCATGAATCTTATATCAAATAAGTAGAAGATCTCAATGACACTCGCGGCTATTGCACCTTGCACGTTTTTCCTCATGAAATAGGCATTTATAAAAATAGCTGTAGTTGAGTACATGTAGTGTAAATATTGAATCGCTTTTTTATAGCTACTCTCAGCTCACCGTAAAATCTATTAATATCTTATGCTGGCAAGGAATTTCCCAATGAAAGTAGTTCACACATTATGCTTTAGCCCAACAAAATGTAAGTGCAATTTCGAAATTAACTAAATTTTGACTAAATTGTAAATAATATGCTCATCTAATAATAATTAATTTAAGTAAAATATACATATTTTAAGAATTAAAACTGTAGTTACTACCTCATTAGCTTTTAGTCACGCTATTTAGAGGCATAATTAATAAAAACTACATGTATAGTTATAGTTTTTTTGATGAATATGCTTACACTATCTTAGCTGAAAAAAAAAGGTTTAAAATTAAAATCTGAAGGTTTATTTTCGTAATTAAAAGTGTTAAATTAGCAGTATGGTTCTAGATTTAGCTTTTTAATTTTTTTTAATTGCTATAAACCTCAATGATTTATTTCCCATACATACAAACCTAATTTAAATGGTATGCATTGGACATCCACATGAAAATTATAAAGAATCAGCAAGTATTAAATAAGTCTTTCAGCTAGCTTCCATATGTAATGTAAACAAATAAATATAAATGTAAACAATGCCTTCTATTTACAATATTCAGCCTTGAGGTGGGGTAGAGTACTGTTAAGTGCATACATTATTATAATTCTTTATATGTATTCACTAGAAACTGGTTTATTAAAATAGACATTGATGTATTACTTGATACAATATGTTTAGATACAAATTGATATTGCTATGACAATTGTTGTTACATACACAGATTTATAATACAAAGCAATAATTTTTTTACTTTGAGTATGACAGTAATTTTTTTGCTTAAACATCTTTATATGAGCAGTAGATCACACGCCCAAAATATCTGCAGTTGATTTTACCAAACCATATTTAGTATTATTTATGATACTATTACATATATATATATTTAAATGTAATTTAGATACATTTAAATAACATCAAAAACTATAACAACAAAATTTCAATGTTCATCAATATCATGGTACTTACAATATGATCAGCTATTACAATCACAGTTTATCATTCTTTCCAATGTTGTTATGATAGGTTTTCACTTTATAAATTACTACTTATCATTAGTAGTAAAGTGTAAGTAGTGTCTTATATTTAATATGACTTTTAGCTTTGTAGGTAGCATAGTTTCATAGGTGGTTTTTTGCTTTTTTACACTTTAACCTTGCTTATCTAAAATGATTGCAAACTGGTATATAATTAAAGAACATGATTGCAGAGAATATTGTTGCAACTTTGCTGAGAGTATGTTTGTACATTCGCCAACAGATCCGGGGTACCACTTTTCGACCTTATTACTTGGCAATAAAGTTCAAAAGTAATACACCAAATCTGTCGGAGACTATACATTAACGCATGTACGGAAAAACTTGATAAATGTATTATGTATGTATATTGAATAACAACAATTTACTTATTAAGATTTATATTATGTCTGTGTATTCATCTTGACCAGCATGGATTTATATATTAAAATATCTATGTTTATACGTTTTATTAATTACTGGACTAGATGTTGCCGCGATTTCGTGCACGCAAAAGACTATCCCGCAGAAACTGTACATTATAAAAGTAGCCTCCTGCCCCGTTATCTAATCTATATCTGTGCCAAATTCCAAAATCGGTCCAGTAGTTTCGGAGCTTATTCAATGCAAACAAACAAATCTTTCCTCTTTATAATATTATTATTTTTATAGCATCAGAATGTCAGATGGCACAATTATTGTGTTAGTAAATTGCTGCTAAATGCATGTTGACAATACAAAAATATCATTTTTTTTTCTTTCATTCCGTAAAGTCAACTTTAAATACTTATTTAGACCTTTTATACAGGAAATTTTACCTTTTTTTCTCCAAGGAAATTTTAAATACTGTAGGCCTATGTAAAACAGTTCAAGCATACCTATTTACCTATCTATAAAATACAAATTAAATTGAATGCATATTTATAAACACACCGGCATATTTAGCGGAACACAAAAAAAAGGTCCATAATTAACAAAATATGGTTTTATTTTAAAATCTACTTACTACACTTCTTTTGTTATTTAAAGTTTAATTTGTTTTACTTAAAATGAGATCACATTAAGAACAGATTTTGCGAGTAAAGGCTATTTGTGAAAAATGGTACATTTTTGAACTTTTCATGTAACCGGGAAAAGTGAAAATTAATATTAAAATAACAATTAATTAAATTAGAAAAATGGTGATTAATATCGCGTATTTCCTCCACATGCTCTTATTAAAGTTTCTACCCGTCTAGGCATACTAAGAATGATGTTATCGATGGTCTCCTGGGATAGTCTCCGCCATTCCTTAACTACGGCGATTCGCAGTTCATCCACGTTGGCAGGAGCTGGAATTCTGGATTTAACTTTTCTTTTCAGCAAGTCCCAAACGTGCTCTATTGGGTTCATATCCGGTGATCTCGCCGGCCACTCCATAACAGTGATATTCATATCATTAAGATAAGCTTGAGTTACCCGAGCGGTATGCGGCCGAGCATTATCCTGCATAAAAACAAAATTGTCACCGATATATGGGGCAAACGGTACGACATTTTCTTCTAAAACTTCTCTGATATAGCGGTCTGCAGTCAGACTCCCTCTGTCAATCACTACCAAGTCTGTGCGAGCTCCCAAACAAATGCCCGCCCAAACCATTATTGATCCACCACCGTATGCAACCGTAGTTTCAAAATTTGTCTGAATGTATCGTTCTCCTATGCGTCTGTATATTCTTTGCCTGCCGTCAATTTTATTTAAGAGAATTCTGCACTCATCACTAAACAATACCTTACTACATTGGTCCGCGATCCAGTCGATGTTCCTGAGCAAAAGTTAACCTGTTTCTACGATGATTTACCTCGAGCCTTGGAGCCTTGGCGGGCACAAATGAACCCAAACCAGCTTCTTCGAACCTTTTTCGTAACGTACGCTCACTTACGGTTACACCCCGCACTGCTTCTAACTTATGTCGGGCTTGGACGGCCGTGAAACGTGGGTTCCTACGTACACGAAGCCGAATGAAACGATCATCCCTACTCGAAGTGCGTCTTTTTCTGCCTTGTCCTGCTTTTCTCACATAAGTACCGGTCTCCCTCAACCGTTGGATACTGCGATGGATCGTTGAAACTGGTCGACGAAGATCTCCAGAGATCTTCGTCGACCAGTTTCAACGATTTTCAACGAAACGAACGATTCGAACGAACGAAGAAATGGTCAAACCTACAGATGATATCCAGATATCATCTGTAGGTTTGACCATTTCTTCGCATTTCGAGTGCCCTGGCAATCTCCGTTGGGGCTTAGTCAGGCATAATTCAGTCCTTAACTCGAAAAAGATACGCGATTAAAAAAAAACTAACAAAAAACAGTATTTCAATGAAATTTTGAATCAAACTCAGAAGGAAGAAATACTCGAAGTTCGCTCCATATAAGGTGTATTTGAATAAAATTAAAACAATTGCATAAAATGTGATGTTCAGTTGTTTTCTTAATTTGAAAATATTTCTTTTTAAATTAAATGACGTATAAACCAGCCAGCAACCTTATATGATACTGGTATCAAACCTTTATTTTATGTTCCGCTAAATATGCCGGTGTGTGTATATTACCCCCTTATTAATAATAATGTTTACACAACAGATAACTTAAACAACGTTGCTGTCTTTGTCTGTCAAGTGACTTAGTAAGGGGGTACATATATTTGATGCACTATAAAACTACTTAGTATAGTAAATGCCACTAAACTTATTAATTTAAGAAAAATAAAATCAATGACAATACTGCAATGCTTGTAATGCAAACATAATGATTTAAGTTTGCTGTTATCTTGAAACTTATTTTGGAATGTCTTGTTCTTACACTTTTGCCTCTTTTTAGCCATTTAAAAAACTTCGGCACTATGAGAACTTTAAAGCACGAAAATGCACTTCTTATTTATATTAAACTCTAATAAGAAAAGATTTAATTATATACAAAACTGATGATAGCCCCTTATCTACTGGTCCGATTTTAATAAATGAGAGGTCAATATATTCGTATTAATAGCCCGAGTAACATAGGCTATATAATTTACGTAGTCGGGTTATAGTTTTTTATTAAAATTGTAGTTATTAAAACTTAATAGTTTATTTGTTAATATAAACACCAATTCTAATGTATTGGTGTTTTGTCAGTTAGGGTAAGATGGTCAATAAGTATATAGCCAGTGCCATACAAAAATATTGTTCCTCTTGTCCCAGACAAAAAATAAAGTAGGTACTCTTGTCCTAAGGGCCAATTCTCACCGCGACGATACGCTACGCGACGCTGCATTTTTAAGATAGCTATTAAAAAGTGAACTTTATTATACACTACACAAAAAGATAAACGTTTCATTGCAAGTGTGGCGCCTTCGACATTGACTTTGATTCACTTGACATTCGAACTCTTGCTATGAAACGTGTGTCTTCTTGTGTATTGAACAAAGTTCAATTTAGAATAGCTATTTTAAAAATGCAGCTCTGCGTCGCATCGCGTCTCGTGGCGGTGTGAACTGACCCTTACTTTACTAACCCTATTTATTAAATGTCTTTGTTGTGGAACACGTTTATGCGCACTTGCTTAAGCTCTTCAGTTTTATTCTACAAGATTGGACTAAAATTTTCTCTATTTATTTTGCAGATGGCGCTTTGCCTGTAGGACAGAATGATAGCGCGCAGTCCCCCAACTTAAGTGATGTCAGTAAGTATTCACATATCTGCTGATCATAAGTTAAAATCTTTTAATTCGCCAGCTCGTTTGCCGGCCTTTTAATAGTAAAAAACGGCCAAGTACGTGTCGGAAGGCTTCACGTACAAAACGGCTAATAAGTCTTGCGACATTCCAAAGGACCTGGCTTTTTTTCAGCCTATTAGGGACAAATAGACATTTAAGCCAAAAATTACGGGATTTCAGTTTCTTACCCGGGACGAAAAAAGAACAAAAATAATTAATAATTAGTGACAAATTGTTGAAATTTTTTGAGGATCGAGCGATGATCGAGCTGGTTTTTGCATTTTTGATCAGTTTTAGGATGTCTGAGCTCATATTTATTTATATGGGATACTTTTTAGTTTTTAATCCCAAATCGCTCGATTTGCGGGACAGCGCTTGTCCCGGCAGGACGTTTTAAATAACACTTAAAATACGGGACGTCTGGCATTCCTTCGGAGTTGTAAGTTGCCATGCTGATATGATAGATAATGCTAAAAAGTAAAAACTATTTAGGAAAATTATTTTAACCGAAATCGGGTAATAACTCTGCGAAATCTACACTGCGTCTTCTGAAGTCTGAAACTCATTGTCAGCCTCATTTTCCTGCCAAAATAGAACCTTCTCGAAATATTTTTGATATATTTTGAGGTAAGTACATGTAGCTTAATTGAACCATATTAAGTAAGTTCACACTTACGAGTGTAAGTCTAATGTCTAATGAGTACATTTTACGATTTTTTTGCACTCGTTGCTAACCTCGGTTTGTAACTCATAACTGTGTATTTATTGACTGAGATAGTTAGTATTACGATCATGCGGGTATAATGAGACCGAAACAAGTCGCTGAGCAGATTTCCACATTTTTTTACATTTACGAGTACATTTACCTATGCTACTTCTATTTATATTACCACAAATTGATAGCAAAAACATGCATTTATTTTATTTTCTGAAAGTAAACCTCGCTACTTCTTTCAAGATAGTAACGTTTCATAGATCATTTATACAATTTCTTTTGTATATTGTCAATTAAACTACCTTTCACACCTAAATTATAAAAGTTTCAAAAGTTGTAGCAGCAGTGTAGGTACTCATAAGATGATAAAAGTTTCGAAAGTTGTAGCAGCAGTGTAGGTACTCATAAGATGATAAAAGTTTCAAAAGTTGTAGCAGCAGTGTAGGTACTCATAAGATGATAAAAGTTTCGAAAGTTGTAGCAGCAGTGTAGGTACTCATAAGATGATAAAAGTTTCGAAAGTTGTAGCAGCAGTGTAGGTACTCATAAGATGATAAAAATTTCGAAAGTTGTAGCAGCAGTGTAGGTACTCATAAGATGATAAAAGTTTCGAAAGTTGTAACAGCAGTGTAGGTACTCATAAGATGATAAAAGTTTCAAAAGTTGTAGCAGCAGTGTAGGTACTCATAAGATGATAAAAGTTTCAAAAGTTGTAGCAGCAGTGTACTCATAAGTTATAAATAGAACTTGAGTGGACACGCTAACAGTGGTAATATTTAACTATTCATTAAACACTTGATAAAGTTTACTTTAGATTGTATCAAATTATTGTAGTAACGATTAGATAATACTTATCGATATCTAATCAGTAGGAAGTCGATAACAGGTGCAGCGTGGAAGTGGCTAAACAAAACAAAATCAAGTCGCTGTTGTGTATATTGTTTGTAAAGATAACGTGTTACTAGATAACGAAAAAAGACGATGTTTCACCTTTGTCACATTAGTCGCCTTACGCCCGAAATTAATAACGTATCTAAAATCTTAGATTGACTTCAATCTTTGATTCTCAAACAAAAATTGACGTGAAGTTAATCCTAGGATCGTTGAAATGTATTGAAATCTTGATCTCAGATAGCTAAAATGAGATAAAGATTGATTCTTAATTTCGGGCATTAAAGGCTACCTTGGAATACACACAGACAGCTTTAAAGACGACAGGAATAGCGTTTGTAAAAAAAAATAATTTTAAGATTGTCGGTATAAAAAACACCTTAAATGCGATTGTCGTATAAACTTTATAGGTTAGTAGGAAAATAATACGTAGATTGTAGAAGATAACTAATAAGGAAGTACAGAAACAGAAATCCGACAGGTAGAATAAAAAAAACAACAAAGTTTTAGACATAGGAAATCGTCACAAGTTGAAACGTAGTTCTTTTCATTAACAGGAAACAGAAATACAGGCAGTGATGGGTGGCCGCCAAATACCTAAATCGCGAACCCCTTACGTCGAATGCCGTACCCCTAGGTGTATTATTGCCACAATAGATATGCCAATTTCTTCAACAACAAAAGGTCCCCGCATAATCCACAATTTTACTGACAATTTTTTTATATAGGCTCAGTCAAGTACATTTCCTCTAACTGCGCGGAAATTTAAATAGGAAATCAGAATGATGAAAAGCATGGACAAAAGGAAAAAATTGTATTGTGTAAGTAAATTAGTTAATTAAATAAAAAAAGCAAACAAAAACAAAACGATGGTTAAAGATGTGTAATTTATAGGTTAAGTGTATGTATATATAATTTAGTATACCATTTTGTAATGTAATGTTTAGAACGTTTTTCTACTTCTTATGGTCTCATATGTCAAAATGTATACGACTGATGGACTTTGTATCCATTGTCATGAATAAATAAATTAAAAAAAAATACAACAATATTGGCAATAATTGACAATTGGCCTCTCCCCGATATTGTCGGCGTATTTCAGAATTTCCGGAAATTTCTCAATAAGAATGTACAATACGGCAATATAGCTCGCACACATGTCAATATCAGCATTATTGCCAATAATATTGTGTGTGTGCGGCTAGCCTTTATCAATCGATATAATTTTTAAAACAGTTTTCCGCAATTTTATAACTGTGAGTCATTTTATACCTGTTAGTCGATTGTTAGTATTGTTTAAAGTTCTTACGATACCACGAGACAAGATTGATACTGTGTATGACCATAAAATGCAAGATGCATAAATATAATTTGTTTTGAAAATAATTATGACTCAACAGACAACAACAAACTATTAAATTTTTTAATTTAATTTACTACCTGAATGTACCTATTAATAATAATGCTTGCCATTCTTACAACATTACAAATTGCAGGTTGTGAGAATTATCCTTAGAAAATTCGCCCAGCTGTTATCAGCATCAGAGGCATTCTTAAATCTCTACTACATTATATTCGTTTAGTCGCTTATAGAGGAAATATTCGAATATTCGATATTCGTCAATTTTGTTATTCGAATATGACTGGATATATTCTTTTTCAATAATATGTTAATAGTAGAAAAAATCTTGCATAAAGCGGAAAATTTACGTATTTAATACATTATTATTATTAATTATTAATATTGTCGTCAATTATATCTGAAAACTGATTTTACTACACTGTTTGTGAAAGAATATAAATATGTTTTTAAATAAAATAAAAAAAAAGTTGCATACTTCCTACAGACAACAGTGAAAGGACGCCACACTCACGCGCAATGTTAAAATAACCTAAACAAGAGCATGTTAGGACATGTCTAAGAAGGGTTCCGTAACTATCAACGCGCAATAGGTTTTCTTTGAATTACTTCGAAAGTTATTGTCCGATTTCGATCGAAATAATTTTTCTAAAAAATCTTTAGCGTGATCTATCAAAACTAAGTACAAATCTTTTAAAATTTCAAAGTTTTCTAAACTACTATAACAAGTTTTATCAGCTTTCTTTGAAACTAGTAAATTATATATAGTATAGTAAACAAAAAATTGCCATTTTAATATTAGTCTTAAAAACTGAATTTATATTTTATGAGTACTTTTACATATTATTGAGGTTTTTAATAACTTCTCGGGGTTTAACAACATCTTAGAGCGGGTTTGTCATACCGAAAACGAGGTTTTGAAGCCGATTTATACAATATTCTCCCATTCTTCTATCAGGGCGTGTTTTAGTGCTCTGAGGGTGCTAGGTGATTGTCTGCGGCTTGACTAGCCTTCCAAGCTCGTATCAGGGTATGCTTAATCATATTTGCTAAATACGGCCTTGCATACTTTTTGGGAATCTTTTGAGCATATATTTCTCCAGTAAGAGTGCCAATTGTCATGGGCACATATTCTGTGCAGCTTCCTGAAGGTGTGCCAGCCCATTTTATATGTACACTGCCCCAACATACACTTTCTGAAAAGTAGGCTTGAAGATCCTCCTTACAGAAGTTAACTTTAACTTCTGAAGTTAAAGTGATTAAATCGACTCATCTGGGAACAAAATTCTTGAACATTCTCGTTCAACCCACTGTGTGTTCACGGGTGTATCACAGTGTTGCTACTCAATACTAGGGCTCTCTCTAGGGAACTCGAGTTCGTGTTCGGGGCTGATGAAGCTTTTGCTGAACTAAACTGGTTTTAAGTATCAACAAAATATGGAAACAATTTAATGGTCTTATGTACTAGTACAGCTGGGACTGCCATTACACGGTTTTGTTAGATTTTTTTCAGTCTCTTCGTGCCTTCGTTTCATCTTCTGAATGGTTCGTAACATCACACACTCCATTCTTGCAGTACGACGCACACTGATGCCCAGTTCCAGAAAAATCTTCAGCACATTATTATAAAAAATTAAACCTGCTGTTGTCTAACTTAGATTTTGTAACAAGACTCATCAATCAAGAAAACATTTGAAAACATAAAGAGATACATAAAGAAAAAATATGGTTGGTAAAGTTGAAATTAGAAAAATATTATTTTTGTTTCTAAAGATTTTCTACCTATTTTTTAAATAAAGTTACCAAGTATGAAGTATTTTTGACACAATATTAAACTCTTTTTCGAGTGATTTTTATTTTGACAGTATATCTTGTTTACTTATGTTGCTTATACACGTACCGATTTAGTCTGGAGCAGACCAATATGACAGCACGACACTCGCGCGTTTGATTTTCAGCTCTATTGTAGTAGAACAGAGTACTATTTACAGTGCATTCCGAATTTTGTGCAGTGTTCCAACTCTAAAAATTTTTCTCCCCAAACAAATAAACTGATAAATAAATTTAAAAAATATATGTTCTGTAATATTATGTTCCTTTATACATTAAAATATACTTCCAAAAGTTTATTTTCTACAGATTGACTTTTCAAATCGCTTGTCGATGTTATATCGATCAATAGCTTAATTTATTAGAAACAAAAAATATAAACCTCTAAAAATAACCCTATAAAACATCTTCCCTAGAAGATTTTTTTCCCTAATTTAGGGAGAAACCCATAAGTTGGCGACCAAATCCGTGGTCTGTTCCGGTCCAAATCCGTAAGTGTGTTAGTAAAAAGTTATTGCAATTTAGATTTTTTAAGTTAGTTTTGCAGGCCAGTATCTTAAGTTATGTTAGAAGAAGATTTTAGTTTAAAAATACGTTGATTTTTTGTTACTTAATAATGAATCACTTCATATTTTAATATTAGCTCCCCACACTGATTTCAGTGACGGTGGCCGGTTTAATTGAAACCAGGCCAGCTACGCAGGAGTTATTTTATAGTGCCCAAGTGTGTGCGCAGTACACAAGAGCACTTCTCTTCCTTTACTCTCGTAACCCAGTGGGACGAATAACCGACACGACTGGTGAGATATCAGGCGCAGGTCCGACTTTTTACATGCCCATCCGACGCATGGATCATCTTTCTTGTCAGACAATCAGGTGATCAGCCTGCATTGTCCTAACCAAACTTGGAAACAAGATTTTTTGTTATTCCAATGCGGGAATCGAACCCACGACCTCCGAGTCGAGAGCGAAGCTCTAAACCACTAGACCACGGAGGCTGTTATTTTAGTATTATACAATATGCAGGTCATATTAATGAATTATATTACTTTTATTTATAGTTTATGTGTAAATGTATCTTAGTACCGCTTTGTATATACAAGGGCTGCACTAAAAGTATCGGGAATGGAATATTTCCACTGTTCCTGTCATATTAAAATCTTTTTAATTTAAAACTCCTTAGTTTTAAATATCGAATACCGTTTATTTATTTAAAAAAAGATTCTCGGTCTTGTCACAAGGTCTTGTCAAACTTGTTTAGTCGTTGAGAAAATGGAATTGACTGGAGAAAATTCTACAGCGATGATTTATTATGACTTTCGAAGTGGTTTAACACAAAAACAGTGTGTTGACCGGATGATTTCTGCATTTGGTGATGAAGCCCACAATTTATCGCTGGTTTGCTGAATTTCAACGTGGACGTGTCAAGCTCAGTGATGATCCCCGTCAAGGTCGTCCAAAAACTGCAGTCACCCAAGAAAACGTTGATGCTGTGCGTAAGCTGATTGAGGAAGATCGACATGTGACATACCGCGAAATTCAGGCAACTTTAGACATTGGCATGAGTCAAATAGAAATAATCTTGCATGAACAATTAGGTGTAAAAAAGTTGTTTTCCCGATGGATACCGCATTTGCTCTGTGAAAAGCAAAAAGCGGCTCGCGTTACTTGGTGCGTCAGTACTCTCGAAAGATTCCACGCAGGATCCTCAAATGCTGTATACAACATCGTATCAGGTGACGAATCCTGGATATACGTGTACGAACCCGAAACAAAAAACCAGTCACGAGTTTGGGTGTTCGAAAATGAGTTAAAGCCAACAAAAATTGTTCGTTCACGGAGTGTTGCAAAAGAAATGGTGGCCACGTTTGTCTCCAAAACCGGCCATGTTGCGACTATTCCTCTTGAGGGACAAAGAACGGTTAATGCAGAATGGTATGCTAACATTTGTTTGCCACAGGTCGTTTCTGAACTCCGTAAAGAGAACTGCAACCGCCGCATCATCCTCCATCACGACAATGCGAGTTCTCACACCGCGCACAGAACAAAAGAGTTTTTAGAGCAAGAAATCATAGAATTATTAGACCATCCGCCGTACAGCCCCGACCTAAGCCCTAATGATTTCTATACTTTCCCTAAAATAAAGAATAAATTGCGTGGTCAGAGATTTTCATCACCTGAAGAAGCTGTGGACGCCTACAAAACGGCCATTTTGGAGACCCCATCTTCCGAATAGAATGGTTGCTTCAATGATTGGTTCCATCGTATGGAAAAATGTGTCAAATTTCGCGGAGAATACTTCGAAAAGCAATAAATACATTTTTAAATAGTAATGTTGTGTCACTTTCTTGATTCCCGAAATTTTCAGTGCCGCCCTCGTAGTTTATTACCAATATACGTATTATTTGAATATATTCCAATAAGGTTTAGCCACATTCGAATAGTAAAATTTGTCGAATATTAACATACCCTAGTCACTTATCGATATGTAAAAACAAGTAGAATCCTCTTGGCTGAACCACATCCACGTCCGGCAAACCCACGCCAGGCCAGGCCATAACAATTTTCCTGAGATGAAAATATTTCTAGCTTTTAATTAATCAATTTAAATACTTGCGTGTAACTACAGTTTTACCGACTGTATCCAGTTCATTACATGTTGATATTAACGAATATGTCCATCGACAGTTGACGCCATCACGAGAGACCAGAATCACGTCGCGCAGCTCGACGCGGAAATAGAAGCCATGCCTGGGGGCTTCGCCCCGATGGACGTGCAGCCGCATGTGGCCATCGTCGAGCAACCCGCCGGCAAGGCGCTCAGGTAACATCAACTATATCCACTTTGCCCTACTAGTTACTACAATTATTGTTGAATATAAGTACGAGAAATTTGTCTACAGCGCGCCGTCGTAGGTATATACGCGTAACAATAGTAAAAGTTCCCACACCATACGTATAGTATAGGGGTAGGTGCAATACTGAAGACAATGACCAGATGGGCATGTCAGGGGCAAGGCACTATTGAATCACTATAGCAGGAGGATCGCCAAAGTAAAAATTTGTATATTGACTTAGCCCCGCTTCTGAGCAGCCATACCTGCAGTCTCGTGTTGAGGTACAATAGGAAAAGTATAGGACAAAGTATCAGCTTGCCTCAAACACCTGCTTTAAATTTCCTAGTAGTTCTCCTATATCTATACGCAGGAGTTATTTTAAAAGTCCAAGTATGTTCAATTGAGTGCGCAGTACTCAATAACAATCTCTCTTCCCTTACTCTCTATACTATTTTTTGGACGGATAACCGACACGACTGGCGAGAGAAATCAGGCGCAGAACTGACTTTTTACATCCCCATCGGACGCATGGATCATGTTTCTTGACACTTGAAAACACACACAGACTTGAAAACAACATTTTTGTTATCCCGACGCGGGGATCGAATCCACGACCTCCGGAGTCGAGAGCCAAGCTGGACCACGGAGGCCTGATAATTCGGAAATTTTCATAGGAAATAAAAAAGATCGTTACTTAAGTGACATTAAAGACAAGGAGCTTTTGGGTAAAATGTAGCAGATAACCTCAGGAAACGTTATCGACTTGAAAACTTTCGCGGTTAACCTACCGAATTACTGAAATATGTCAATCCCGCACATTTAATTCTTTTCGGATTTCGTTATTGTTTTTCTGTTGTTACTTTGTGTAAACGTCCTAGAGGCTTTGTCAAGGTGACTACTTTATTTACAATCACAAGTTTGAAATCAAAAATGCATGATATCGTTGTATCGCGCGCTATGACACTTACCGATCGTTATGTCAATCCCATACATTTTTGTTTTCGAACTTCGTCATCGTAGTTAGCGGTAGCATCTTGGCTGAAGCCCCTGAGGGCTTAGGCAAAGTATAATATCGAAACGATAAAGTTATAAAGAAGAAAAAATGTATGAGACGATGCGCGATTAACGTGATTAGACGACGAAATGTGTCAACTCTTTGTCTTCTTAGTCTAAGCCCTCAGGCGTGTTTACCCGCGTATGCATAAAACTAAAACTCTATTAAACTAAAAACTACCTATGTGATGTAATATATCATATATCCCACTTTTCCCCGTAAACGATAAACCTAAATCTTGTTATTTCTTCTTTTAGTCTTTTTCACTGAATTGCCAATATCAAAGTGTCTGGATAGTCAGCTCTGGTTGTGTAAACTAACGAAAACCTGTGCTGAATGACAGCGCAAGTTTACGAGGGGAGACAACACGGAAACCAATCGGGGGTAGAAATATCCTAGGGCTACTTGTTTAAAAAGGCCAGTCCATATGCGCTTCTAACGTAAATACGTTCATATGACACTAATTTTGATGAGAAAAAGGGTACCATGGCGTTCTTAAAATATAAAGGTTTGTAGATCACTTAATTAGTAAGAAGCCCTTTATGCTAGATATTTAACTGCAGTCTCGTACATAAATGATAAAACAAAACATTTTATTACATAAAAAATAAGGTTACCAGCACACGAGTATCACTTTCACTAGCTTAAGGCGGAACTCGTAAAGGCTAAAAAATGCAAATCTCAAACGAGAAAAAATGCAATAAAAGACTGACGCAGTTATCATTGTCTCTGACCATACACGACAGCAACATAATCATTTTCCTGCTACATTGTAATTATATATGTAAATAATTGCCTTATATTCATAGATTACGGCAAAATTATATTGAGTAAGTGCGAGCGCTCACTTGGGACACGACGGTCTAAAAACAGTTTTGTCTCACATAGACAATCTGTCTAAGGCTGGGGCTATATTATGATCCGAAATCCGTAAGGTCGGAGAAATTTCAGAGCATTGACATAGAACTCAGCGCTAAAACAATAGAGCTGAAAATCGAACACACAAGTCTCGAGTCAATGTCATATATGACAGCTCGACACTCGCCACTTCGATTTTCAACTCTATTGTATAAGCGCAGAGTTTTATTTTCGGTGCTCTGAATTTTTCAGGGCACGCCGGACTCCGGATCATAATATAGTCCTAGCCTTACAACTAAAATACCTAGTACCTAGTAAGTACAACTATGTTGTACTACAAGGGCTGCACTAAAAGTATCGGGAATGGAATATTTCCACTGTTCCTGTCATATTAAAATCTTTTTAATTTAAAACTCCTTGGTTTTAAAAATCGAATACCGTTTATTTATTTAAAAAAAGATTCTCGGTCTTGTCACAAGGTCTTGTCAAACTTGTTTAGTCGTTGAGAAAATGGAATTGATTCGAGAAAATTCTAGAGCGATGATTTATTATGACTTTCGAAGTGGTTTAACACAAAAACAGTGTGTTGACCGGATGATTTCTGCATTTGGTGATGAAGCCCCATCCAAAACCACAATTTATCGCTGGTTTGCTGAATTTCAACGTGGACGTGTCAAGCTCAGTGATGATCCTCGTCAAGGTCGTCCAAAAACTGCAGTTACCCAAGAAAACGTTGATGCTGTGCGTAAGCTGATTGAGGAAGATCGACATGTGACATACCGCGAAATTCAGGCAACTTTAGACATTGGCATGAGTCAAATACAAATAATCTTGCATGAACAATTAGGTGTAAAAAAGTTGTTTTCCCGATGGATACCGCATTTGCTCTGTGAAGAGCAAAAAACGGCTCGCGTTGCTTGGTGCGTCAGAACTCTCGAAAGATTCCACGCAGGATCCTCAAATGCTGTATACAACATCGTATCAGGTGACGAATCCTGGATATACGCGTACGAACCCGAAACAAAAAACGAGTCACGAGTTTGGGTGTTCGAAAATGAGTTAAAGCCAACAAAAATTGTTCGTTCACGGAGTGTTGCCAAAAAAATGGTGGCCACGTTTGTCTCCAAAACCGGCCATGTTGCGACTATTCCTCTTGAGGGACAAAGAACGGTTAATTCAGAATGGTATGCTAACATTTGTTTGCCACAGGTCGTTTCTGAACTCCGTAAAGAGAACTGCAACCGCCGCATCATCCTCCATCACGACAATGCGAGTTCTCACACCGCGCACATAACAAAAGAGTTTTTAGAGCAAGAAATCATAGAATTATTAGACCATCCGCCGTACAGCCCCGACCTACTGATGATAATGATTTCTATACTTTCCCTAAAATAAAGAATAAATTGCGTGGTCAGAGATTTTTATCACCTGTAGAAGCTGTGGACGCCTACAAAACGGCCATTTTGGAGACCCCAACTTCCGAATGGAATGGTTGCTTCAATGATTGGTTCCATCGTATGGAAAAATGTGTCAAATTTCGCGGAGAATACTTCGAAAAGCAATAAATACATTTTTAAATAGTAATGTTGTGTCACTTCCTTGATTCCCGAAATTTTCAGTGCCGCCCTCGTACTGTGTCGACCATACTGTGTCGCTCTTAGGCAGTTTCGTCTAATATGAGACGTTTTGTTTCAAGTGTGCGCATCTTCATATTATATTTTGTAATGCAACAGACTGTCTTGCGACTGTCGTGTCTCAACTCTCAAGTGAGCGCTAGGCTCTATGGCTCTATTTAGTGGAACAATGTCCGACGTATGCCATTTTAAAATTTTCTTGTGTTTCATTCAATGTTAAGTTTCTACTCACACGGTGGTTTTGTGATCTCCCAAGTGTAGCCACAGTCTCGTCATAAGATAGTGAACTTAGCTATATTATTTCCCATTTTTAGTCCGCTTCAGGTTTCCAATAGTGCAAATATAATTATGTATTTAGGGGGTTGACTGATTGCCTTGATATAACGTGACAGAGGGCATTGATCTCAAGGGTCTATTTTATAGATACCTACAAATTCTTGGTGTCACAGTCCACACTCAACAGACGTTTAAATTGTTGTTTGTTGACGGGCATAAAAGTAGGCAAATTGGACGAAAGTTGCATGTAAAAAAATTTGGCCAAGTGCGATTCGGACTTGCTCACGAAGGGTTCCGTGCCATTATTATCAATACAACTACTAGTAGTATAAATATCGAGCACTAGTATTAGTATCAAGCAAAAAACAGCAAATAAAAAGTATTTTTTATGGAAAATTGTGAAAAAATCAACTTTCTATTTATCTCTGTTAAGAGGGTACAGCCTGGTGACAGAGAACGAATTCTTAGTAACAGGGTTCCGTAATACATAAGGAACCCTTATAGTTTCGGTCTGTCCGTCCGTCTGTATGTCTGTCTCTTTGTCTGTCCGCGCTTCTAGCTTCTGTAATTATGAATTTAAATAGATGAAATTTGGTATAATTATACATTGTGTACAGATCTCGGTTTTAGCATCATAAAATAATAATAATTTTATATTTTAGGGGTGGCTCTCCATATATATGAAGTGGGGACGAAAAATATTTTTCCATTCTACCCCATCGTGTTTCATACATGAGTCATTACTTTTTTACAAAGTCGACCATTTTCGAGTAATCGGCCTCCAAAGTGGTTTATAACTTGTAAGTTTCAGTTTCAGTGCTGATAGATTATGCTAAAAACTCTTTAGGAAAATTATTTTGAGTGAAATCGGACATTAACGGTAATTATATAATATATAATAGTTTATAACGATTTCTACGTAACTCCCACATCCTCTGTCTACTTTATAACATTTTGTATAATCCCCTCTCTCCTTTCTATCTTCTCGATCGATAGGTCTAATGTTTGAACAAAATTTTTCCCTCCCATCCCATCGCTCCAACTTCTACTCCTACTCCTTCACCGTTCATGCAGTCAGATTGTGGAACTCGCTTCTCCACACCGTTCGTGACAGTCCCACCATTATTGTATTTAAAAGACGCTTGAAAGAGCACTACCTCGAAATTCAATCCATATATATACCGTTATTATATATACATATAGTATTTATATATTATAGGTATATTATAATATTATTTTATCGTATCAACTAAGTATGTGTTTTATATTTGTTAAGTATGTATATAATATGTAAGTTTGTATGTAATGTAATTTTAGTAAGGATATAATAATATGTAAGTAGTGTATTTCTAATTGTGCACGTCCTATCTGCTGTCTTTTATCCCATCTCTCTCCGTAGGGCTGCTGTAAGAAATTTCTTTTTAGAAATAAGCAGTACCTTTGTGTCGTCTTTCTTGTTAAATTGTAATTTTATACATTTTTCTTGTGTGCAATAAATTGTTAAATAATAAAAAAAAACTTTTGAAGTAATTCAAAGAAAACCTATTGCGCGTTGATAGTTACGAAACCCTCCTTAGACATGTCCTGACACATGCTCGTGGTTAGGCAAGGTTTATTATCCCTTGGGTACGGAACCCGAAAAAGAAAAGTTACGTAATTTTAGATTTCTGTTTAATTTAATAGTTTGATTGAGTTGGACCAAGCGTTGAAATTGTGTTTGGCAGACATTGGGCAGTAATAAACAGAACATTGATATGAATGAATCATTTCTATGTTCTAAATTAGTTGGCCTTTATTTTGACGGCTTTTCATTTCGAATTATGATAATATATAGCTCAGCCACTGGATTAGAAAAAAAAGGCCTTAACTTTTTGGGATTTCTGCCGGATATTGTATTTTTTAAGTATTTTGACAAGATATAGCCAGTTACACATAACACAGTACACATATTAATATCAGTACGGTCTGGGTAACCGAGCTTTGCTCAGACCTCTGATAAATTAAAAACATTTAAAAAAAAAAAAAATTATCTGACCGGGATTCGAATAGGTACCCCACATTCCGAATTTCCGAACAAAGCAAAAATTATACATACGCATTAGGCATACTAAACTGCCAATCAGACTGACATAATAGTGTCGAAATTATTAATATAACACGACGAAAGAAAAAAATATATATAGCACAAAAATGCGCAGTTTCTCAGGGATAAGACCTAGATCGTTTTTCCTCCCCAAAAGGGAGGAAAAACTAAACAAAAAAATACTTCCTGTATACTAAATTTCATGGTAATACTTTCAGCCGTTTTCGAGAAACCGAATATATATACAACATTGTCTCATTAAAAATAGTAAACTTGTGTAGACTTTAGACTTTATGTACTTACCCACTACCTACTAACAGTTTACGCTACTAATAAGAAGGTTACCGTTATTTGTATTGAAATGTAGGTTGTGTTCAGACACAGCAGAAATCGCGCGGTAAAGAATCGTGCGGATCAACCGCGCGCAGCCTATTACAAAAGCGTCGTAAGTTAGAACGCTCACACTAAACCGCGCGGATTACGCGCAGAAATCGTGCGGTTTCCGCTATGTCTGAACCGGGCCTTACTGTGTGGTCTGAAATATTTTCAACTGTAACTGATAGTATTGTTGTGGTTTTAGTCGTTTGTTTAAGCGAACGCGAACTGAAATATTTAAAGAATATTGTGGTGGGTTTTTTCAGATGTTTTTCTTAACATATTAAAGGTACGGTCGCCGACAGTCCCGGTGTTTTTTTCGTTCCTATAGATGCATTGACTGAGTCTTCTAATAAAATACTTATTACGGCTTCATACTTTATTGAGATACCCTAGTAAGGTGATGGTAGACAGACGACTGGCTCTCGCAGGATATTGTCTGTCCTCGTACGAGGGCTGCACTAAAAGTATCGGGAATGGAATATTTCCACTGTTCCTGTCATATTAAAATCTTTTTAATTTAAAACTCCTTGGTTTTAAAAATCGAATACCGTTTATTTATTTAAAAAAAGATTCTCGGTCTTGTCACAAGGTCTTGTCAAACTTGTTTAGTCGTTGGGAAAATGGAATTGACTCGAGAAAATTCTAGAGCGATGATTTATTATGACTTTCGAAGTGGTTTAACACAAAGACAGTGTGTTGACCGGATGATTTCTGCATTTAGTGATGAAGCCCCATCCAAAACCACAATTTATCTTTGGTTTGCTGAATTTCAACGTGGACGTGTCAAGCTCAGTGATGATCCCCGTCAAGGTCGTCAAAAAACTGCAGTCACCCAAGAAAACGTTGATGCTGTGCGTAAGCTGATTGAGGAAGATCGACATGTGACATACCGCGAAATTCAGGCAACTTTAGACATTGGCATGAGTCAAATACAAATAATCTTGCATGAACAATTAGGTGTAAAAAAGTTGTTTTCCCGATGGATACCGCATTTGCTCTGTGAAGAGCAAAAAGCGGCTCGCGTTACTTGGTGCGTCAGAACTCTCGAAAGATTCCACGCAGGATCCTCAAATGCTGTATACAACATCGTATCAGGTGACGAATCCTGGATATATGCGTACGAACCCGAAACAAAAAACCAGTCACGAGTTTGGGTGTTCGAAAATGAGTTAAAGCCAACAAAAATTGTTCGTTCACGGAGTGTTGCAAAAAAAAATGGTGGCCACGTTTGTCTCCAAAACCGGCCATGTTGCGACTATTCCTCTTGAGGGACAAAGAACGGTTAATGCAGAATGGTATGCTAACATTTGTTTGCCACAGGTCGTTTCTGAACTCCGTAAAGAGAACTGCAACCGCCGCATCATCCTCCATCACGACAATGCGAGTTCTCACACCGCGCACAGAACAAAAGAGTTTTTAGAGCAAGAAATCATAGAATTATCAGACCATCCGCCGTACAGCCCCGACCTACGCCCTAATGATTTCTATACTTTCCCTAAAATAAAGAATAAATTGCGTGGTCAGAGATTTTCATCACCTGAAGAAGCTGTGGACGCCTACAAAACGGCCATTTTGGAGACCCCAACTTCCGAATGGAATGGTTGCTTCGTATGGAAAAATTTGTCAAATTTCGCGGAGAATACTTCGAAAAGCAATAAATACATTTTTAAATAGTAATGTTGTGTCACTTACTTGATTCCCGAAATTTTCAGTGCTGCCCTCGTACATACCTAAATATAGCATAGACATAAATATTGTAACAATCAAATGAGATGAGAATTCACTTTGATACTTTGAAATACATATACAGGGTGTCCCGTAAATCGTTGTCAAGCCGTAAACCCGTGATAGGCCAAGTTACAATAGTTATCTGAAAAATTTTAAAAAAATCCAAGTAATGTGTCTCAAAAAATACAAAGCTTTTAAAAAAGTCGAAAAATCGACATCTTGTGGTGGTTTTTTAGTTCCCGGCACTACAAATTTCTACTTTTTTTGTATTTTTTTTTTGTATGTAATCTTGAATAATGCTTTAGTAAACTGGTGCCTAAGATTTAAATCAAACGACTCCGACTTGAAAGGAAATGAGGCTTTTTGCCCAAAACAATGATTCGAATTTAATAGTTTGCTCGACTTTAACTGACTGTACTGAAAAAAAAAATGTACTACGCTTGTTTGGCAGGTAATTTTAAAAGTTGGCGCAGTTAATAAGGATTCCAAAATGGTATGACACTTGCTAGATTGTTTCTTAAATTTTGGACAATATTGATTTTTGTAAAGGAAGTCAGTTTTCGAAAATTTTTTCTTACTTACTTAAAATGATTCAAGTGTACCCAGGACTTTCTTCTAAGTGATATTCTGATTTGGATGAGACGGAGAGAAACATTCAATGAATGTAAGAGAGACAGATATTGACGCCACAAGTACGCAAAACGGGTAGACACAATGCTACTAGTGTGAGCGAGACAATGTCGCTATTGTCAATGTTCCCGACGTACAGCACACAAAATACAATAGATCAGTACGTTACTCTACTTCGTTTACTGCGCACATCGTTATTCGTATTCGTTCATCTTGATTTCGTACATACCACTTTTTGCCTTGTTTATTGGACTCGATTGCTTGTGATTTGGATTGTTTAGTTTTTCTTTCAACGACCTTTGCTTTCTCCTGGACTATCGTTGATCGTGTGATTGTGTAGTACCACCATGTCGGTGTTCACCGCACAGGAATATGCCAACATGCATCTCATTTATGGTGAATGCCGATGCAATGCTAGTGCTGCAGCTAGGCTTTACCGCCATAGATACCCAAACGCTGCTCGTCATCCTGATCATCGAGTTTTTGTGAATGTGCACCGTTCACTCTCAGAGGGACGATTCCCAAGCCAAGTACACAGTGAAGGAAGAAGTCGCTTGCCTTACGATGACATCGTACTACAAGCAGTCGCAGAAATTCCAAGTACTTCAGTACGACAAATCGAAGAAAGCACAGGAGTGCCCAATAGTGTAGCCCATCGAATCATGAAAAGTCATGAGCTCCACACATACCACGTCACGCGTGTGCAAACTTTACTGCCCCGGGACTATCTCCCAAGAGTTACGTTTTGTGAAACGATGTTACAAAGACACCGGGAAGATCCACGATTCATAGACAAAATGTTATGAGTACGATGAGTCCACTTTTAAAAAAGATGGGTACATGAATCTACACAACTTACACGAGTGGCATATAGATAATCCACATTTGATGAGAGAGGATAGATCCCAGTATCGATTCAAAATAAACATGTGGACCGGGATTCTAAACGGGAGAATCATTGGACCTTTTGAACTGCCAGAGACCTTGAATGGCGACATTTATTTAGACTTTTTAAGAAATCATTTACCAAATTTATTGGAAGACGTACCTCGGCACATTTACAGAGACATGTGGTTCCAGCAAGACGGCTGCCCGGCGCACTATGCCCGTTCAGTGCGAGATTATTTAGGTAATGAATATTCACAAAGGTGGATAGGGCGGTCTGGTACCATTTCGTGGCCAGCCCGTTCACCTGATTTAAATCCGCTAGATTTTTTTTACTGGGGAGCTGTGAAAGACAAAGTGTATACAAAGCCAATTGATAATGTAGTTGAACTACGACGACAATTAACGCAAGCAGCTGAATTAGTTAGTAACGGCAGATTTTCCCGTCTGATAAAGCGGTCTTTTTTAAAAAGATGTCGAGCTTGCATTTATGCTGGTGAGAGGCAGTTTGAACATTTGTTATAATGTAATAAAATATTTTAGACTCCAAAAATTTGTTTCAATTAAAAGCTTCCTAAAAAACACCTTTCCTAAAGTTAAAAGTAATGAGACACTGGCCCCCGTGGCCCGTGATATTCTTTTACTTCTTGGATTTTGTCTCTCTTACACTCGTTGAATGTTTCTCTCCGTCTCATCCAAATCAGAATATCACTTAGAAGAAAGTCCTGGGTACACTTGAATCCTTTTAAGTAAGTAAGAAAAAATTGTCGAAAACTAACTTCCTTTACAAAAATCAATATTATCCAAAATTTAAGAAACAAATCTAGCAAGTGTCAAATTGCAAGCAAGTTTAAATTTTAGGCACCAGTTTACTAAAGCATTATTCAGGATTACATACAAAAAAAGTAGAAATTTGTAGTGCCGGGAACTAAAAAACCACCACAAGATGTCGATTTTTCGATTTTTTTTAAAAGCTTTGTATTTTTTGAGACACATTACTTGGATTTTTTTGAAATTTTTCTGATAACTATTGTAACTTGGCCTATCACGGTTTTACGGCTTGACGTCATTTTCGGGACACCTATATATTAAAAGGGTGTGGACCTGTCCGTCTGTCATTAATAACCCCATTACTATTTCAATAAGATCCAAAAGTGGTACACCGAGTTAGTTCGGCGACTGTACATGTATAATATTATGTATCACGAAGTTCGTACTACACTACATACTTACAAGTTATATATTTTTTGGCGTCTCTACAGTCTACTTAATTTTGAATTCCAAAGTTTTTTGACTAAAATTATTTTATAAAATAAAATTATTAAATTTTGGAACACCAATATAAAATCGATAACGAAGTTATAAATCCAAAAAAATGTATTAATATTATGACATTGACAAATAATTTTGTCGCTGAATCGCGTGGTACTTTGTCTAAGGCCCTAGTTATCTACTGTGTATAACTTTTCCTAGGTATTTAGACAGTTACGCACTATATTGATAGCCTGCTGAACTTTTAAATATTATCACTTTTCAGCATTGTTAGGTATCGTAAACCGATTTAAAGCGAATAGCGAAAAAATTTTAGTGATATTCCGATTATGTTAAAATTATTCTACTGTGGGCCTTTATTTGCGGTCAATAGGTCAGAATAAGACCTGGATATGGCGCGTTTCATTTATATTTTCATGAAAAAATATGCGCTTAAATACAAGTAGGTTGTAGGGTGTACCTAGGAGCTCTGCAAAAATTTTAAGCAATAAAAAGGATCACAAAAATATTTATCTAACCGGGATTCGAACCCACCACATTACGAATTTTCAAGCAAAGCAAAAATTATACGTGCAGCAGTTTTCGAGAAATCGATTATATTTATACAAGATTGTCTCGTTTGAAATATAAGATGTCCTGTAGTCAATTTTTTTAAATTAAGTACATGATACAGATAATGACATAACGTATAATTTACTTGATTTGTTCATGTTCATCTTTGTCGAAGCAGGACATGTTGCTTTTCAGACTGCGTAAAGTTACTAATATAATGATAAAATCTTAAATCACTCTTTTGAAATTCTCCTATGACAGGTTCACTCAATCGTATTTCCCACAGGTTCAGGTACGAGTGCGAAGGCAGGTCGGCGGGCTCGATCCCCGGCTGCAACAGCACCCCGGAGAGGAAGACTTACCCCACTATAGAGATCCGAGGCCATCGAGGGCCGGCGATCATCGTCGTCTCCTGCGTCACGAAGGATGAACCCTACAAGTATGTCACGACTAGATGTTGCCCGCGACCTCGTACGCGCAAAAAGAAGTCCCGCCGGAACCGTACATTTTGCTGCGATAAAAAGTAGCCTATGTATTAATCCAGAGTCTAAACTACTATACCATACCAAACTTCGTCAAAATCCGTTCAGTAGTTATTGCGTGATAGAGTAACGAACCTCGCAACATCCATACATACGAACTTTCGCTTTTTTTTAAGTTTTTGAGAATGGAACAGCTAGTTAAAAAGTTAAAGTTAAAAAGTATCCTCTGTGTTTTAATCCAGAGTTTAAACTACTACCAAACCAAATTTCATCGAAATGCGTTCAGTAGTTTTTACTTGAAAGAGATTCATCCATAGATCCATTGATCCATCGATACATCCTCACAAACTTTTGATCCAGTAGGACGACGTTGGAGTATTTAGATCTTAAAAACAAACATTGATATCTAAACTTTCAACTTTGACCGGTTATGGCGCTCCATTCATAATGACTTAAACTATTTTTAGACCGCACCCTCACAATCTAGTTGGTCGTGAAAGATGCGAAAATGGCGTCTGCACGGTCAAGACGAACATCACAGAAGAGAACCCTCAGGTTTCCTTCAGCAACCTCGGCATACAGTGTGTCAAGAGGAAAGACATCGCCGAAGCCCTCAACAACAGGGAGAGGCTAAGAGTGGACCCTTATAGGAGTAAGTTTCACTATGAACGTATCAAAACGCACATCACAAGTCTAATACACCATTGTGAAACTCGGTCAGTTGACACCGCAACGATACGCATCGCGTCTTATTGTCTAGTGAATAAAGTTTAATTTTGAATAGCTATCATAAAATATATAGAGCAACGCGTCGCGTTTCGCCTCGGTGTGAACTTGACCATTACAGTTTCATCCGATAAATAGATAATATAAATACATAACCCAATTACATCTTTCTAATTGTTTACTTTTGTTTATTAACTTTTGTCCTAATGGACAAAAGTGCTGATTCACTCAGACATCTGTATAATTTTTGCTCTCTCTCACTCTTTCAATATGTAACTACAAACCTTGTACAATATCGACAAAGTAAAAAGTTTCTGCTCGACCAGTTTCCAAACTTTTTGTTTGCACTGGACACTTGACGTATCAAAGTATTTAACACAAAGGAATTAACCGCACCGACTGCTGACGTGTTCGAACTGGGTATTTACACATGGATATGTGTGCGTGCGCACGATTAATATCTGTTAAGCGATTTTCATCTTATACACGATCGAGCGGCAACTTGTTCGACAGTACATTGTACAGTAATTATAATATAACCGTGAGTCGCGACTTTTCTTTGCCATAAACAGCATTCTATTTCACTATCGTCTCACAAACTAGTTAATAGTTTGTGATGTTTTAGCCAATTAAGTGTCATAAATTAAAGTATCAGAATCATAAACTGCAGTGCCATTAGTTTTTCAAATACCGCTTTATGTCGGTTACAATATGAAGTTAACTAGCGCTACCGCATGACGTTACCGCATATTTCGGTGCGTCTATTTCTGGTGGCGTTTCGTAACCGAGATCGTGTTAGCATCGCATCGACTTCTGATCGGTAAAGGAACATTTTCGGATAGCATAATATTTTCATTTTGTCGGGTAATTGTAGCAAAAGGTAAATAAATAAATTAAACTGATTTTTTGGGTTGAAACTTTTGGTGACATAAATTCGGAAGTTAGACCTAAGAAAGCCATTAAACTGTTCTTTTAATATGGTAATAGATCTATTTTTATTTTCCATATTACGCTAAGTCTTTTTATTTGATTACAAATAGCGACATCTGAATATCTGCAACTGAAATAAAATATTTTTAGTCTATAACATTTGTTACAAATAAGTATGTTTTAAACGTTAACAATTTCTTTTCCTCTTTACGGTTGGATTAAAATCAATGAATTCACTGTTCCATTTAACTCGCATACCAGACAGAAAATGAGATCGTTACAAAGTCTCAAGTACAGAAGTCTAAATATTTGCACTCAGTTACTAAAAGTATTTGCATCTAAAAATACTTTTAACCCAGTTAGCTACAAGTTGGTAATTAGGAGCTCAAGATTACAAACATACCTGATATTGGCGGCTAGTGCTTCTGCATAGGTACGCTACGTTTTGTTAGCTGACACATCACATATTCGATGAAGGCGCAAGTCGACTAAATACAGATACTGTGATGTCATTATGACGCAAATGTTAGAAAGTTAGTGGAGCAAATGAAAACTTTTCAGTGAATTTTTTGTATGAGTATCGCCATATTTTCATTGCCGTCTCTATTCTAGTAAGTAAATCCGTATCGTAAATCTTTTTAGTCGTCTATAAAATATTTAAATAAAAAAGACAGCAGTTGTCTGCAACGGACCTTTATATTGGTGAACTTTGGCGCCATGAAGACAGGATGTTAAGTTTACCTCGGGAAGCCGACATAAACTCCTGTTTTACCATCGCCATGGTTAAATTTATAGACGATCTGGCAGTGAATTCGATAACAGCAAATTACATCGCTCGTTAAATATAATCTGGTTCGTTTCACCGCTTTTATTGTTAAATGTAAATGATATAAAACCGAAAATATCGTTTTGGCCTAGTTACTGCGGCTACAATATTTCACATCAAACATAATAATATAACGGAATTCTACGATAAAAACGTTAACGAAGTTAGACAAGAAAGAAATGTATGATATTGACATATTTTTGTTACAAAATTACGTAATAAATCCCATAAATCTGATACACTTCTAACTTCGTTATCGTTTCGATGTTGTACTTTGACTTAGCCCAGTTTTTAATAAATAAAAAAAAATAAGATTTAACTGGGAACCTAGTTTTTACTTTTTAGGGTTCTGTGCTAAAAGTGTAAAAACGAGACTATCACTGAGACTGCGCTGTCCGTCCGTACTAAAACAGAATAAAATAAATATTTAATGGGGTTCATAACTGTTATGTCTTGCAAGGTGGTTAACAATGAAACACACTTTTCAGTAAGTAGGTAAACACAGGCTAACTAGGAACGTCCGTGCCGCCCGGCTGTTCGCCACGTAGTGACGCGTCGCCCCACCAGTTGAGCCGTGCTACACGTTTATTATTTCAGGTTTTATAGCTAGACATCACATCTCTCCTTTTTCATAATTGTTAAGAACACATTTAGAATTACGAGACAAGGGAGCTTATTAATCAGTTCAAAGTATTTAGGTGTATTCTAAATCAACACAATATCATTAAGTTCAAAATCAACTATTTTAGTCTAATTCTGTTGAATCATTAAAAATATAAAAAACATTCATACTGAGATAATTGATACTAAGGTAGATTATAAGTTATTTGAAATTGCACATATTATAACCAACTTAATAGGTAGGTACTATATCGACAAAGTTCCCGCTGGACCAGTTGCTAAACATTTTCATTTTGGCACTTCAAAATATTTAAACACAAAGGAAATGACCACATCGACAGAACTACATATTTACACATGAGTATATGCGTGTGCACACGATTCAACGCCGCTGTTAAGTGATTTTCATCTTATGCCTGGATTGGCAGCAACTTTGTCGATAGTACTTCAGATATTTTTAAAGCTAACTCACTAACTATTCCGCTGTCCTATTATCATCAATAACTTTCCATTGGCCTTCCACTTTCTTTAAATGTACAATATTCCTTCTGTATTCTTGACCTGTTTCCTCGTTTCTTATATTTATGTCGCTTCCCTCAGCACTCACTACAGTGTGGGGTGTTGGATTAAATTCAGGCGTGAGTTTACTTTCCTTAATCAAATTCTTTACATATACTCTTTCGCCGATTGTCAGTTCTCTGTCTACAGCTCTCCTTTTCCTATCTTCTATTAATTTGCTTTTTTCCTTTTTTTCTTTATCTCTATCCCTTATTTCTCCATCATAATTGTTTTCCAGGTCATCTAAAAAAGGTAATTTGTCCCGGAATTGTCTTCCGTAGAACAGCTCGGATGGGGATTTACCTGTAGAAGGATGAGGAGTACTATTATACATGACTATATATTTGAGTAAATCATCTTTCCAATCAGATTTTTGACTCTGACTAATTCTCAATCGTTTAAGGATGTCTCGGTTTTGGCTCTCCACCTCGCCGTTTTGCTGTGGCCAGTAAGGTATAGTATTAAAAAGTGTTATTCCTTGGTCTGTACAGAATGTTTTAAATTCTTGACTACAAAACTGCCTGCCATTATCAGCTGTTATACTAGCTGGGTTTCCAGTCCGTGAAAATATTTTCTTTAATACTTTAATTGTGTCTTGGGAAGATATGGATCTCATAATTTCAATCTCTTTGTACCTGCTGTAATAATCAATAATTACTAACAGATAATCCCCACTTGGTAATTGACCTAAGAAATCAACAGCAGTATCTACCCAAGCTTTAGAAGGAAGCTCGTGTCTTTTCATGGGTACTGGTGGGTTAGGGGCTGAGACAAGCGTGCAGCCCTTGCAGCTCTTAACTGTATTTTCAGCGTCTCTGTCTATCTTAGGCCACCATACTTTAGTTCGTAATCTAGCCTTCATGTTGACAATACCTGGATGGCCCTCATGAGCGGACGCCAGCACGATTTTGCGTAATTTGGTGGGAATTACTATTTTGCTTCCTCTTAATAAGACGCCATTATGCAACCAAAGTTCGTGTCGAAATAGCTTATAGTGAATAACTGCAGCATTCCAGTTATCATTCATCAAAGCATCTTTGACTAACTTAAAGTCTTCATCATCATTTGACGCTTCGATAATTGACTTCAGTGTCAGTGCTACTGGTCGTGCGTATTCAACAATCTGGTTCACATGGTACTCGTCTTCAGATGGATTATTCTGAGTTGGAGGACTTGTACATAGACGCGATAGTGGATCCGCTACGTTCGACTTACCTGGTTTGTAAATAACTTTATAATCATATGCTTGTAATCGAAGGACCCATCTTTCGATACGAGCACATGGTTTCGATTTGGTACCGAGTATGACTTCAAGAGGTTTGTGGTCTGTGATGAGCTCAAATTTTTTGCCGTATAGGTACATGTGAAAATGCTCAATTGCCCAGACCAAAGCTAATGCCTCCTTCTCTGTTTGACAATATCGTTTTTCAACGTCTGTCAAACTTTTATTTCCAAAAGCTATAATACGGGGTCCTGTGCTATCATACTGAATCAGTACGGCGCCTAAACCTACTGGACTTGCATCAGTAATTACATGGGTACGATCTATTGGATCATAGTAACCTAGTGTTGGAATTTTTGATAGACTATTTTTCAGATCCTCAAAAGCTCGTGCTTGTTCTTTTTTCCAAAAAGCAGTTATATTAGCTTTTTTATGAACTTTTTGTCGCAGTAATTGCCGGATAGGTTCAGTCAAGGTTGATAAATTCGGTATCCATTTCCCAACAAAATTTATCAACCCCAGAAAACTTTGAATTTCTTCGATGGTTTCTGGTGGTCTAAACGTTTCTATTGTCTTAATATATTTGTCCAATGGCTTTATACCTGATGATGAAAGTTCGTGGCCAAGAAATTGAACGGTTTTTTGCATTAAAGATGCATTTATTTTTGTTTAAAAGAACATTGTTGTCTTTGAGTACTTCGAGAACACGTCCAAGCCTGGCATCGTGTTCTTGTTTGTCACGTCCAAATACAACAATGTCATCTATGAAATTTACAACTCCCTCACATGGCAATAATATTTTTTCCATAATTTTTTGAAAATGTTCAGTCGCACATGATATCCCAAACATTAATCTTTTGTAACGATAAATACCTCTGTCCGTAATAAAAGTAGTAATATTTCTGCTACTTTCTTTAAGTTCTACATGATGAAAAGCATTTTTGATATCTAATTTTGAAAAATATGTTGCTTTGCCAAATTTCGGTATTATTTGTTCCATAGTCGGTAAAGGATGATTTTCTCGAATAATGGCTTTATTAGCCGCGCGCATGTCTATACAAATACGAACATCATCATCAGGCTTTAGGACTGGAACCATCGGAGAAACCCAACTGCTTGGCTCATTCAGGGGTTCAATTATGTCCATTTTTACCAGTTCATCAATTTTACGATTTATCTTTGATTCCAAAGGAATTGGGACTCGTCTGTATGGTTGACAAACTGGGGGTACTGTTTTGTCAATAGCGATTTCCAATTCAACATTTTTGAGTTTCGGGAATGGTTTTTGTTCCACGGAATTTATTTCTAGCCCTAACTTTAAAACATTTAAAGTAACTGCTGTTTCTTTAAACCAAACCTGTTTGTTAAACCCAAAAGGTTCTTTGAACCATTTTTAATGACATAAAATTTTTCTATGCGAGACATTGGCACAATTTTTATGTTTGCATCAAACGAGCCCAATACTTCTAAAGGCTGTTGAGCACCGTAGGCTATGAAAGTTTTGTCCGTGGTTTTTTGTTGGTTGGAAACTATGACTTTGCATTTTTTCATGAATTCCCATGTTTTGTCATTTATAATGTTTGACTTACTACCAGAATCGATTAACATTTTAATATTAGTTCCACCTACCTGGCAGTCTATTGTTACATCATCGTCGATGTGGAAAATATAGTCTACTGATGTACGCTCTTTGCTTTTGGATATTTCTGGTTTAGTTTTATTAGATTTTCTATAATTTAGCGATAGATTAGTACCTCCTTTCCTTTTATTGGCCCTTGTTCTGCAGTGTCTCTGAAAATGACCTTTAAAACCACATTTTACGCAGTTTGCATTTATTGCAGGGCAAGAACTACTATCACTTTTATGATATTTACTGCCACATCGACAGCAGGAATCAACTTCTGTCTTATTAGATCGTGTCTTGTTTTTTGTGTCGATTTTGTTAGGACTAGAATTTATTATATTTTTGCTCTGTTTATCGTGGAAGTCGGTTAATTGTCTTTCTACGGTTTCTAACGAATTTGCTTCAGAGATTATTTTTTCGATAGTGGCTGCATCACCGAGTGTCAAAATATTTTTTCTCAGTTGAGTGGAACTACATTTTTCAGTGATTTGGTCGATCAGATTTTCGTTTTCCCGAGCAAAATTACATTTTGAACTTTGTTGTCTTAGCCGGATCAAAAATTTATCGAATTTCTCATCAGGTCCTTGTTTCATTAAGCGAAAAACATGCCTCTCGAATAAGTTTAACTTTGCTTTGGTGAGAAGTACTCATCTAATTTTTTTATCGCGGTTGCATATACATCTGACGCGTTGGAATCGGTCTCATGTGATCCGGGAATATTAAAATGTATATCTTGTAATGCCATGCCACCAGAATGTAGTAGCATCGCGCGCTTCTTTTTATGATCATCTATGCTTGATGCTATGAAATATATTTCTAGTGCGCGTTTCCATCTTTCCCAACGCAATCCTATGGAATGTGGTTCACCCTCACAATCAAACGGTTCTATCGTCGGAACTGGTGATTGCTGTGACATATTGGACGATCTAATTAAGGGAAAGACGAATCTAATTTCAATGTTTAAAACGTTTATAAAAATGATTATTCTACGTGGATAAAATAACTAATACGAGTACTAAAATATTATCATATTCTCATCATAAGCTTTTCTGGTTTATGAAAACGCTAAAATGTACAATCTGAAGTCGTTAATAAAGTTTATCAGGTCACGTCCCTAAACAGTCATTTTAGTGTCAAAACTAGTCAGTTATTGTTTACATGCTACGTTGCGCTTGTATGCGATAATTTTAGTAAATAATAATAATATATTTAATAGTTTATTATAGTATAATTATATTATAGTATTAGTTTCCGTAATTTATTAACGACAAAATCTATTACACTAATCGCTACGTATATTGTATAGTGAGCCGCTCTGGTGAGAAGCGAGTTCAGGCATGGCTATGTTGTTTTGATAATAACGATAAACAGATATGCAAAAGTACAGCGTAACCTGTATTCAGTCTTAACGATTTTGTGACACTTGTTTGTTGTTTAATCACCCAGTTTCAAATATTATATTATATTGCTTCAAATACTTGAAGAAGACTTTATTAAAACGGGTAGGTACATATTGTTAACGATACTATTATCGTTGAAACTTTGATCGAATACTTCGATAGGTACAAGCGTATAGTATTTACAGACAGTTATGGTCATTAAACGTATATATATTAATTAAACGTTATATTCAGTTAGAATTTAATTATGTAGGTAGGTAAATATGCGTATGCACGGCAACTTATCTTTTGTTTATAATTACAATACAGATAGACGAACAAAACAGGTTTTATAGCTAGACATCACAATAACAAACCTGTTTTTGCCGTTTTGTGCGAAACCCTTCGTGCGCGAGTCCGACTCTCACTTGGCGGTTTTTTAGATCTCAATGTCAAGATAATTAGATACAAATATTTTTAAAACCTTGGCGTGAAAAGAGAGAGAATGTGGAATAGAGAGAGACTACTATATATTATCGATTCTACCCACTTTACTTAACTTTTTTAGTTCTAGCCATAAATACTAACTGAAGGTTTCTATTGCAGCGGGTTACGCACATAGGAACCAGCTTCAGAGCATCGACCTCAATGCCGTCCGGTTGTGTTTTCAGGTTTGTTACCAATCATATTTATTGGGGTCTAGACTACATCCAAAATATTTAGTTTCATTAATATACTCAGAAATATTGAGGCATTACCTACTACTTGGTAAATGTAAAAAAATATAATATTTTATGTGTAGTTTAGTAATTAGATACATATAAAAAGTACAAAAAGTTTTTTTTTTGCTAAATTAGTAAACAAAACCTACATCATTACATCATATACAAAAACATTAATTATGGTAAGTAGTAAAAAGTAGCACAAATACCTAACGGAGATATTTACAAATATGTTCCTGCGGCCTTATACTTCATATTTTATACTTTTACCTACGACTTTAGTATGGAGCGTTTTCACGAGACTTGCGAAATTTTATATACAAATCGCTGTCTGTACCTTTGAAAATATTGACTTTTGATAATATACAGTATATTATCATAAGTCAATATTTTCAAGAGTAACCAATTAACCATAATGTAGGCGTCCCAGCGAGCGGTTTAAAGTTGGCAGTATGCTCTGTTAGGTGTTACACATCATAATAATTTATTTTTGTTTTCCAGGTGTTCATTCAGGATGAGCGGACGGGTAAGATCCGCCGGTCGCTGACGCCGGTGGTGTCCGACGTCATCTATGACAAGAAGGCGATGAGCGACCTCTTCATCATGAAACTTAGCCACTGCTCCGCCTCACCCAAAGGCGGTACTGAGGTCATACTACTGTGCGAGCGGGTAAGTCTATGGTTAAAAAGTCTCAATTTAAAATTATTTTATTTAAAAAATGATTTTAGTTATGTTTAAAACTATAAACCAAGCTATTACTAAGGAAACATTAGGACGTAAGTATAAACAAATGCGCAGCTGGCTTCTTTAATCAAAAACCAACGCTTCGACCTAAAGCAATATTGTTTAGTGGTCATTAATATTTAAATATAAAAATACCATAATTCTTCTGTCCACGTTTACCTGTATTTATCGTCTATTCGGAATGATAATGACAGGTGATATGATTTATTAACCATGCTGTAGGTTTTCCGCCTACGCATATTCTTATAGTAGTGTGGTCGCTACCATATTATGTGTGATGGTCAAGGTCGTTACAAGCGTCTACAGTTGTGTCGTGTCCGAGAGAAATTGTAAATACTTAGCTAACTATTCTTATAGTTATACCTACGGTTTCTATTCCTTTAGTTATATATACGGTATTCTTATACCTACAATACCTAATTGTATTTCAAAATATATTTTTTTTGTATTTCAAAATACAAAATAGGTACTTAATAATAAAACGTTTTTCTGTATATTAATTAACTATTGTAAGATCTAATCAAATCAAAAATCAAAATCATAATATTAAAATACTTCCACGGTACTGCCGCCTATTAAATAATAATATATAATATTATGATCGTCTATTATTATATTTTATTAAATCTAATAATAGACGAATCTATTATTAAATTTATTCAAACGATTTATCACCAACAATAAACACAACTCAAGTACTAAGTAGTCTCACATTCAATATTCACATAGAAGTACATAAACACGTATTAGTATCAACTTTAAGACGAATTATATTCATCACTTCTCACTGCTCAATATAATTTAAAAAATAATAGTTGAACAATAATTATTATTAACGTAATATTTATTACATGATTTTACATCCAAGAACGCGCCGGCTGAGATACCGCCGGGCGCCGAGCTACTATTAAAAATTCATTCGTCTTATGATGCACGTGATATTATCTAATAACGGGTCCTTATTGGTGAAAGCTACAAAATAGCGGGTTAATGTCACAGAAAAATAGCCCTTAATTACTTCGAACTGTTATCGGACAAATCATATTATTAATATTGTTCTTTAGTTGGCCAGCCGGCTATTAAAAACGAGTTTGAATTTCAACTTTATTTCTAATGAGATAAGGTTCCTATGATCTCCCACCATAACATATATCGGGTTTTAAAGAGATCTGTGATTCGAATATTCATTATTTCGTTGTCAAAGTTGCAACGTGCAGCGAATAGATGTCGCGTGAGTCTACATCACGCTATCGCTTGTCCGACCTGACTTGTATAAGATATTGTTGATTTCCTTAAACTAGTTTTGGCTGGAGGTCTTCATGAGGTAATCTGAAAGGGAAGCCGATAAGAATGGAGTTCTATAAACCCTTCGCCACTGTTAGGTACTAAGGACTGATACACACTCTCCGCTGTCGCGCACATATAACCTAGAAACTTATTGTGTTGCAACAAAATTTTATAATTATGTTTTTCATAGCAAATGTCTTAGTTTCCAGCTACAAAAAACTATATTTTTTTACAGATAACGAAGGAGGACATTTCAGTGTTGTTCTTTGAAAAAGAGGGCGAGAGAGTCGTTTGGGAAAAGGCCGCGCACGTGATGCTGGTGCATCGCCAGTACGCCATCGTGTTCCAAACGCCAGCCTACGAACGGCCCGACATCAGCTACAACGTGCAGGTGAGAGAGAGACAGACAGATCTATCTCTGTCTCATGTGTAATGATGAAAGGATAGAGAGAAATCTGTCTCTGTCTAAAAACCTTTACAATAACCTGTGTCGAATTCCTAACGTGTACCACACGCTGCTGTACTGATGGCCACCGCCAGCAACAGTGTACGAGAAGAAAGAGACAGAGAGATATTTCTCTGTACGAAACGATAACGATTAATGAAAACATTAAAATGTATGGTATTGACCACGTGGCCAATATCAATATCGATAATCGACTACTTATTTTATTATTTCCTTATCGTTTTGTTATTATTTTCACTACAGGGCCAATATCGTTAGTACTATAAGTAAGACTAAGCGTATTCCAAATAAAAATTAATAGAATTAGTAAAAATCTTAGACGTAGGTATATATTATTATAGACGAGGCATCTCAAGGCAAAAACGGTCCCCACTTACATGGTCCCACTTTTGAAGATTTTGTGGCCATTTTGTCATTTGAGGTATGGTGAAATCAAGGTGGCGTAACTTTTTATTGACTTTGAAAATACTTTTACTATTCTTGGTTTTGAAATCTTTAGAAAAAATAGAAAAAAATATTCATAACAATAAATAAAGCTTCCATATAGTTTCCTTGTCGTGATAGAAATATAATTATGAATTCGTCCTTCATGTCGTGGTGCATTTGAACTCGTTACTCGAGGGTAATCTGTCCGCCAAGTATCTGGCAGAGCGCCAATGCTATATGCTACGGTTAAGATCCGCCCACCGCTGACTAATGATAACCGCCGTCTTTTGGAAGTCGGCAAAAATACACTATACTTCAATCGCGTTAAGAATACAGTGAGTTATCAGTGGAAATGTCAAAAATGCTTTCTACAATTGGTGAATGTGTACTCGGCTTAAACGTCATTGGTAAATTTTGCCATTTGTACTGATAACTCACTGCATTCTAGCGCAAATATACTAAAGATTACTTAAAACAATTAAACCATAATTATTGATGAAACGTAAATTTTATCTGATTTAATTTAATAATAATGTAGATTAACAGATATTGGTTTTTATAAACTTTCGTGCGCACTGAGGATTAAATTTGATTAGAACTAGTCGTTGCTTGCAAGTGGAACAAAAGTAGCTATGTCTGTCCCGCCCTGATCGCAGATTTTGAGAAATGACGGGCTAGCTAGCGAAGCTCTAGGTGTAGAGGTGGATACCAAAGACATTATAATAATTTAAGCATTTTCTTCTATCTATATCTATGGACGCTTTACAGCACGTACATCTAGCCCCGTGCTGAGTATCCGAAGAACTTGTTTTACAGGTACCAGACAACGAGAAGTATATATAATACTTTTATAATATACACTATACATATTTAAGATTTGTATCATATTATACACATATTTAATACACATCCATGACCCATGAACACAGAAAACTTTTTGTTCCTTTGGCGGGAAACCCGCGACCTCTGGCTTGAGTGCCAACGTACTAACGCACTGAACCACAGACGTCGTCGTTTAGGCGTTAAAGTGTGATAATACTTTTATTAGTCCGTTTATTAAGCCAAATGTAGTCTTATGGCTAATGACTCATTTTACACTGTCAATGCAAGTAAGTACCTACGAACTTACAAGATTTGGAGTTTTTGGAATTCAATTGGTGACGTTGTGGTTTTTGTATTTCTTTCATAAATTTGTGTTATTTCGGTTCTTAATGTGTAATATTGGTAGAATATTAACCATTAAATATTCGTGAACGTGGACAAGTGTGGGCAAGTGGTACAACGTGCTGTTTTGTGTTCCTTCCAAAACTCCCAGGAACTTTCAGTAAAGCTTCTACCACTTTACTGAATCGACTGACTTGACTCATTGACTACACAGACTATTTATTTGGACTTTGACTAGACTTTAGACTTGACGATTTAGGAATACGGTGTTAAAAATTAAAACGAAAATTCTATTTCCCGCCTTTTTAACTTGACACTGGCAAATGGTTTTAAGCCAACGCCATATCTAAAAAAAAAACTTACAAGATTATAATATGCATTGACACCTCGAACAGGTGCGCTTTTGTCACTGCGGTGTTGTTATTCGCTATCAAATACGTCGAAACGTCCGGATGAAAGAAAGAGTTAGGTCATTGGTATTATAAGAATATAATATGACTGTGTCTAGTTCGACTTGGCTCTGGACTTGGCTAAACTACAATTGAGGACAGTTATAAATATTTTTGTCTGTAAACTATTTATTACTTACATGACAATTACCATCATAATTTATTTTAACGTACACGAGCTCATTTGTGTCCGGATTCATAAACGTTATTTTTACTCATCAATATTATAAGAGACATGAGTATTTGCAATGCTGTTTAAAAAAATGGTGACCACAAACTAAAATTCTATTAGATTGTACAATTTTTATTCACATTCCATTTCCCGTAATTATTTTTACTCAGATACATATGATATAAATTGTCAATTATATTTTATATGAATATTCTTTTAAATGAGTTAAAATATCACACCCCACATAGATAGCTAAAATGTGACCTATGCCGTTGTAATCCATCCATGCTGTACACGCTTTTATCTGACCTAATTTTATCTGTGGTCGCCGTGGCTAATTGTTCCATAGTGAAATTCCCCATCTTCTTTAATCGATTAATTCTCAACACTATACTTAATTGTATATTGTCAACCCTATCAACGGGAAGTCTGCGAACAGACGTTACGTTAGGCGCAAGTTCACAGCGGCGCCATAGTACAGCGGCCACCGCATAATAGACTACCGCATTATTTACAGAAAAAATATAATTGCAGGTGTACCTCCAGCTGGTGCGAACGTCGGACAACGCGCGCAGCAACGCGCTGCCGTTCGAGTTCACGCCGGATATGAACTCAGGTACCGCGCGCAAGCAGCTGCTGGACCTCAGCCTGTTGTCGCTGCGCCTCGCAGACAGCAACAACAACAAGCCCGACGATCCCGTGTCCTCCACCAGCGACTCCGACCCCAAATTCGACCTCGACCCCGTCCCCGATTCGAAATCCGACCCCGTCGAACCCTCCGCTGAAATCCTCGTCGAACCCTCCGACGAATTGCTCGTCGAACCCTCCGACGAATTGCTCGTCGAACCCTCCGACGAAATGATCGTCGACTCCAACGAGAAATCCCTCGACGATCTGCTCGACCAAGTCGCCGAACTCGACGAAATCTATTCCGAGAATAGAACTCGACTCGAAAACGTCACTACCCTAGATGACACCGAGAACGACTTGGAAGATTTCAACGACGCCGGCACTTACACTAGTTTACAACTCGCGTTCAAAAACCCGATAGACATCGGCATGCCCGAGCCAGAGTTTCTCGCTTACGAGGACGTGCAGGTACAGACGTACCGCGGACCCATTATCGAGTTCACCCCTCTAAAGCGCGACACCGACGACGAGAGGGCGCCTCCCTTGCCGCCGAAACGCGTTCGGAAAACTTTGGAATCGTTCAAAACCAGTCAGACGTCCGTCAATAGCTTCCTCAAGCCCGGCAGGCAGATCCCTATCACGCGCAGCCCGGACTCGCCCAACCGGAGTCGATCCGACCTGACCATGGCGAGAGGCAAGAGCGAGCCGGCTCTGCCTCCGGCCCCTAAAAAGCGGTCCTTTTTCTCCCGTCTATTCCGTAGACGAGATAAATCTCCCGCTCCCAGCGTGAAGTCCGAGGGCGCTAGGGAGTTTAAGATCAAGCCGGTCGGCCGGTCGGTCAGTAGCGTGTCGGGAATCCGTCCGACTAAATTCAAATCTTCCGTGTCGCATACGTCCCTAAAGGACAACGCTTCGGGAGCAGGGCTCAGCTACGCTGATAGTGTTACGCACATCTCCCTCCACGGTGACAACGACGAGAGGTCGGCCTCCCAGGCCTCTCTCCGTCGCGGGCCCCTACCTCCCGGCGAAGGAACTATACTAGTCGCTGAAAGTGTCCTAGCTCTCGACGCGACCGCCTTTAGAAAGCTACAGGATGATCTAGACCTGACGGAGGCCGAACATTACGCGTTGTATATGGCGGTTGCTCCCCACGCCACGGCGTCCGAGTTCGACGAAACCAGCTGCTACTATTCCCCCGTCGATGGAAGTAAATTCCAAAACTGAAGAGTTTTTTAACTCCTCGAACTATAATCCGATCCATATTTATTGCCAAAAGATTTTTATACCAGAATGGAGTTTTACTCAATTTTTGATACCAAAGTAAATATTTTATGACATCACATAATATTATAGTAAATAATTGATAGTGATCTATAAAACTAGTCCCACTTCCTAATCGTAAATTATATAATACAATTGTGTAGATCCAACTACACCAATCCCTTCACTTGTGCATGATCGTTATATATTTAGGAGCAACTTACTATACATAAGTAGACCCCTTTCATCCTTTCAAAACAATCTCTTTTTGTGTCATATTACAACTTTTGATTATATCGTATTTGCCTAAACCTGTGCACTAAAATATCAACCATGTTTTAGATACGAGCCATATATCACGTAAAAGGCAGAAAACGCTATCGTCTGTGCTACATCAGTACGATTCGAACAGTAAGTTCATTCAGATGTGTTGTGTACACAGGCTGTTCACATTTTTCACTCTCGTCAATTATATTATTTGGTACATCTGACATATATATTGATATAAATTTAAAAACTTAAATGTTGCAAATAAACAGTCATAATATTATAATCTTTGCATTCCTAATGCATTTAAAAATATATTTTGTCTGACTAAAGCGTCAAAACATTTTGATATGTGACAAAAAGTGAACATCCTGTGTATAAAATTCTTGAGTACAGTCAGAATAGTATATTGACTAGTATTCTGAGCTATAATCCAGTGTTTCGTTATGTCAACACTTCGGTATGTTGTGGCTTTAGTTTTTAATATATTTTTGTAAGTTTTTTGTTAAAAAAGTATTATGCTAGTCACATAAATTCTGATTGTACGTGGGTCAAAATTATGGTTTTTGGGTCCTGTGTATTTTTCTATTTTCAGCTTTTTTTCCTTTATTCAAAGGAAGCTGCAGTGCTATATTTTCATCGTATTTAAATAAAGATTTTCCTATTGTCCAACAGTATTGACTGAACCGCATTCTACCAAACGAGTTTTTTAGCATCATTTTTATATGCCACAGCTCTTAGTTGAAAAATCTTGTTTAGTATGTCGTATGTGGCCTTTAGACTACATACGACATTATTTATAATAATAAGAAATGTTTTCAACGTGATTTTATAGGACCATACTGTCGTTTAAAATCGTGTTGCTTAAAAGTGGAATTACGAATAATTTCAATAAAAGTGATTCTACTTTATTTTGATATCTCTTTGTTAAATGTACTTTGATTAATAAATCTGTTACTAAAATCTAAATTTTCACGGAAAAATTTACATTACGTCTCTTCAAATTAAAAAAAAATTACGCATGCATAAAAAATGTATTTCACTGGCTGATATAAAAAATTAGAGTATACTGTATAATAATTAATGTGCGATTAAGTCGCAAAGCAATAACAATATATACCTTTCTTACTATAACTAGTCATTATTTTTTATTTCTTAAGGATTCGCCTTTAACAATTAAAAATATTTTATATATATATTGTAGAACGTAGGTATGTTAATTTATGTTTAATTGTTATATTCATTATATTTATTATTTATTCTAAACCGTGAAATCTTCATTTTGGTGCAATTATTTTTAACGTTATTGTTAATATTGCCGTTTGAAAAAGGTGATGTCAAAAATTTGCCCAGAGTCGACAGCAATGAAGTGGTTGCGAATGTTTTACTTTAAATCATATTTGATGTCACCAAAAGGGCAATGCCGAAATACGCTGGGTATAAAAATTGTTAAGAAGAATATAATCATGATTTTTGACCATGTCCGAAGCGCAAATACCTGAGAATAAAATACTATTTGATACATAGTTAAAAAGTTCAGAAACATTTTTTCATTACAAAAATGTTATTGAAAAATTAGATAATAAAAAAAAACTAAAGCACCATTCATTTGAATAGTTGAGTATTATGTTAATATGAATATGTGTGTTGAATTCATAGCTTTTTTACTATTTTGGTGAACAGTGTACAACATTTATCCAAAAATGTGGGGTATAGGACATGATATTGATTTCTGAAAATCGAAAATGTTAGCAGCATTAAAATATAAATAGATTTTTGGATATAAGTGGAATTAATACAAAAATATTTACTGATTCTGTTTCTTAGAGAATATTTTAGTAGACTGTAGATAAGTACTTTGTTTGTTAGTTTAACTTTTTAAAGTTTAAATGAGTAACGATAAGAATGTAATGGCGTGTAAAATGTTTTTGCACACCAGGGACCCCAAAATGTTAGTGGGCTCTACATAGACAAGTAATAATATATGAAATTCTCGTGTCACAGTGTTTTGTAACACCTCCTCCTCCTCCGAAACGGCTAGGCCGATTTTTATAAAATTTTGCAGGTATATTTGGTAGGTATGTGATAATAAACTATATTTTATATACCCAAGTAATAAGAGATGACCCAAATTTTTTATTTTTTTAGGTAATTTTTTTATTTTATGATTTGGCATTAAAAATACATAGTACTCTAGATTTTCCCATCAAGCCATATTTCATATAGCGCTGTTACTACGTTAATAATATTCAACCCTCAGTGGTATATAAGTATTAACTACTCTTTCACCCATCGCCTGTTGGTTGAGTAGGTAGGTGCAGGTGGGGTTGGTGTAAAAACCGTAGGTATACGAGATATTTATTTATTCCCGTTCATAGTTAAGACAGAACAACGTCTGTGGAGTCAGCTAGTAATATTATAAAATATAGGCAATATTCAAGTGGGTAGCAAATATTTTTGTAATTACAATTTGATTTACATTCATTAGTGAAAAAAGACCTGTGTGTCATATTAATAAATTACTGATAGCTATTTAAAATTGACACTATTAATGTTTGTACTCATTTAAGGACAAGCTTCTTTCCTATAGTCAATAAATATCAAAAATTTGAAGCCAGTTTTAATGTATATGTCTTAAATAGGTACATAATGTGAACCAAAATCGCACAACAGACGTTTGTGTGTAAATATATCTTCGTGTTTTTATTTTATTTTACAACCTTTTTAAAGTATTTAATTTGTTTTACCAAAGTGCTGATTTATTCATTTCGATAATGTAAATTAGTTTTTAAATATTATTGTATTTTATATGATATACCTTACTAGTCTAAGCCGATAAAGTGTGGTTTTGATATTTTATCTCAACTAAAAGTGTTTTATATAGATTTTTATAACATAAATGTTAAAAAAAAAGATTTTTGTACAATTTATACAAATATTTTGAAAAGCTAAGCTTTTGCTATAAATTATAATGATGCTAATAAAACTGGGATGCAAATCTTGTTTATTTAAGTATATACTTACTCCCAATGTATGCTAAACACAAATCGGCTGAAAGGTAATTTTAATACATTTTTATAATGTTTGACTTGCATTTTAGTAGTTTTTCTTGTGCTATTTTTGTAGTTTTTTTGGTTTATAATAATGTATTTACGTTTTGAATGTCAAATGTTGTTATTTTTTTTAAACTAATCACAAAAAATGTACCTACTTCATTAAAACATTCTAGTCTGTATTTTTAGCCTTAGATTTTTTGATTCTCGCTTTTTTAAACACACATATCCATGTTAACAATTTTCTGCATGACTCTTTTTAACTAAATGGCATGATGATTTTCGTTACTTATTTTAAATACCTATTCGACAATATTTTAAGATATTAAAGATTACAATCAAGTAATTACTCACTTCAATTGTTATTGATTTAAAAAATAAAATCTCACAGTTCTTTGTTAATGTAAAGACCACCTTGCTAATGTCTCTCGGCAATTTTGACATGAAGGGATTTGTGAATGACCCAAAAGCGATGATTCCCGAAAGACATAACTTGTACTTGCTTGTAATAGTTTTTTTTTTTTAATTTATAAAGCTCGTAGTTTTTTATACCTGTCTGTGTTAGAAAAGTGTTGTGTTATTTTTTCTTAATTATTTCGTTTAATATTCATACAAACTTTGTACATAACTAAAAAAGCTATTTTCTATTTCAGGAAATTTCCAAGATCAGAAAATCAAAGCTGAACCAAGTAAGTGGACCTATTTAAAAACACTTCTTCTTCAAGAGATAAAATACTTAATTAACTATATTCAATCTAATTTTGAAAAGTATTACTAAACTTATTACATTGAAGTTGAGATGACTATCTTATTTAACTTCTGAAATAATAACACTTGCTATTAGGTACAATTAACTACCCATTTATAAAATAAGAATATTTTTTAGATTTGATATGACAGTATGTTGTATTCTTGGTCAACAAACAATGCCTTGCTTAGAAGCATTTATTTTAAACACATAATATTTTTATAAACTGATTAGAAGAATTATACTTTGATTTTTTTAAATAAAATTTTATTTTTAGGTAACACGCCACCGCATCACTTGGGCATATACTCGCCGCCATATGAACAGGTGGGTAACTACATTTTTAGGGTTCCTTAATACATAAGGAACCCTTATAGTTTCGCTCTGTCCGTCCGTCTGTCTGTCCGCACTTGTAGCTTCTGTAATTATGAATATAAATTGATGAAATTTGGTATAGTTGTAGATTGCGTATAGATCTCGATTTTACCATCATAAAATAATAATAATTTTATATTTTAGGGGTTGCTCCCCATACATGTGGAGTGGGTATGAAAAATAATTTTTCACATTACCCCATCGTGTGGGGTATCGATGAATAGGTCGTAAGTAATTATTTAAAACTTTCGTTTTAAATATTTAGCCAGACCAAATATTTCATGCTAAAACTGTTTCGTTTTAACTTTGGACACATAATTATTTTATGTAATAGTATTTGTTTTAAGTTAGGGTCAATTAACTCCGCGACGATACGCGATGCAACGTGGCGCTGCATTTTTAAGATAGCTATTCAAAATTGAACTTTATTCACTACACAAAAAGATACAAGTTTATGAAACTTGTATATTTTTGTGTGACTGCACATGCGCGGTGCAGCGCGGTGAAACATCACATTCGAACTCTTATAATAGGGATGTTGCCTAGTGTGGAATATCACTTTTTTATAAATTAAATATTAAATTTGTTGTTTATAGATACATAAATCTAAAAGAAGTAGGTATTTAGATTGACGCGATTAAACATTATAAGCAAATAAAAAATATTGCCCATCTCTTTCTTGCAAAACCTTATGTTACGTCGCAACAAATGTATGGCGTCTCAAAGTAAGCTCCTCAGGTAATTACACTAGAATTATTTAGAAACTACTTATATTGGACATCTACTAACTATAACTCTAGTCTCGAAAAAATCGAATTCTTTAACTCGGCAAACTTCAATTTGTCACTAGCTGCTACATTCATTCCATACCCTTTGCCGCTGCTAGCGCCGCTCATGGAGGATTTTTCAACTACTATTTACTGCGTACAGCTGGACACTTTTTCAAGTTGCCCCCATATGAGCCAGTTCTCCTTGCCTCTACCCTCCATACTTATAATGAAACATGTAAATAAATGAATGAATGAATAATGAATGAATGAATAAATTTTGAATAGCAATCTTGAAACTGCAGCGCTATGTCGCGTATCGTTTCGTTCCGGTAGAGAATTAATTATACCGATTAATTTTTAACATTTATTTTTCAGTGGTCTTCAGTCCCGGGCCCCAGTCACCCGAACTACATGCAGGACGTGGCGTGGGGTCCCACCTATCCGGCAGTGAGTTTTCAGTCCGTCTCCCCCAACATGCAGTCACCCATGCAACAAAACCTCCAAACGATACAACCTAACATACAAACACTCTCTCCGAACATGCAGCTGTCCGGAATGGATCGAATCTCACCTCACGGGTCTCCGAACGTGGGCCACGTGTCACCCGGGCTAGGGCACGCCTCACCCGTTATGCGGCTGACTTCACCCGGCTTGGGCCATCTATCGCCCGTCATGGGCCACGTCTCACCCGTCATGGAACAAGTACCGCCGATGGCGATAGAACACGTCTCACCTCATTTAATACAACCAGCGGTGAGTGACGTCCACGAAATTATATTTTTTAACAGCCGACGTTAACACCTATTTTTCTGCCTCTAATTATAAAAAAAGGTTTCGCAAACCTGAACTTTATGGTTTTGCTTTCCGACACAGGATAACATAATATGTGCTAAAAGTGGTATTATTTCTTAGTTCCTGATTTAAAATTTTAAGTTTATATCTTGTATTCAGTCGTAAATGTTTAAACAGATACTAATGTATATATAATAACATTTGCAGGAGCAGCTAATGGAGATGAATGATCCATCGCTAAGCGGTCTCTTGGCAGGGGCAGGAGATATTCAACTGAATTCGGGAGATCTCTCCGGGATAGCTGCGTTCCTTGCGGACAGGGGACAGCCAGACCTTACTGATAGCCTCAACAGACTCTCCACTAAAGACCTTTTACACTAGAAAAAACAAATTCCCACTTTTTGTTTCAAAGTAGTATATTTTGTGCGATTTTAAAAGTGTAAGAAGAGTTGCTGAAAAAAAAAGTGAGTGTTATATTTTAATATGAAAAACATGTAAATGATTATGAATTTCTTAGATAAGCTAGCGCCTAGACTTGTAGAGTACTATCGAATAGGAAGCACTTGTTGCAATTAATATTAGGTATTTGGTTCAGTTTCTTACTCTTTACATCTTTTATCTACCAACTTCTGTGGTCTGCTTGACACAATAGCACTAGAAACACTAAAAAGAAAACTAAGAAGCGCATAATACATTTTTTATTGGCTATAAATGACTATTGTAAATACATAATAATATGTTTCTTTTTTATTTTAAATAGCGATCATACACATTCCATCACTTTATTTAAGGTTGGCTTAATAAATTATATTTGTTTGTGTAAGTATGTATAATAGGAATTACTTATATAAATGAATGAATGAATGAAAAAGTCATCACAATATTGAATATTATATCCGTAGGTATAAAATTTTTACATCACAATGAATTAACTATAAAATATTTTGTAATACATCAATGGTGCTTATAAAATATATTTTCAAAATCTAAAAAAACCTTAACATAATAACTACAATGATATCTAATTTCTCAGTACAATGTACTACTAGAGAATCTAATTCATAAGATTCCCTGATAGAGCATTGTACTGAAATATAACACTCTACCTGAGAGTATTCTCATAATTTATTTGTTTAATAATGTCAACATGCAGTTACAATAATGTTGAGTTGTCAATGAATGTCAGTTTTGACATTATAATAATACGTACAAATTATGACAATGGCTGCGTACTTTGGGAAAAAATTTTTTGGCGCATGCGCGTTAAAATGTGCGCGCGCATATTTAATAAAGGCGCCGAAATTTTTGACATTTGAAGATCATGTGCAGAAGTTTAGCGCATGTAATACTGCGCATGCGTCAAAACAATTTTTTCCCAAAGGGCGCACCCATGGTCAACCTGCTTAAAAATTAGATTCCCTGATAGTAAAACGATTGAATTATATTTTACATATTATGCGCTTAAAGTAACAATACGTTTTAAATGTAGTAAAAAAAAATAATGTTATATTTGTTGTGCTTTGAATTTTGTTTCTACTAATATTATATAAAACTTAAGGTTCAGGGTGTGAACGGTGGCAGTGACCAAATCCTAGTATCTTCCTACATTGGCCGTTCAAGTATTAAGTAAGCAGATTTATTACAAATATTTACTCCCCCGTCCCCCTTGTCGGCAAAAGTAAGCTGGTGAAAAGAAGGGCACAAAAAGCTGGCGAAACGTAATCTAACAATTTGAATGTGTTTTCACTCATTTAAATACATGGCAAAAGTAGTCCTTAACCCCCTATATGTGCTTGAATGGTCACAGCTGGCTAAACGAGGCCCGTGCCAAGAATAGTTGGAATAGTTAGTAGCAATAATAGCAAGGAATAGGTCCAAACACCTGATACTTATTTGTATTTTTTTCATTAATTTCTTTACATTTTTAGATCATACAGTTGATGGAGATATAATATGTTATTAAATGTGATTAAAAGAGATTTTATAGACTCCTAAGGAAAATTGAACAAATGTGATAATTTTTTTAACAAATTATTTTGTCTAGCTTATCAAAAATGTACTTTTTTTTCATAACAACAGTAATGTTATTCATTTTTATTAAATTTTAATTATTTTGTAAGACTCAAGATGTCTGTTTTAAAACGTAATAAAATTACTTACATGTATTTTTCAGTACAATGTTCTGGTGCTAATGTGCAATTATTTGTTAATATATTAAAAAATAAGCCTATCAATAAGTTTCATTTGTTTCCGAATTGCGTCCTTCACGACCACTGTGCGGCCAATTCAGACTAGCGCAGATTTTTGACTCTGAAACGCAGTGAAATCTCATTCTGGAATGGAAACGTAATAAATCAAATTCACTTTTATGTGAAAAACTCAATACACATAATATTTCTTCGGAGATAAAAAGAATCGTTTGTCGTGCACACCGTTAATAACTACCTATAATGTGCACTCGTTCTTTCTATCGTAGGCATTCGCCCAATTGTTCTTTTTCTCAGAAGGAATTTTCATTATGTTGTGGACATAATTGGATTTGCTATATTAAATTTCAGACTGACGCTTCGCTGCGCTTCAACTCTGCGCTAGTATTTAGAAATTAGAATTAACTCTATAGAGCATTGACAATCATTTCGATAACCAGATGTCGTATACACGGCCACTGGGGTACTGGGGGGTGCCAACAAATCCGGTGTACGAATTTCGAACCTTATTGCCAAGCGACAAGAGTGGTCGAAAAGTGGTGCACTGGACACTGGTACACATGATCTGTCGGCGATAGCATCTAGACCGTGTTAAAAAGCGTAAAGTAAGATACTTACGACTTATCCTTGGACTCAGGAACATCATTCTGCAGGCGTAGTAAGTAGTACATACTACATACCCATGGAGTATGGCGATTTATTTTCTTTTATTCGAAGAAAAATCTTAGAACGATAAGGCGTGGCGGAGCGTTTTTTTGATAAAATATTTTTAGAACGGATTCAAACTTATCTAGGGATGGGACTACATGATTCTCTCCGGTCGAAAAAACATCTCTGAAAATAGAATTCTTCGCTAATCATAGTTAGTATATATTATAGACGAGGCATGTTGAGGCAAAAAGTGTCTCTAGATAAATAGCCCCACTTTTGAGAATTATGGGGTCGTTATGACATTTGGCGAAAACAAGATGGCTTAACATTTTGTTGTATGAAGATATGTTCCGTCAAATGTACGTCATAGCCTATCTTGAGTTTTGAAATCTTTGTTGCTAATACAGTAGAGTTGAAAATCGAAAACCCGAGCGTCGAGTTTCTAAATTGCTGCCGTATGTTCGACAATGATGGATTTCCAGATCTATTAAATAAGCACAGAGTTATATTATCAGCGCTGTTTATTTCAGGCTGGAATTGGAGAGAATGTGGGTTCTGCACACTACACTTGGACACTAAAATTAATCATGCGTTGCCTTCCATCCCATGAGCGTTGTTCAGTGTTGCGACAGAAAAATGGTAGGTACTTTAAATAGAACTGTACGATAATTAGGTATATTAAATAACTTTTATTTCAGGAGGCATAGGCCCATATTATAAAGGGATATAATTAATCTTGCGAACAAAAAATAAGTTAACGACTGCACATCACTCAGGTGGCAAAAAATACAAAAATCGGCAGATATTTCCCTGTTCCCGAGATAGAATCGATTATAGAAAAAAAATATGGCATTGCTCTACTTTGAGACACGATCGAATTTGAAATTCCTTTCTCCCATCATGAAGAAAACATGTGTTTGCGGGATTACTAACGGGCAGGAAATTTTCATTATTTTTTCAGTATGATGCACCGTTTCCGAGATAGAAGCTATTATAGAAAGAAATATGGCAATGCCTATTTCGAGTTACGAGCGATGTATAAAGCTATGAGAAATGTTGTAAAATTTTGGATTATCAAATTTCTTTTTCTCCTATCATGAAGAAAATATGTGGTTGCGGGGTTTATTCTTAATTGAATTACCTACATCAATATACGGAAAATATAAGTGCCTATTCTTAAATTAAATGTGTACTCTCAAATTGTCGCCAATACCTATGGTTCGCTAAAATAATATCTGTCTGCCAGTTTGGAATATTCAGCGAAAAAAACCGGTATTAAATAGTCACCAGATTTGAAATTTAATGTTCCTTATATTCTTTCGCCAACTTGGTAATTTAGTATTCAATATTCGGTTTTTTCACATCCAAAATTTGATTGTTTTGTCGCAAGTACACAATAATACCTTTTTTGAATTACCTACATCAGGCAAAATATATGTTGCTATTCTTAAATTAAATGTGTACTCTGAAGTTTTAATACTTGCATATTATAAATGCCTTACAGACTAACATAATATATATTATATACTTAGAAAACTACACATATTAAGCCCACATTCCCACGAGCGTTTTTCTGTGGTTGCAAGTGGCGACAGAAAAAACTGCACTGTAAATCTGATAGTTGACACTTGACACTTAGATTTTCAGTTTTATTACATTAGGACAGAGTTCTATTTACAGTGCAGTTTTTTCTGTCGCGACCACAAAAACTGGGCTGCTTTCATTGAAACCGGCCACCGAAAATTGGTGTGCGAGACTCTCAGGGGAAACATTATTTATGGTTTATAACATTGATATTAAGCATTCTCACAACATAAATGTGAATAAACAATAAAGATGTAATGTAGGCAAAATTGACTTCACTAAATGAATAAAAGAAGGAAAAGATGTTAAAGGAAGGTGTAAACACGAGTTTTGTCGGGGAGTTCCAAGAAGCTTATACCCTAATAAGCTTCTAGGGGAGTTCAATGGGTGACGTTGTGGGATTTTGTATATCTTCATAAATTTGTGTTATTTCGGTTCTTAATATGTAATATTGGTAGAATATTAACCATTAAATATTCGTTAACGTGCACAAGTGTGGGCAAGTGGTACAACTTCTAAAAACGTGCTATTTTGAGTTTCCCTCCAAAACTCCCTAGGAACTTTTAGTAAAGCGTCTACCACTTTACTGAATCGACTGACATGACTCATTGACTGTACTGACTATTTATTTGGACTTTGACTAGACTTTAGACTTGACGTTAAAGGAATACAGTGTTGAAAATTGAAACGAAAGTTCTATTTCCCGCCTTTTTTACTTGACACTGGCAAATGATTTAAGATAAGCCGACGCCATAAATAAAAAAAAAGTTTTCAGTAGTACCTTATCATCTATGGTCTAAGTATTACAATCCGTACACAAACCTTTTTTTTTAATTAATATAATTTAAAAAAAATCTAAATAAATTTTAAGATCCTAAATATATACTAAATAATGAATAATGCTTTTACATCAAAAATGCCAGAACCCAAAAAAGTCGGAGTATGGACAGAAGGGGCGCGTATTGATGCTAAGTTAGTATCGACTGGACTTTTTAAAAATAGCAGATTTGTATTCATGAATAAATTTACAATGATTTTATTGCAGAAAATACGTTATTCCTAAAAAATAAATTTACGATGATTTTATTGCAGAGAATACGTTATTCCTAAAAAATCTGCGGAATCAATAGACGACATTCCGACTATACCAGACTTAGATGATTTGCAAGACATTCTAGAAAAAGAAGTTACAAAAGCTCCAGTGTGAGTAATGACGTGATTTAATATTAAATTTTAATATAACATTTCTACATCTATACATTGTACACTTTGAAATATAAAGTATAAACTCATTCATGTTTTATATTTTGTAGAGCAAAAATACAGGACTCGGAAACAGCAACCACTCTTGCCGAAGTGGGTGGGATCAGAGGTTCTGTAGATGGTGTGGAGGCGGCTCTTGAAGTGCTTCTGTCATATGTTCCTAAGGTAGAAGAGGATGATGCAGACACTGTATGGACTATTGACTCATTGTTAACACTATTGTCAGAAAAGAACTGAAAATTTCATAACAAAAGCACCTTTTTTGGTTTTAAGTATCTTGTCTTTCTAATGTGTAATGACTAAAGGTTAATTGAATTTTATTTGAAATTTGAATTTAATTAATCTTAGAAAAGTCTGTTTGCACAAGTATTATAGCTAAATGCAATAAGGAATAAAGAAAGGCAATGTGTTGAATAAGAAATATAAATAATGTATAAAAAACAATACATTCTTAGTAATTTTAATTTATTAAAGCAATATTATGTACAAATTATTGAGTGCCTTATTTACCTTAATAATAAATTAGCTTAACTTTTAATGTCATTTCGTATTTTATAAAAAGCTCATAGTTTTTTATTTTATGACCTACAAATCAAATTGTTCAACAGTGCTCTGACATTACCACCAGCACATTTGAATGCATAAAAGGCAGTTATTGCAAGAACAATATAGGATGGGATTATAGTAGCGGCGTAGAGCTCTTTTCTATTCAGTAAACTCAATCCCGATACAAAGAAATGAGAACCCACAACCCAACACACTTTGACGTAACACTTGTCATCTAAACCACTAAAGAATATTACACTCCAAAATGTGTTGAGTAGGATCATACACAGGGTCATAGCAGCACTTGTGACAAAGACATATTCAGTTCCACCATTCAGACCTAATGTTCCTGGACCAATCTGAAAAAATAATATTTAAGAATAACTTTGTACAAACAGTTAAATAGGTCATAATAATTAAGTTTGCATAAACACAATGTAAATTTAAATACTGTTTTTGATATTACTATGACAATATTTCATAGCTTAAGGCCTCTAAAGTGGGGGGTCACGACCCTTGGGGGGGTCGAGTTTGTTATTAAAGGGGGTCGCAGTCTATTGAAAAATAATAGGTAAATACAAACTACATAATTATAGGTACAAAAGATTTGTTAGTGATATATGATATGAATATGATTTTACTGTAGTGTTATAAAACTAAATATTAAGATGTAATAAATAACATGAAAAAATTAACTTAGCTTACTTTATTTCTATAAAATGATAGGTTAAAACCAGTGAAGGCTAATATAACATATGGCTGATAAAAATAGGGTGCTATGTACATATTATTATAATTTTATAGTAACTGGGTCGCAAGACATAAAAATGGTTCAGAAACGATGCCTTAGGCTGTTACAAATATACATATACTTACTGAATCTGCCAAAACATTGACTAAAGCAAATGAGCCACTCATTATGCCAAAACCAAGTCCGGACACATAAGCCAACTCTGATTTATTGCTACCAATATCATGGTTATCTGATATTTGTTTCAACCCTGCTTCCGTTTTTCGTAGCAAAAGGTACATGCCGTAACGAAAGACTTCCTGAAATTTAAGTAGCTAATAATAATCAGTAATATTATAATCATCAACAACATAAAATTATCTCGTACTTACTTGAATAATTATTGCAAAAACCATTCCAAAAGCCAAGTATTGTCTCAAAGGGACCACCGCATACCACACTAGAGAAGAAACTAAGAATGATAATAGCCAACCAAAAGCTGCTGCTATCATTATGATGATTCTTACGGCGTCATTTGCAATAGTTAATGCAAACATAGCCAAAGGTGGCCCAAACGCTAAGAGAGCACAGTTAAAGAATTCTGCTAGCGTCATTTTTAGTTTTTCGCTTTATAGCTTTAACAAACGAGTGAATTCTTGATCTATTCTAAAGGCAAAATTTTGTTACGGTCGTAAATTCTGGCTTTGGTGTGATCATTGGTGATTGGGATTTGAATGTTTGTAACTTATTTTTTCTCTTGTGATTGAAATTTTATTTTTTATTTACTGACATTTATTTAATTTTACATAGTTTTTGTAGATCAAATTACAAGAGAACATTGTCAAATAGATGATAAGTAATACTACTGAAGCATTGACATTTGGTTTATGGTTTTTTTTTTCAATTTTTTTAGTTTCCAGAGGTTTTTGAGCCATGGAGAATAGAATTAAGGAGTACCATCTCCATACATGAAGTGTCCGTAAAATAGCGTTAAATAGGAGGCGCTACAGACGCAGACGGGAGTAAAGCGGCAAAATTTAAACATACTTAAATCTTAGCATCTTCTTCGGTTTTATATATAAAAATATTTTCGACTATACGAGTAATTAGAACTTTCATGATTTACTGAATTAACTACTTTTAATCTATGTACTAAAGTCGTCAAAAATTTTAAATAACTAAACTCAAGTCTCAACTCACTTTACTTCATCTCTTATTGCTAACTTCATATCACACACCCTTGCCACTCTAGCTCCATTATCGCCAGTTTTGGAACTATTATTTAATTACTTTTGTCGGACACTTTTTAGCTTTTCTGCCTTAGAGAGATGGTACTCCTTACCTCTATTCTCCATGTTTTGAGCTAAGTTTTCAAGTGACTTATCTGACGTAGACATAGAGCTATAGAAATTGACACTAAACCCTTTTTTAATGTTTAACTACAGGCTTATGACAAATTCATCTCTTGTCTTTAGCCTACGTTCATATTACGCGATATGATAGCCATTATCGGGCCGGAAAACACTGGCAGATGAGCGTTTTTCCATTATCCAAGCCGTTATCCGATATCTCGCCTAATGCAAAGATATGGGACAAGGGTGATAACTTTCAGTGTCATAGGGATCATGGTTCGCCGCGCCGAGTATAAGTTAAATGATAATAGCTATTCCAAAAAGAGGAAGATGAAGACATTATCGTCGGTCTTAACCTAAACATAAAATATTTATAAATTTTACTCATTATTAATTATAATATTATATAAATAATATTACTAATTTGAAATTTTTAATAATGCAAGTACAAGATGTCACCAAAGGTTAATTCGAAAAAAACCTTATGGGTTGAATGTGAAAAGTGTAAATGTTCTTTACCGAGTAACGACAAAAATGTACATGTTGAGTTAAACTGTGGTAAAGATCAAGTTAAATGTCCATATGTTGAGGATGGAGTGCTGCACACATGGCTAGAACGAACGAGCAGTGCTCCAGAAAATGCTCCGGCAGATTCAGTGCTCCTACATCCTTCTGCTGGAAGTCTTATTAATGCTGTTATCGGAGGTCCCTTAAAGTTAGTAAGAGACGGAGCTCCAACTCTCGTAAAACGCATGTGGCCTTCGAAGGCATCTTCGCCAGCTGCTGTTATATTACCCGCTGCAGGTACGTCGCAAATAAAAATTTAGTTCTTTCATTTTGTATGCCATGTTTATACTTGCTTTACTTAAACATAACTTTCTTTTTTAATCTTATTAATGTAAATATTCATGTTATATTCATGTAAATTGTAAGGATAAGAATATAAACATTTTTGTACACAACGATCTTATCTGTTTGTTACTTGTAGGATTATGTGGAGCTTGGTGTAATGACAATAAAAGAGTAACAGTTCAGGTGCTTAAAGGAACAATTGCAAAGGCAACTTATATTGCAGTTAAATTTAGAAATCACAAATTAAATACAGATATAAGTGATATACTAAAAGAGAATTTTAAAGAGCAATATATTAGTAGACAGTCCACTTTAGTGTACTATTATTTTGGCAAAAAACTAGAAATAGAAGTAACTGATTTAAAGTATGAGAAAACCTGTGATGATATTTTCTCTTCTGTTGGAACAGACTGGTGCATCCTAAATGATAAAACAGTTTGGATTATTGATAAAGATGAAGTGCTAAAAGTTAAAAGAAAACCTCAAATACTGGGTGGTGTTGATTATTTAATCAAAGAAATAACAACATTGATAAATTTGTCATTTCAAACAGAAGGTTTTGCTGCAAATTTTCAAACTACAAGAAGCCTTTTGCTGTATGGTCATTCTGGAATTGGAAAAACAGCAATTTGCAAATATCTAGTAGAAAATTTTAACTGTAACCATATTGAGATAAGTGGCCCCGGAATATTTAGTAAATATTTTGGTGAAACTGAGGCTACGTTGAAAAGTTTATTTGTAAAGGCCGTTACTAACGAGCCAAGCATAATCTTAGTTGACGAAATTGAAACCGTTTGCCCTCGTCGTTCCACGGGAAGCACGGAACAGGAGAGGCGTGTTACATCTGCTTTTGTGTCACTTTTAGATAATTTACATGAACAGTCATCTCGGGTGTTTATTCTAGCCACAACCAGAAAACCTGAGGCTATTGATCCATCTCTTAGGAGATTCGGCAGACTAGATAAGGAGATTGAAGTGCCCGTGCCTGATAGAATATGTAGAAAAGAGATTTTGCACTCTCTTTTGAAAAGTTTGCCAAATAAAATTTCTGTAAATGACATTGAATCTATTTCAGATTTAGCTCATGGTTATGTTGCAGCAGATATAGTAAATCTATGTACACAAGCATCAATGAAATGTATCAAACGAAATGAATCTGAACTGCAGAAACAAGATCTTGTATGGGCAATAACAGTGGTTAGACCGAGCGCAATGAGGGAGTTATTGATCGAAGTTCCTAATGTACGGTGGTCAGACATTGGTGGCCAAGATGATTTAAAACTGAAATTGCGACAAGCAGTTGAGTGGCCCCTGAAACATCCAGAGTGCTTCCGCAGGCTAGGCATTCAACCACCGGCAGGTGTTTTACTGTATGGTCCTCCAGGGTGTTCCAAAACTATGATAGCTAAGGCTCTTGCCACAGAAAGTGGCCTTAACTTTTTGTCCATTAAGGGGCCAGAATTATTTTCAAAGTGGGTTGGTGAATCTGAGAGGGCAGTCAGAGATCTCTTTACAAAAGCCCGTCAAGTGGCACCATCCATAATTTTCTTTGATGAAATGGACGCGATCGGCGGGGAGCGGGGCGCGGGAGAAGCGGGCGTACACGAGAGGGTATTGGCACAACTTCTTACAGAGTTGGATGGGGTAGTTCCATTGAATTCCGTCACAATAGTAGCCACAACTAATAGACCTGACAAGATGGATAGGGCTTTACTCAGGCCCGGCCGATTGGATCGCCTTATTTATGTTCCTCTACCTGACTTTGAAACTAGATTACAAATAGTAGAGTTAAAGCTATCAAAAATGAGTGTGAGTGATGATGTTAATTCACATGTGATAGCAACAAAAACAGAAGGATTTTCTGGTGCTGAAATACAAGCTCTATGTCATGAGGCGGCCTTGCAAGCATTAGAGAGGGATCTAGAATGTTCACAAGTGACAATAGAACATTTTGAGCATGTTCTAAAAGATTTTAAGCCAAGGACACCAAAATCACTTTTGAAAATTTATGAAGAGTTTGCATTAAGTTGATTCTAAATATTGCTTGTTTTATAAATTTATGATAATAATGCATAAACATATTGTGTATTTTGTTGTACATTTTTCCATATTGACAGCTTCATATTTTTTATACAAATAAGTAAAATTAAAGTGGCTGTTTGTAATTTCAAATTAACAGCTTTGTGCTAAATGCATATGATAGTGTATTAAAAATTTTCTGTCTGTTTGTTCCCGCTAATCTCTGAAACGGCCGGACCGATTTTGACTGAACTTTCAAGACTTTCAGACTGGAGTAGATAGCTGATGTTATAAGGAGTAACTTAGGCTACTTTAATGTTAGGGCTCCGTTTAAAAAGTAGGGTTTCATTTCCTTATAATATAGTTATGCGCAAATTAAGCTGTGGGCACCAGCTAGTGTTTAAATAAAAATCTGTATTAAGGGTAATAAAATTTGTACAAGACTTTTTAAGGAGGTACTTTTTATTACAATAACTTAATTCATATAAAATATTTATAAGATTACAATTATTTTATACAAATTAAAAATATTTAATACCTCTCATGTTTTATTACTTTTACATTTACAAGTAGAATGTAAAAATTCGTTTAAATTACCATCTACCATAATAAATAGTGTATACCACTATGTATTTATAACTATTTCGACACAAGTAAATAAGTCTTATACATAATTATCGTCCATTCTATAAAAATACACGCAAGTGTAACCCAGGCTGCTTGAAAATATACAGGTCTTAGGAAGTTAGGAAGAAAGGATACAAAGATTGTATTACCAAAAAAGAACAGTTCACAAATGAATTCATTCATTGTTCAAACAATCAATCAATCAAACATCAAATATTGTTTCTTCAGAAAAAACAAGTTAAAAATGCCAGCATGATTACTTCTTGCATCACTTAAAATGAAATGGATCACAAGTGACTTGGCACACATCTAGTAAATTAAAATAAATACCACTGACTTTCTTAAATTTTGAACAGTTGGGAGTAATTTAAGTATAAATTGCATAAAAGTAAGTAGTCAGTCAGACTTACACATTTCGTAGTCGTTTTTAGGGTTCTGTAATACTCAAGGAACTCTTATAGTTTCGCTCTGTCCGTCCGTATGCCTGTCTGCGCTTCTAGATTCTGTAATTATGAATATAAAAGCGTAAAATTTGGTACAGTTACAGACTGTATAGGATTCTCGGTTTTGGCATCATATAATAATTTTACATTTTAGGTGTGGCTCTCCATACATGTGAAGCGGGGATGAAAATTTATTTTCATTGTACCTCATCGTGTGAGGTATCGTCGAATAGGTCCTTTTAAATAAAGTTAAGGTTGAAACCTTAACTTTATTTAAAAACTCATATTGTATGAATACAATATGAGTTTTTAATCAAGTGACCATTTTCGAATAATCTGCCTCCAAAGTTGTTTATAAGTTGGCATTTCTAAACTATAAGAGCTAGAAATTTGTTAGTTTCCATGCTGATAGATCACGCTAAAAACTTTTTAGGAAAATTATTTTGAGCGAAATCGGACAATAACTTTTTAAGTAATTCAAAGAAAACTTATTGCATGTTGATAGTTACGGAACCCTCCTGAGACATGTCCTGACATGATCTTGGTTAGGATTTTACAAATGAAATGGATATTATACTTATAGAAATGTAAGATATTTATAATAAACTAATATAATTTATATAAATAAAACTCACATCAATTGCACAAATCATAATAAAAGTTTATACTTATGAGTACTTATGTCTTTCTGCATTCATTTAAAATTCATAAATTTTTTGCTAGCCTGTAGAATCAGACACATCGGTTTAATTTGTCAGATCTCGAAATTTTTGCGCGGACTTTACTACCACAACAAGAAAAATTTATAATATGTAAAAGCTTTATAAATCAAATACAGTAGCAAAAATCTTATGTATATTAATATATATTTCTTAGCCTACAGAAAAGCTACGAAATCTATCCAGCTCAGTCTTAATCAAGATTTCCAATTTTGAATGTGATTGGAGTCTTTTTCAAACTAGTGTTTTAGGCGAAAATAGTACAATAACAATTAGAAGTATTGTAAAGGCAAAGTGTGGCACACCCACACAGATCGAAATGTGGCACACCGGGACTGTCGGCGACACAGCTTGAGGTTCAATATATTTCAAATACATAATCTTGTAAGATATTTACTAACTTGTGCCAATTAATATGAAATCCTAACTTTGCTGACCGGAAAAAAGCCTATATAATATATAACTTTGACTACGATACTCGAAAATCGAATATTGCAGTTGCGTCTATAGAATTTACAGAACAAAACAAAGTTTGCGGGTAATTACTAGACAAATAAATTAAATAAGATGGCGCCAAAACGCAATACATAGGTCAGTTTATCCTATTCCAACATTATATCAATTGTCTATGATCATGAAGCTCTACTGAAAACTGCATAGACACAAGCACTAGAAAGTAGACCAGCGAATTTTAATGACATGTATGATGTATGAAACATAATATTTGTATACAATAACATATTAATGTCATCTTGTGTTGTATACGGTATACTATCAACGGCGCCTTGTGCCGGCTTATATGTACCACTTTGACGAGTACTTGTGAAATTGGCGTTTACATTCTAGTGATCGTGACTGTACGTTAAAGCTGAGCGCATGCCGCACGCACGGCACGAAACGGATTTTTGATCGCTGCGTATGAATTTATTTGACGCTGCGTACGGCCCGCACGTACAGAACGCCGGCAATCAGCATTTAACACCCAAAAACCCGTACCGTTCGTGCGTTGCGGCCGCTTCGAACTAGTGGACATTCACCTCTAAATACCTTTTACACGCGCAATATTTCGGTGTGCCTGTTGTAGCATATAGCTATCCAGTCGGCCTGTGTAGCGCCCCACTGTATTTGGTGGACATTCACCTCTAAATACCTTTTACACGCGCAATATTTCTGTGTGCCTGTTGTAGCAAATAGCTATCCAGTCGGGCTGTGTAGCGCCCCACTGTATTTGGTTGACCTCGCCCTCGGCGGCCGTGTACGCCAGTATCGGGTCCTCTATAGCCCGGGGCATTTGCTGGATGTCCCATATTAGAGCCTGGTGGTCATCGCCCGCGGTACAGATGTGACAGGAGCTGAAAAGTTTAAAAATATATTTAGGTAAGTATATATGGATATACAATATTTTAGTGTAATGTGTCAAATATGTAACAGTAGTGCAGATGTTTACAAGTTGTGGATAAAGACCTTTGAACAGCAAAACCAAATCGGTTAGTTGAAAAAAAAAATTGCTCGCCCTAGGGACGTCCGAAAGAAGCAAAGAATAATATACCTATTCACTCAATATACCTATTAATACTGGGTGAATTTTTTGTTTCTCTCGAAACAGGGTATAATAGGCACATGAAATACTATGGCATACTTAGTTACAACTTGACAAAAATTTATTTTACAACATAGCACTACTAACTTAAAATCATTATTTACTTTTATTTACATTTAGAAAATGATTTCGGAAAAAAAGACAAAACTATTGAAATTACAACTTTTATAAAAAACAATAACCCGACTACGTAAATTATATAGCCTACTAGCTGTTTTCCACGGCTCCGCCCGCGTAAATATACTATAGGGTATCCCGCGGGAATACTGTACTTTTCCAGGATAAAAAGTAGCCTATGTTTAAAACATAGGCTACTTTGTATCCTGGAAAAGCCAAATCCAAAGCCTAAACTACTACCATACCAAATTTAATTAAAATCCGTTCAGTAGTTTTTGCGTGAAAGAGTAACAAACGTTCATCCATCCTCACAAACATTCACATTTATAATATGAGTAGGATGTTACCCACGCTATTATTACGGATCTATTGACACCTCATTGATTAAAATTGGACGAGTTGTAAACTACTAGCGGCTAAAGCCGCTACGGTGGAACAAACAAACATAAATATACTGCCAAAATCATTAATTACCCTTCCTTTTAGCATTGCCGTAGTCGGGTAAAAATATAATTGTCTATTGACCCCTATGACGTTACGCGTGATTGGATCGTACCACGGTACGCAGCTCCCCGTCGCCCGCACAGTAGGTACAGTGACCTCTTTCTTTTTAAGATTTTCCAACGTTCAAATTCACTTTGAAACAATTTACGCTTTTGGATAAATATTTTCTTTTTGATACAAAAAAATGTCCAGTTTCGCTCGAAACGGAATAAAAAATCACCCCCGCCCTACACAGGACGTAGGCTGTACACTATGCTGTCCCGTCGGTGTATGGGATTTTTTTTTTGAATCTAGGCTATCGCAATAGGTGTCAAAACTTGCATTTTTTCACGCAATTTATGAAAATTATATACAATATAGAATTGTGGGACATCTTCAAGGTTCTCTACCTGCGTGGGAAATTTTGAAATCTTAAGATACGAACCTTCGACAATACGCTAAAAATGTACAAAACACTAATTTTAATGTTATTTTATTATTAAAATCAACCTAAAATACAACCAAATAAAATATAATTAACAGAACGTTCAGGAATTTAAAACTATTTTGGTCCAAAACACAGCGTCATTTCTTCAAAATTGCTATCTGCTCCCAAATAAAAAGAAACTCGTTAAGAAGTTATCCCTTTAATTTTTTTGGCATTGGCTATTATTTATTGACTAGATGTACTACATGAACTAGGTATCATGAGTAAAAAAAACGTAAACATTTTTATTTTGATTTAAAGTTCTTAAGAATAATTCCGTAGTATCGGCGCAGCTACAACATTAAAACTTCAATTACACAAAAAATTTATGTAATTTCTGTCTACAAATGGAAATTATTTATAAATTACTACAATATTCTATAGTTAATAGAATTTTAAGCAAAAAATTAATAAATGCCATTTATCGGCTCCTGAACGTACTTTTTATGTTTTTATATTTTTCATGATAAAACCTACAAATGACTACTCATTCCGACTACTCGAGTTTAAAAGAAACATAAATAAATGTTTTTGAAATATTTATTTATGTTTGTTTCCAAACTACCAAATAGAAAATGGAGAAAACTATTTTCAACTAAGTAAAATGCTCGCTCCATACAAGTTGAATTTTGTGATATTTTAACAAATAAAAGTTATTTTTAAATACATTTTATAAAATATAACAATCATAGTTAGTTCTAACCCTATAAAACATGTTTGAAAACTTTTTAGAACTAGTAAATAGAACTAGTATCGTCGATCATTAAGTTCCTCGGATGGCCTCAAAGTACCTACTAGTAATTTTAATATTACTCAAAAATTTTATTTCTAAATAATAAAATTCTCTTCTAATCTGCTAACACAATCGTAAAAATAATTTTATATGATAAAAATTGCATTGACAATGTAGAAAACACAATCCGAAACATGAAGAAACTGATGAGTACTTACGACCTAAAATTTAATGAATCTGTAGTCCGAACGAAATAATTTTTTTACGCAAATCAATATTTCTATATTTATTATAAATAAATAAAAGAAAAAGTTAAAGAACATAGTTATTTTTAAAACTAAGAACTAGCTCAATTTTAACAAAAATCCTCAATTTTACAAACTTAAAAGCCCTCTATTAGCGCCCTGAAGATAAAGATTAATTCAATTTCAATTACCATTGAAATTGAATTAATCTTCTTAATATATTTTCTTAATATACAATATACATTAAATTCTACAACTTTTGTGGGGTTTGTGTTAAGGTAATCCAAAAAAGTATCTACAGGACATCCTAATGTACACGTGGCTTGAAGCTTACGACATTAATTATGCGCGAATAATTAATATTGCTGTCCCGATTGCACAGTTGCATCATTATGCACATATGAGGCAGTAAAACCAAAGATAAATATAATAAAAGGAGCATATTTAGTTTACCTGTGCGGGGCCCACGCAATGCCGTTGACGCAGGCTCGGTGATTGTTCAGCCGCGCGACCGGCGTGCACGGCACGCGCACGTCTAGTATTATAACTTCGCAGGCGTCCATAGCGATCGTTGCCAGGTAGTTGGGATCCTGCTTGTTCCAGGCTAAACGAAGCAGCGGCGTATGCTGCGGGTCCTGTGGGAAAAGTTAAGAATTTGTGTATTATCATCTTCACTATTGATGGCTTATTGAGGGTACGATTCACTCTATAAATATATTAGAAATCCGAAGTTTGTGGGGATGTGTAGACGTGTTCTCTTCCACACAGAAACCGCCAAATGGATTCAAGCGGAATTTGGCACATATATTGTTAACAGCCAGAATTAACAAAATGGGTTTTTTTTCTGAAAAAATGTGCAGGTACTGCATGAGAGATTACTCTAAAGCTTCGTAACGATAAAGAAAGAGAATTGTATGAAAATTATGACAGTGCCCATACAATTGACATTCGATAACGTTACAAAAATGTAGTTGTCAATTGTACCTGCTTGGATTACATATTAAAAACTGGCAGACATCAGTATGTATATATTTCTGGAAGGCGCTGAACTTATAGCTTCTGTCTATTGTTATAAATATATTATTGATTGTACTGTAGGTTCTTGGTGGAAATTCATGTTTCACAGTAATAACACACAGGACTTCTTGCACTATTTCCACTTTAATAAGTATTTTACATTAATTTTAATATATTACACGACCGGTTTCGACAAAGTCATCATCAGGTTTATTGTTATAAAGTAGTTTAGGTTTAGTAAGTGACAGGATCTGTAAATATTAGTGATATCTACCTCATAAATGATTGTGGAATGTTCCAGATGTCGCAGATCGAACATGCGCACTGAGCCGTCCGCCCCTACTGAGGCAAACATGTCGCGCCCGCCACCAGCACGACTGAACGCGATGTCGTATACTTCCTATAAAGATATACTTTGATTTTAGGCATCATTTGATTTTGGTATGCAGAAAGTGAAATAGTCTCAACAGGGTCAGAAAGACTTGGACCTTGCGTCGGGCTGCTGAGATTTACGAAATCCTACTGCTTTTATAAATGTGAAAGTTTGTGAGGATGGAAGGATGGATGGATGGATATATGGATAGATGGATGGACGTTTGTTACTTTTTCACGCAAAAACGACTGAATGGATTTTGATAATTTGTTTAAGCAAATTTAAACAAATTTGTTTAAGCTCTGATGGCTAATTTTTATCGCGAAAAAGTGCAGTACTTTATTCATAATTTAAATGTTTGTAATGATTCCAGAGCTAATTGTTAAGAAAATTTTAATTTTGTTAAATAAATTATATTTGATTCTAATCATCATACAATCCTTTGCCCTGTGAATTTGGGGCAATTTGGATTATTCTCTTGTCAAGTTTTTGGTTAATATTTTGCAAAATTTATTACCAATAAAAATGTTTATTTCATAATATCTAGATGGTTACTGATTACAATTTTGATAATAATTTTTTCTAATTATACTGCAGTATGATTATTGAATATATTCACAAAAACAATTTATCTGATTCACCTCTATCTACCCCATAAATTAAATATACGTTATATGTAATCAAGAAGAATGAATTTTTAAATAAATAGCAAACCTTGTCATGAGCAATAAGTTGTGTTTTCACATGTCCAGAGACTTCGTTAACTCTACCCAAGACTTGTCCTGTCTCAAGTCCCCATATGGTGCAAGTGGTATCAATGCTGCTAGTTCCAATCAGATTAGGGTCAACTTCATTCCAGTCAAATGACGTAAGTGGTGCACAGAAGTCTGAATTCTTGTTGTTGTTCAGAACACACTCAAACAGAGTGTAGGGTTCTCCAGCACGCCAGATGCGTAGATAATCACCTATAAATACAGATTAAAGATAGTAAAATAGAATGTTAAAATATTAGTATGCTATATATATGTTGCAGGTAGAACAATCCTACTTATATTATAAATGTGAAAGTTTGTGAGGATGGATGGATGGATATTTGTTACTCTTTCAGACACTAAAAACTACTGAACGATTTGAATAAATTTGGTATGGTAGTAGTTTAGTCTCTGGATTAAAACATAGGTTACATTTGATACCGAAAAGTAGTTTTCCCATGGCATACTGTATTTACGCAGGCAGAGCTGAGGGCAACAGCTAATAAATTACTATGGCATATTATATTATTATTTTAACTTAATAAATCATCTTTCAAAAAAATAAAAATTTGCAGTCTTGAATTTATTGAAAAATTTTCATAAACTATTGAACTTACCACTGGTAGCTAGAAGGTCGGGGTACACGCCCTTGCTGTCAGGTATCCACATAATTTTAGTGGTGGGATACGGATGGTCAAATGTACTTTTTGCACTAAACTCACTAGTTTCTTCATCAAGTGATATAATTTGTACCTAAAATAACAATTTATTATTTACTTTATTATGAGTATATATCTTGTGATCAAATTATACAAAGATGTTAAAAACAAAAGCTAAAGAAAGTTTTGTAAAAAATAAGTAAGTAAATGAAAAATCTAGAGCTTTTTAAATGAAAAGTTTGTATAATATTTAATGACACTGTAATTGGAAAATTTAAATAGTTGCATACTTACTTTGTTATTGTACTCTTCTACAAAACTTCCCAGGGCAAGTCTAAATCTTTTGTCTGGACGTACAGACCAATTCATGGAATATAATGGCCATGGTGCTTGGTACCTTATTAAAGAAAGAAGCGTTAATATGATTTTATATATTTCATTTCTTTTTATTCTACAAATACAAGTAAATTTTTCAATAACATGTTTGAAGTGGGTTAAGTACAAAGTTACAAAAAGTATTGATTATTTAATACTCAATTCAATTACTTACTTGTATATTTCTTTCCTCTTAGTACTTGAGCTGGTCGTGCTCGAACTACTATGTGGCATCGACATTTTTGTAAATCGAGTGTTTTTCTTCAAAACTAAAAGGCTCAGCGAATCGACAAGTTGGCGTCGTTAGTGATGAGATGAGTAAACTGATATCAATGGCGTAATGAATAAAAACTATAAGCTTAGTATATTATAAGCTCAGCATTACTAAACAATTTCTATAAATTATTATTATTTGTTTATATTATTATTTTCACATGCAACTTCGCCAAAAATTTATTTACCTCTTGACATTGACGTTATATGTGACCATAGATGATAAGTAATACTACTGAAGATATGTGACAGTTGACTATTTATTTTTAAATAAATAGCGTCGGCTTTTAACCATTTGGCAGTGTCAAAAAGGCGGGAAATAAAATTTTCGTTCAAATTTTCAACACCGTATGTCTAAATCGTCAAGTCCAAAGTCTAGTCAAAGTCCAAATAAATAGTCAGTGCAGTCAATGAGTCAAGTCAGTCGATTCTGTAAAGTGGTAGAGTGGTACTGAAAGTTCCTAGGCAGTTTTGGAGAAAACACAAAATAGCACGCTTTTGTACTTGCCCCCACTTCACACACGATCAATATACACATTATGAACCTAATTAACAGAAATTTTGGAGGATATACAATAACAAGAACGTCGCACATTGACATTCCCGGCAAAACTCATCTATTTTTATTTTTTTAACATGCGCAGAGTTCTAACTGCTGCTGCTGCAGGCAAAAGCTTTTGCCCGCAGCTTTGCCCGCATGGGAGAGTGTTCGTGGCAAAAAACTTATTTAGCAAATATACCTACTGCAATATAATAACAGCACAGAGTTATTATATTGCAGTAGGTATATTTGCTAAAGGAGTTTTTTTGCCACTAACACTCTCCCACGCGGGCGAAGCTGCGGGCAAAAGAGAATGTACAGACAGACAGACTCGGCCTGGGACTTAAATTTATAATAAATCTGAGAGAAAAGTCGAAAGTGTGCGTATTGCGCTCCGAGATCTTTAATTTTCCCAAAGTCCGCTGCTTGCCTGGACCCGCCACGCTAGTTGACACGAACTTAGGTTGGGACTATAATGTCCGGAATCCGGTAGGCCGGCAAAAATTCAGAGCATTTAAAATAGAACTCTGCGCTAATACAATAGAGCTGAAAATCAAAGTGTCGTGTGTCGATCTGTCATATATTAGGTCGTTACTTATGATATTGCCGTTTTGTATGAAAAAATTTAAGTAATCGAATTTTTTTCATGTTTTTTTTTTTGTATTAATCGAAGTAATCACCCATGCAATCAATGCAACTTTGCCAACGCAGTGACAGTTTATTGATGCCCTTCTTAAAGTAATCAGCTGGACGGGAGGCAACAAATTCTTCAAAGGCATTTTGTACTGCCTCTCGGGTATTGAATTTTTTTTCCCGCCAAAAAATTATCCAAATTCTGGAAAATGTAGTAGTCTGTAGGCGCAAGGTCTGGTGAGTAGGGAGAGCTTCCAACCTCAGTTCTTGCAACTTGGAGACCGTCTGCTGTGCAGTATGAGGTCGCACGTTGTCGTGCAGGAGCACCGGAGACGAGCGATTGACCAATGCTGGTTGGAGATGTGCCAGCTTCTCCATCATTGTGTTCAGTTCTTCACAGTACACATCTGCAGTAATGCTCACCCCGCTTGGTAAGAAGCTGTGATGAATCACACCGGCGCTAGACCACCACCACCACAGTGACCATCACTTTTCTAGGGGTAATTTTTCGTTTAGGGCATTGTTTAGGTGCTGAACCAGGATCCAACCAACTTGCTTAGCGCTTGCGGTTATGAAACAGAATCCATTTTTCATCGCAGGTAACAATGCGGTTCAAAATTCTTTCATTTGTGTGTCTGTTGAGCAGTGCAAGGCACGTCTCGACGCGTACTTCGCGCTGGCTTTTTTACCTTGCCAATTTAACGCAAATGGACCAATATTGTTTTGACGCTCACGTCGAAAGCTGCTGCTAATTCAGCCGTAGATTGTGTGTCATCAGCTTCCACAATCGCCTTTAATTCGTCATTGTCGACCAAAGTCTTCGGACGACCCCGAGGTTCATTTTTCAGGTCGAAATTTCCAGAACGGAAGCGAACAAACCAATAACAGGTGGTGCGTTGGTTTGTAGCGTTAGCTTCGTAAACGTCGTTGGTGTTGCGTGCCGCTTGTGCCGCGTTGCTGCCACGACGGTACTAATATTCCATAATTACTCGAATTTTTAACGTATCGATAATGACGAAAAAGATTGAAATGCGATGAAAATGTAACACTTATCAATAAACAATTCCATGTTTTTAAAATAAAATTAATTTAAATTAGAATTCTTAGCCAAACAAAAATTATTTTGATTTGAAATGGCCAGTACTGCAGAACGGCAATTTCATAGGCAAAGACCTATTATGACATTGGCATTTGACTCAACACTTGTGTGTTCGATTTTCAGCTATATTGTATTAGACTTCTCCTCTTTATAATATAATATTAGTATAGTCCAGATGTTAGCCACGACTTTATACGCGAAAAAGGAATCCTGGAGAACCGTACTTTTTGCTGCGAGTAAAAGTAGATTCTGAGATTAGCGCGTACAAACGTACAGACAAACAGATAAACAGATTAATTCTAAAAATTATTGTTTTGGGTTCTGTGTCGTTCATTAAGCCCCCCGTAATCGTTCATAAAGGAGGATAGTAATGTAATAGGTTTTCATAGATATATCTTCCATGTACAGACAGCGACCGGAATTTATTATAATATGTAGGTCTGTATATAGATTTTACGAAAGGTCTTTTGAGGCTTTAAGAAATTATTTTAGAGTAAAGCGCCATACTCACCGTCCAGCCTGCAAATCCAATACCGTGGCCCTTCTACTGGTTTCTTGTTATATTTCAGGATTGGCAGAGCGGGATGGGCGAGATAATAAATGATTAACTGCAGACTATATGTCGACCATTGTATTCGTAGTTCAGCGTTATTCCAAGTGACAAAACTTCAATGACATTACTAGTGACACAGATTATGTATAAAGTTGCCATGATCACAGATCACTACATGCCCCCTTTTATAGAAATTTTGAAAAATAATTAAATGACTAATTTCGACTCTTATCAGGCTTGACTTGAGGTGCATGGAGTTATCTATTGACCAGTACAATTAAATTATTTACTTGACTAAAACTTAATTATAAACTTAGTCTATCAGGAGGTTTTAATCTCCTTCCACGAGAACTATATCTTATTTGAGACGTATTACTCGGAATTGACATATCACACATTTCTGGCAATTGTTCTACATTACATAAATTACTTTCATTTTCTGACAAGAATAAATTTTCATTATCATGTTCTTCTACTTGAACAAAAATTGGTGATTGAATATCTATTGGACTTGACATACCTTCACTTGAGGGTGACTGAAAATTATTATTATTTTCTTGACTAGTTAGACATTCTCGAAAATCTATTTCGACTTGACGTTTTTCCTTTACATTTTCACTAACATCTGACTTATGACTAACTTTATTCTTGTCTTGACTAGAATTATTTATATCTGACTTAAAACTACTTGAATTTTTACTGCACTCGACAAAGTATTATTACTGGCATTTATGTTCGCATTTGAGAGATCTGACACTGATAATGCAGATTCATAAGACTCATTTTGACTACCTGACGTTTTGCTTTGACTTTCTTGTACACTATTATCATTATTACTGAAGTTAATATTACAATAATATGTTAAATTATTCTCACATGACTCAGATTCTATAGACTTTGTTGGAGAACAAGACTGACTTGCACAAGAATGACTATGACTTTTGTAACTGTTATTCAGGCTGAATCCTGTTTCGGAGACTGGAATTGACAAATCGTTTGTTGTTGACTGTGACTTTGACTTATTTTGACTTGAATATGACAAATTATTTTTCGACAAACTTGACTTAAATATTTTTATATGATGAGAATTTCTTCTATAAATAGAATCATTTTCATCTTTGACTAGATATGACCTAGGGAAATTAGTTTTTGACACAATTGTACCTTTTTCCCAAATAACATCTTTAGGGTTTTTCGTGAAAAAGATAATATTATCTTTTTTAAATTCATATGAAGTTTTAGCAGATTTATTATAATGTGATTCTCTTTTGTTAATATTTTCTTGTTTAGTGTTAAAATGATTTGAAAATTTGACAATTTTGGGTTTTAAATTGTTTATGTGTGTAGAAAGTTTAGTTCTTAACTTTCTTGACATAAGTAATTCTGCTGGTGAACTTAAATTTCCTTTTTGGGTTGTTCTATGTTGAAGTAATCCAATGTAAATATCAGTGTTTGATTGTACACATTTCTTAAATATGTTTTTAATTGTTTTTACAGATACTTCGGCTAATCCGTTTGACTGTGGATAATGTGGACTAGATACTATGTGTTCAATATCCCAACTGTTTAAGAAGTTTTTGAATTCAGCTGACTTGTACGGTGGACCTCCGTCACTGACTAACTGCATCGGTATCCCATGTCTAGCAAAAATTGATTTTAAATGTGTAATAACTGTATTACTTCTATGGTCTTTGTTAAGATGTGCAATTTCAATAAAGTTTGAATAATAATCAACTACTAGTAAATATTTTTTATTATTATATTCGAATAAGTCTGTTGCTACTTTTTGCCATGGAAGTATAGGTGTTTCATGTGACAGTAATGTTTCTTTTTGCTTATATGGAGAATACATCATGCATGATTCACATTGTTGAATTTTTTGTTCAATGTCTTGATTAATATTTGGCCAATAAATTAATCCACGAGCGTTACTTTTTGTCCTTTCAATACCCATGTAACCTTCACGTAAAATATTTAACATTTCTGACCTTAAGGATTTTGGAATAATAACACTTTTATTCTTGAAAATAATGTTGTTTACAACATTAATTTCATCATGCATATGCGAATATGGTAAAGTAATAGGATCACAATTTTGTTGTGAATTAGGCCAACCATAAAAAAATATTCTTTAAGTTTTTGAAGAGATTGATCTGAATTTGTGTGAAGTAAAATTTTTTCAAGTTTTTCATTTGTAATAGCTAAATTTGAAATAAGTAAATGTATATGACAATTAATATTGTCTATTTGTATTCTAATTCATTCAAGTCAAATTTTTCTATATTTGTATTGGAAATTGGCGCTCGGGACAATGTATCAGTAACATACATTTCTGCACCCTTTTTATAAGAAACAATAAGATCATAGCATTGTATTGCAATCATCATTCGCTGAAGTCTAGTTGGAACATCTGAAAGTGGTTTTTTAAATAAAGTTACAAGTGGTTGGTGATCAGTTTCTACATAAACAGTCTTGCCATAAATATATTGATGATATCTTTTACACCCGAATACAATAGCGTATAACTCTTTCTCTATTTGAGCATAATTAATTTGAGTAGGTGTTAATGACTTCGAAGAGTATGCTATTGGGTTTTTATCATGAAATATGACAGCTCCTACTGCATCTTTTGACGCGTCAACCGACATTCTGATAGGTTTTTTTACATCGTAATGTACAAAAATAGGAGATTGACAAATAAGTGATTTTAATTTGTTAAATTGTTGTTCATGATTTTCTGACCATACCCACACATTTTGTTTCTTAAGTAAGTCCCTAAGAATACTTGTTTCATGAGCAAGGTTAAGAATGTATGAGCCAAGATAGTTAACCATACCTAAAAATCTTTGTAAATCTTTGACATTTTCTGGTCTGGGCATATCTTTTATACCCTCAATTTTTGACTTGTCAGGAGAAATGCCATCTTTGTTGAAAATATTATCGACATATGACATTTCACTAAGACCAAACTGACATTTTAATTTATTAAATTTTAAGTTTACTTCTCGTGCTCGTTTTAAAACTTTTTCTAACCTTTCTTTATGTTCTGACTCGTTGGAACCATGGACTAGAATGTCATCGACAAAAACTATCACTCCGGGTAAATCATGAAATAAATTTGTCATAACCTGGTGAAAGATTTCTCCGCTTGAATTTATTCCATAAGGTAATCTTAAGAATTTATAACGACCAAATTGTGTATTAAAAGTACATAATTCACTACTTTCTTCATCAAGTTGTAACATCCAGTAACCTGAATTTGCATCTAATTTTGAAAATATACAAGAACCTGCTATTTGTGAACGTAAATCATTGAATGTAGGGTAAGGAAAATGCGGTCTCTTTATTGCCTTGTTTAAATTTCTCGGATCGAAACAAATATGTAAACTACCATTTGATTTTTCTACCAACACAATAGAATTCACCCAATTAGTTGGTTTGGTTATTTTTTCAATTACCAGCAACTTTTCCATTCTGTCTAGTTCTTTTAATTTTGGTTGTAACATGTATGGAATTCTACGTACTGGTCAAATTTTTGGTGTAACACTTGTGTCTACGTCTAAATGAACTTTATTTGGTAAACAGCCTAAACCTTCAAAAGTATCAGAGTAATCATTTAATAACACTGTTACTGACCTTTGTACTTCTTTACAAGATAAGTTTTTTGTAAGTTCAAACAGTCTTTTTACAATTCTCACTCCTCGCAAGTTTTCCAACCTAAAATTGTTGAACATTCACAGTTTACAATAACAAAAGAAATATATGTTGTGATTTTGTTGTCAATTGTGCATTTCAGTCTTGTAGTTCCGATATTTTCAATTAGTTGTCGCTTCTATCACCAGTCTTTTTATTACGGAAGCATAATTTTCCGAAGTGATTTGGCTTTTTGCATACAGCACAAGTTTTTCCAATTGCTGGACATTTATAGCGATGTTGTTGTCCACAACGACCACAAATTGATTTCGACCTGGTAGAGGAAACTGAAAAGGAATTGTTATTGTTATTTCTCGATGAGCTTCCTTTCCTCGGCCTTGATCTAGATTTTTGTCTCTGTGCATTCCTTGTACGAGAGCGACTTTGGTGCGATATAGTATTAACATTTTGTTGTTCTTCCTTTTGATTGTGGATTAATAATTTTGACCTTGATTGTGACAGTTCCATGTTTTTGGCAAATTGTATGGCATCTGTAATGTTACTAAAATTTTCCTGAAGTAATCTTTCTTTTATTTGTGTATTTTTGATTCCTATTATGAACATATCTTTTATTAGTGATTCCTTCAACTGCTGAAATTCGCATGAACTTGAAAGATTATTTAAAATAGTGACATATTCATCCAATGTCTCGTTTTCTTGAAATTTCGTGAAAAATTTGTATCTCTCAACAGTAATATTTTTGTGAGGCGTAAATTTGTCATCGGATTTTTGTATGATTGATGTGAAAGTCTCACTTTCTTTGTCTGCTATTTGAAACGAATTGTATATCTCAAGCCCGTCATCCCCAATGCAATTTAATAAAATAGCGATTTGCTTCGACTGTGGTGCCGTTTCTAAATTATTTGCTTCGAAATATATGAGGAATTTCTGTTTCCAGTTATTCCATTGTGTAGCAACGTTACCATTTCCTTGGGCACACAATGGTTTGAGGTTATTTTGTAAGAAAATGTTTGTTACCTTGTTTTGGTCCGACATTTTATTCTTGACACTTTTCTTCTGACACCATCTATTGGTTTCTTGTTATATTTCAGGATTGGCAGAGCGGGATGGGCGAGATAATAAATGATTAACTGCAGACTATATGTCGACCATTGTATTCGTAGTTCAGCGTTATTCCAAGTGACAAAACTTCAATGACATTACTAGTGACACAGATTATGTATAAAGTTGCCATGATCACAGATCACTACAGCCCTGAAGCGGACTTGTAGGCAAAAATTATAAATGATCGACACTTTTGACACCAATGACGGCCATTAGAACCGGTGCTGGATTTACAGTCTGGACCTTGAGTAAGGCGCTTTTTACAATGTTCAGACGAGGATAATAATAGAATAAATAATTTGGCAATTGGTGATTTTGTTATAATTTAGAACAAGATTCGAATAAGTCAGAAATTTAGAAATTTTACTAAATCTCTGATTTCAAGTTGAGTTTAGGGCAAGGTGTGCCCTCATAATAAAAAATCGTCTTAATTTTATGTTATTTTCTTTCATAGCAAGTTATCTATCAAGTTCTTTTTCTTCTTTCAACTCTTTTACACGGTAGGTAACCTTAAAAGAGTTAAAAGGCACAATTAGGGCAGTGCTAAATTATTTAAAGGCTTTAAGTTTGAGGGAAAAGGGACCATAAAATCACATAAGTAATTTAGCAAGAATTAAACCAGATTTTCAAATTATTTTATAGATTATGAGAAAGCAATTAATGTTCCATTACATCAGCTATTGGCAAGAAAAATCCCTTTTTAGAAAGATTACTATTACTGACGCCACAGTAGAATAAATGTTTTGCGAATGAACTTTCAAGGATAGGCCATGGGAACGCCCAACACACTTTCAATGCTAATATTGCTAATGAAAAGTAAGCACCTTTAGCTGTAACCTTTTGTAAAATTCGTTACGTGTAGGACAACTGTCATACCTAACCTTTCTTCTATCAATCACTCGGGTATTGTCATGCTAACTCACTAAACTAGTCCAAGGGCGAGTTTGACAGATTTGAAGCTGGTCACGTCTTAAGGCTCCAAATATGGCGCCACTTTCTTTCTTACACAGCGTTACACCGGTGACATAATTAATTGCATAAGAAGGTCAAAGGAATTCTTTTGAGTTGGCCAACTGCAAGCCCCAAATAACCTGGTCGTAGCGTACCTACCTATCTAATTTCCTTCGGGGTTCCATCCATAGTCACATTGCCCATACATAGGTATAGCCAATGTGACAATGGAATGATAGAACAATGACAATCTGCGATTGTAAGAGCACAATAGCACTGATCGCGGGCTGGAATCCAAAAGCCAAAATAGAGCCGAAGTGAAACAATAATTAAGAAAATTCGAGCTGTTGGTACTCATGGTCATCACATGCGTATTGTCACGTTAATTTATGTTTACCTAGCTGTACTTAGCAGTCAGCAAACATTCAAATTCATGGAGAATAGAGGTAAGGAGTACCATCTCTCTAAGGCAGAAAAGCTAAAAAGTGCCCGACAAAAATTAAATAATAGTTCCAAAACTGGCCATAATGGCGCTAGAGTGGCAAGGGTGTGTGCTATGAAGTTAGAATTTTTGATGACTATGACTAGTTTTTAGTAGTTAATTCAGTAAATCATGAATATTCTAATTACTCGTATAGTCGAAAATATTTTTATATATAAAACCGAAAAAGATCCCAAGATTTAATTATCCGTTTAAATTTTGCCACTTTACTTGTCTGTAGCGCCCCCTATTTAACGCTATTTTACGGACACTTTTCATGTATGGAGATGGTACTCTTTACCTCCATTCTCCATGATTCAAATTATTAAAAGCTACATGAGAATCAATCGTCTGTGAAAAAATGTTCGTGTACAGACTCACACTTAACCAGTATTTAATTATGTACCTATTGTTACTTTGTAAAAAACATACTTACGCACTAGACAATATACACGTACTTAGACAATATTTCTTAAAGGCCATTATATCTTATCATAATTTATCTTTGAACTGTTAAAGTGTTTACAAAATACTTCAATTAAGTATAATGCATTTATCTAGATTCAGCACAGGGAAGTGACCTTAAATGTCGAATCACCTGGACACAATTGCGGCGAATTGCCTTGAACCTACGGCCTTTACCACCAGACAGACAAAGGCAGCATATAATCATAAATCCGCCGTGTCTTAGAAACTAACGTTTTTTACATAAATATACCTATAGTCACGAATAGGGCTACTATCCGTCCGGCGAATTAGTCCGGACTCCGGTCATCCGGCTTTTTAATCTGTCCCCATTTTTTGGTATAAAGTACTATATATATATAGTACTTTATACCAAAATATATATATATATATATATATATATATATATATATATATATATATATATATAAAGTGGAGTAGGTATGAGTAATAAAACTTATTTATGTAATATATAATATGCCTAATCTTCAATAACTTCCTCCTCGTCTAAAACAAAATATAAAGATAAGCGTAGGTATGCCACTTTATCAGATAACACGATTTTATATAGGGGCGTTCTCAAAAAATTCAGTCAATACCTAATCCAATACTTTGACCACCAAAATGCACGTTTGGATTCTCAGGCTGTCCCACTCGCGCGCGCTCGATTTGACGCTAATGAGTCAGCGCGTTGACCGAACCGCGATTATATCGAAAATAGTTAGGAGAATCTGGCTTCTGATTAAACTATTAGAGAAATGAGAGGCACCACGTTGGTTCCTTATGATACTTAAATGATCTCATAATTAAAACTTTTCATCAAATGTCCATGAACTTTAATATCAAACGTGTCCGCAATAGGCGCGTGTTATCTAGATCACAAAATGAGTAGAGTAGTTTATTTAAAAATAAAATATATTAAAATACCATAAATTGATATTTCTGACAATTTAGTACTATAAACTAAGTCCCGTAAATCGAGTTGATTTATTTAGTTACTTTTTAAATCTCCGACTTTTATGTAAAATTAATGATTATTATTGTTTAAAAAGTAGTTCAGATTATTAGTAGTTAAAGCTATAAATAACTTTAAGAAATTGGCACACAAACGACTACGTATTATCTAGAGCAGTGATTCTTAAACTTTTAAGTTAACGGAGCACCAAATAAATATTATAATTATCTATAAAAATATTATTTTGAGTTCTTCCCACTGTTTCAAAATATTATTTTATGTAGATTATTTAAAAAAAGTTGAAGGAACTCAGTTTGGGAATCGCTGATCTTAAAGCTTACGATTCACGAAAGCTCGCTGCAAAAGACATCAACGACTTTGGAGCAAAATTTTGAAGTTTAATTTGTGAATAAAATAGTATACAATGTAATTATTATTATTATTGGTACTATGTCTTTGAATATTCATTATTAGTCCGGTCAATTTAGACATAAAAATAGTGATCAAATAAAGAAAATTCCGACAGAGCCAAATCTTCGTAGATACCTTAGGTTTACCACAAGGAATAAAGTGTCAAAAGTCAGTCCCATGTGAGCTTAGGGACTTATTCGGGGCCCAAGGTCAAAATTTTAGGTTTTTTGGATTTTTCTCGAAAACGGTAAGTTTTATCGAAAAAGTACCTTAGAGCAAAATCTTAAAATTCTCTATAAAATCGGTTCCTATGATTTTTTCTCTAAGACCCACTATTTCCCAGATATTGCGCTTGTAAGAATCACGTTCTACATAATATGCACACATTTCCACACCACCTGTGAGGTAGTGTACTCGGCGCGTTTTTTTTAACGTGGTATCCCGGTATGCCTATTCCACGAACCTTTATGACGTTATTTTAAGGAACAATAATTATTTAATAGTATGAAGATTATTGATATGGGTTACTGAGTTTAACTGTCGTTCTAACTTTTTTTTATTACTTTAATCTGACTCATACTCTTCATATTCAACTTCAACAATCATGTTTTCTTCAATTTCTTCTTGTTCTTCTTCTTCTCCTTCCTGTTGATGAATGCTTAGAAATTGTTCAAATGAAGATGAATCAGTTGTCTCTTCATCAAAATCACATGAATCTTCCTCTCTTGTATTTAATTGAATATTTGAGCAAGAGACACCTTGGCAATTGGTACACGCTGGAGAACACTGCAACCCTACTTTTTTACAGCCACATTTGGCACTACAACCTTTCTTGCAATTGCAAAAAATAGTGTTAAGAAGTTTTTCTGGAGCAGGGGGCACTAAAGTTCGAATCGGTTCCAAAGTATTATTTATCAATTTCCAACCCCAGTCTTCAGGGTTCAGTTCATTGCCTTGCCATGTCTGAACTTATACGTATACGTATACTCGAAACAAATGTTGAGTAGCAGATGCCGATGTTGGAGGAAGACAAGATAGCTGTACTTGCTTTTTGTTTCGTGTATTTTTTACAAATGTTAAATATCTGTACGTATCTATGCAATAAATTTTTTTTGGAGCTCCATAAACCGCAAGAAGAAACCGAATTACTTTAGTAATTAGTATTTGAGGTGAAGAATTAATTTCTGTAAATACTTTTGCGCAGTCAATCAAATAATTTTTTTCAAATAATTTTAATACTGAATTTTTGCCCCTTCTAAACATTGCTGACGTAGTATCGCATCCGGTTATCGCATGTAAAAAGTTTTGGCATTTTGGATAAGCTGATAAACTTTTAGAAGAATATATTTCTGTCCGTTGCTGCGCCTTCCCAGGTTTTAAAAAGTAAATAATTTTATCAGATGGAGTCCTTGCAGTGAGTATTACTAATAAATCAACATCTTCACCCACTACAATAGTTGTATTTCTTGCATTAAATTGTTCTATTGCTGTTTCAATTATGAGGACATCGGCGTCATTCGGAGCTTGTTTCACGGCAATATTTTCAGCTGTTAATTTGTTACTCAACATAGAAATAGAACGAGATTATTAATGTTTGCAAAAAAATGTTGTTGATTTACTGTAACTGTCATAAATTCATCAAACATTATGTCGGTACCTGAGGATGTTTTTGTAGCACGACGACGTTGTTCTGCAGCTTTTATGTTCTTTGTTGTGTCACTATAGCCATCAAATACTACCGTAACTGTATGACCATAATGTCTACGTAAATACTGAACATATTTTTCAAAAATTACGTTTAGGGTTTCTTCTCGATCCCACACAACGTGATGTAGCAGATATCCTCCATCAATAACGTAAGCAGCGTTTGTACAATCAACCTCAGCATTGACTGATTGAAAGCAATCGTAAAGAGCCGACTTCATTGTTTTACGCATTCCAGTTGCATCGAAGAGTGATAACGGGTAAGGAGCTAAATCATATGCGAAAAATGTTTCAATTTCATCCTCAAAAGTCTTAGTGACACTCATACGTTGAAATAATAATACTGGGTCTATTGGTACTTCTTCGTCGTGAACTTTCACAGTGCTACTCACAGCTAAAAGAGGAAGTACTTTATCTGTGCGTTTCAGTTTTATATGATTGAAAGTTTGACCAGTCATTTTAGACATCGAGGCAATCCCAACTTCACGAGCTTTATGACAATTAATCTTATCGTCACCAACGACTCCTGAAGCAATAGATAAGATTTTGTTAATTTCGGGAAAAGGATCATGTGATGGAAACCAGTCAAGAAGTATTTTATTATCTTTAGCATCTTTCTTAACTCTCGAATCACTCGCATCTACATGTTGATCTGTCGTGTCCATTCGAACATTAGCAAGAACTTCCAACTCGTCACACACTGTGTTCATTGCATGCATTCCGTAAACCCATTTGCTTACCACACTTTCTTTTGTACTTCGTCCTCGAGAAATACCACCATCTGTTTTCATGGATTTCATCATTGATTGTTCGATAATCATATCTGTTGAAGTTCCACAACTAAGTTTATCAGAACGTCGAACAGTGAAAAATCCTTCAGTAAACCTTCGATAAACACTAGGATCAATTACCTCCTCTAATTGAAGCATATCCTGCAAGTATAAGTGCGCAGACTTAGCGTAAGGTAAATGCCGCGATGCATGGAAATAAGGAAGCATTTCTTTAACGCAGTTCAAATGAGCTTGCCAATCTCCCATACGTTCAGCTCTTATAAATTCTTTTGCAATGGACACCATCCGAAAATACTGTACCCATAATTGTGCAGTTGGTCCTCGTTTCTGATATTCCATTAACTTTTTATTAAATAAATCAAGTAAAAGTTCAGATATTTCCTTATCATTTTCAATGTCATAATATAAAAGAGTTTTATCGAGGACTATTCAAACATTCTACCCGGTGGCGGGTACATAGTATTATCAAACACACAAGATTGAATATCTTCTCGAATAATTTCTGCCGCAGCTTTTAAAGTTTTCCACCGTTTTTCCTTTTCATTCAAGTTTTTGTTATCAGACCAGGCTTGACTTAAAATGTCTTGGTAATTGTCTACAAAACAAATAAATGTTAATTTTCCAGGCTTCTCTGTAATAATAATTCTACTACCATACTTTAATTTCAATCGTATTTTTATAATCCCGTTTTCTAAAGCTACATTTTGGCAAACATTCTTCAGTTCATCTAACGAAAACTGGCAGTCATCGCTACTTTCAAAGAAATTGAAAATTTCCTCCATTGCAGAGTTTATAGCCTCACTTTGAGGACGGCCAATTTTACCGCCAGTATTAGGTCTCAGGAAGGATTTGTAAGAACTGTCATGGTATTTAGGGTCAGCAGCAACTAAATCATACTGAAAATTAATACCCGCAAAGACAGCTTTTGACACATCATCAGAACGATCTTTAGCTAATTTTAAAATGGAATCTTTGAATGTAAGTGTAGAAACTTTATAAATTTTTCGGCGATAAATCTTCGCTTTCTTCTTTTTTGCTTCTTCATCCGCTTCATCGCCACAAAATAAGCAGTAGTTTTTAAAACAAAAGCTGGATTCACTTATTCGCGCTCTAGTATGAGGTGGACTTACTTTTGAAGTACTGGCCTGTTCTTCCTCACGTTGTCTTTTAGATGCAGAGATTGAAGTTTTCCAGGTGTATGATTTTCTGCAATCCACGTGAATTGTAACGGACTTTTGGCTTCTTAAATAATCAGCAAACTCATCACTTCTCGCGAAACTTGCATCGATTAAAGTTGGCATTCCACGACTGACCACAACAGTTTCATCTTCAGTCAAAAGTTTATTACAAATAAAGCAAAATTGTGACATTTTTTTTAAATATTAACCAGCACTAACTACAATAGTAGACGCTTGTAATAAATACGTATAGTCACTCGAACTGCTCGTTCAACACTAAAAGAAGCATGTATACGTGAACGACACCACATGGACAAAAGATGGCCAGATGTTATTCAAGTAGAGAGGATTCGGTAAGGGACCGGCGGTCATTTTAGAGTAAATTTTCTTAGAATAGTATAATGTATACATAAAAGAGACACGAGTAGGCATTTTTGCTTGCTTGAGTACCTAAATATGTATATACGTGGCATATGGGTGCATACTATGTAGAACATGATTCTTACAAGCTCAATATCTGGGAAATAGTGGGTCTTACAGAAAAAATCATAGAAACCATTTTTATAGAGAATTTTAAGATCTACAACTTTGCTCTAAGGTACTTTTTCGATAAAACTTACCGTTTTCGAGAAAAATCCAAAAAACCTAAAATTTTGACCTTGGGCCCCGAATAAGTCCCTAAGCTCACATGGGACTGATTGGGACTTTTGACACTTTATTCCTTGTGGTAAACCTAAGGTCTCTACGCAGAATTGCCTCTGTCGGAATTTTCTTTATTTCAATTGTCTAAATTGACCGGACTATATATTATGTATGTTATTATACAATCAAGTGGTCTGTCATATGTTCCGGTATGCAGGTAATATTTTGCATAGGACAGATGATTGGATAAATCTGATGGACAGCGTATACACCAGTAATAAGAAAGTTGTTGCTTTGCCAGCATTTTAAAAAAGAATAGGTGTGTTCCTAAAAGTTATAATAGTAAAGTACAACCGAGACAATAGTTTAATCCAAAATTTTGGTTCCAATTTTCAGCCAGACATGAAGGGCCCATATGTTGGGTAGTCTTTCATATTATGATAAAACATAATAAGTAATTACCTATATTTTAAGCTAGTTTTTGCCCTCGGATCCGCCCGCGTAAATACAGTATCCCACGAGAACACTGTATTTTTTTGGGACAAAAAGGTAGCCTACGTGTTAATCCAGAGCTTGAACTACTACCATACCAAATTAGATTAAAACCCGTTCCGTAGCTTTTGCGTGAAAGAGTTACTAACAAACATCCATCCATCCTTCCATCCTCACAAACTTTCACATTTATATAATAATGTAAGTATAGGATAAAATAAATAAATGAATATAATATATGACGTAGATATAGGACCATTCTGATAGGACATCCTGACATTTTGAAGATAGTTTTATAGTTAATTAGTCCGTTAAATACCTAATTGTGGCAAAAAGTAGTGTAGAAGTAAGTTAGCAGAATTTACTCCTGTGTCCTTGTAAAACTAGACCTTATGTAGTTTGCATATATTGTGTCCTACAAACACAGCCCCATTTCACTCGCAACGCTCAGTGTTAAGTTATTCGTCTCGGTGTCTCGTATCGTAACAATCTTGCGGCTGAATGATCAATGCTGTTGCCGCAATTTGGCCCGGTAGTTTGATATGGCTTTGTATGCGTCTGTTTGGAACCTATTTGCAGAGAAATAAAATAAAAAAAAATAGAAAGAAGGAATAAATTAAATAAAAAAATATTTTATGTTACACGGTTTTAATACAATAAAAATAATGTAGGTAATGTACAAAAAGCTAAAAAATAATTCGGTAAGTCCTAGCTACCAGATCGCACCAATCTTCTCATCAATCTTCGCGTGAAACTCTCTTGATACGCAACGCCCAACGATTTTATTATTTGTCTGATCAATACCCCAGATTGATGAGAAGATTGGTGCGATCTGGTAGCTAGGACTTACCGAATTATTTTTTAGCTTTTAGTACATTACCTACATTATTTTTATTGTAATAAAACCGTTTAACATAAAAATATTTTTTTATTTAATTTATTTTCAAGTTTTTAGTTTTGTTGCTATTTATTTTTTCAGAATGAGCTCTATTCTGCTAATCAAGCCCTTTCATTAGACACCTATATTGAGGTAGTTGTGGAAAATATGTAATCTGCCATTTTGTGGCGGCGGCCATCTTGATTTTTTTTTATAGTGAGCTCTATTCTACCAATAAAGCCCTTTCATTTGATACCCATATAGAGGTTGTTGTGAAGTAATATGTAATCCGCCATTTTGTATCGGCGGCCATTTTGGATTTACAGTCATAATTGTTTATTATTATTGTATTTTCATCAAGATTAAGAGTGGGTACCAAATATCAGATCGATCTGGTGTCAGGAAGGGGGTAAAATTCCAATTACTAAATTTGACCCAAGCAAATAAATAAATAAACTGGCCAAGCTAAATAAAACCGTTTAAAAAATAGAAAGGAAAGTAGGAACTGAACTATTGAAGTTGAAACTTCACAGGTATTAAATATATGTAGTTTTGGCTAATGAAATAGAATAATAGCTTTGAATTTAAGTTTTTTTTTATTTACCAAACATAAAAAGATACAATTTTACTACAATATAAACAACATTAAAACCACTGAGGTTTGTCCAATGCTGCATACAGCCTTATTCGCAATTCTAGTCTAAATACACAGTTGCTTACATTTTAACATAATTTTTTTATGAATATTAAAACGGTTTGGAACCAGATAGAATTTCATTACATCTTTTAGGCTTTCTACATTAGTGTTTTAATTTTAGATAGTTAAGTAATATGATTTTAATTTGCATTTTTTATTTTTTTTTCAGTTAAATTATTTATTACATCTGTAGGTAAATCATTACTAAGACGAGGAGCTATGTAGTTAGTCATTCGCTCGCCGTATCGGCTTGCAAGCTCGAGTCGTCACTAGCCGGTTTTGTGCGACGGCTCGAGTAACATAAGTAGTAAGTAGGGGAGATCAGCTCAAAGCGGCCACAGAAGGTAAAGCGGCCACGCTTAATATTTCGGTTATTTGTAAAGGCAGAGCGACATTGCCGCTCTGACGCATAGTGAACATCCCGCCCCGCCCCGCTCAGTGATGCGGTAGCGGTTGGGGAAGGCGCGCGCTTGTAGCGACAAAAATATTGGAATTGCACGTTTTATTAAAAAAATGCAAGGTAAATTCTTCCTGTTTTAATAATTTTTTTGTATATTTGAATGCTTATATTGTCCCGGTGTCGTTGCTTATCTATTTAGCTTTATCTATGTTGTTTTTATTCTGGAGTATGATAAAAAATGCGAAAGAAGATTATGTTTAAAACAGAACGGTTGCCAAAGGCAAAGTGGATCGGGCAAAGCGGCCTATTGACCGCTTTGCCCTGAGTTAAATGATAGTTTTATATGATAATTACATAAAATATTTTTTTAGATGGTGAACAACTATAAAAGGAAAACTAACCAGGGGTCATGGAAAGAGACTACGATGGCGCGAGCTATTAAAGATGTTCAAGAAAATCGGGGTTCAGTTAAATTTGTAGCCAACAAATATGGTCTCCTGTATTTACGTTGCAACAGGAAGAAGAGCTATTGGAATACGTGTTCCACTTGGATAACCTGTTTTTTGGTATGACTAAAGAAGATTTCCTACAGCTAGTGTTTCAATATGCAGAAGCAAATAACATTCCACATCCTTTCACGAATGGAACCAGCGGACACGATTTTTATAAAGGGTTCATTAAGCGACATCCTGACTTGACTTTGCGACGACCAGAACCCACATCTATAGCCAGGGCCCGGGGCTTCAACAAACCTCAAGTATATAGGTTCTTTGACCTCCTTGAGGCTGAAATTGAGAAGCAACAAATTGATGCAATGCGTCTGTATAATATGGATGAGACTGGTATACAAACATCTTCCAACAAACCTCCTAAAGTTTTAACAAAAGTGGGTAAAAAGCAAGTGGGTCACATTGCTAGTACGGAGCGAGGAAAAACGACGACAGTCATTTGTTGTTGTAATGCTGCGGGATCCTTCGTACCACCTTTGATGATTTTTGCAAGGAAAAGAATGGCACCTAACCTTCTAGATGGAGCGCCGCCGGGTACCTAGGCAACTGTTAGTGATAATGGGTGGACCAACGGTACAGTGTTTTTGGAGTGGTTTCGTTTCTTCATAGATACAGTCCGTCCGACTGCAGAAAAAAAAGTTCTGCTCGTGATGGACAATCACGAGTCGCATAAATATTTACCTGCTCTAGAACTTGCGTCCAAGAATCATGTTATCTTTGTATCACTGGCACCACACACAACACATCGGATGCAGCCGCTAGATTTTTGCGTATATGGACCGTTAAAAACATATTTTGAACGTAGTGTAGCAACATTCCAAAAGACTCACGTCGGTCGAATAATCAATCAGAAAGATGTAGCCAATTTGTTTGGAACTGCTTATTTACGAGCGGCCACAACTCAAAACGCTGTCAGTGGTTTCGAAAAAACAGGACTGTGGCCTCCAAATAGATTTGTTTTTGATGATGCCGATTTTTTACCGGCTACAACTATGGAAAACCCACCACAGCATCAACATACATTGCCAGATAATCAAGACCACTCCAGAACTCCGTCTCCTTCCATCATTGACCAATTGATAATGGACAGAAATTACTCTCAAGTGTTATCATCTTCAGTTATTGAGCAATGATCTAGTTCCAAAGACATTTTTCGCTGAAAATTTACAAGTTTCATCCTCAGTGACTAAAAGACCAGACATAGTAATTCTGGATAACGTTTTACTCAATGCGGCTAACGCAATCACCCCTGATAATTTAAGCGAACCCACTCTGAATATAGATAAACCTATTACACCGCCTATAACGGGAACATCGTCACCAATATCTAAATGTTACATAAGCCCTATAATTCTGAAACCATTGCCAAAAATGCCGCTAAATATTACTGGTCGACGCAGGAGAGCACAGCGAGCTGAAATATTAACAAGCACCCCTATTAAAGAGGAACAAAGAATTAAACTGACTAAAAAACGTAAAGGGGATGCTGACAAAGAGAAAAGAGTGATGAAGTCCTTCAAGGAAAATTTGTCTGGAAAAGCCGGATCATCGGGGATACAAAGAGAAACAAAAACGCGTGGAAATACTCTGAAAAAAAAACCAATGTCTAATAATGACAGTATGAAACGTAAAACTACAACCAAAAATCAAAATTACGTTTGCCTAATTTGTATGGAGCCATATGAAGATCCGCCTATAGAAGACTGGATTCGCTGTGATGACTGCCAGTTGTGGGCTCATGAAGCCTGTACGACATACTCCGGCATTGGAGCTTATTTCTGTGACAACTGCCAAGAAATCTGATCTCATTAAGTATTTTTAAGTTTACTGAGAAGAACAAAGTTTTATTGATATATTTTGACTATTTTTATTTTAGAAGAGTTGATTATTTTGTTTAAAAAAATGTTCTGATTATTGGAAGAGAATTAAGAGAATTAATAGAAATTGTGTGATACTACTTTTAAATGTTATGAATAATAAGTTTAATTACTGGGTATTCAAAAAAAATACATTTAAGACTGAAGCTCTAAGCTATATAGATAGCAGTTTAAAGAATAGTTATGAAATTTTGGAGACTGAGACCAACTTGATACCACTTGTTAATTTGTTTTTAATAAATAACTTTTTTACTACATTTTTAGCATTCATTTTATCAAAAAATACATTTATATATAAGAAAAAAATACCATTTCGTGTGAACATTTGGGCAGGCCACGTTGCCCTTACCCCTATGGCCGCTTTAGGCGGGCCCTCGGGCAAAGCGTTTTTTTGACAGGTTGTCGTAATATGTGAATCATCAGCTAATTTTAAGATTTGGGTCAATATGAATAATACATAACAGAGATATAATAAATGCACTATCTGGTAGTACATTTTTTATTTTTAAATATATAATATTTCGTCTTTTTTTTAAATTGACAGTTAAAGTGGCCGCTTTGAGCTGACCTCCCCTACTCGTAACATAAGTGTTTCTGAAATTGGTTATTTTACGAATATTGTGTACGGACAGTAAACGACTGATGGTCGGTTTCTGAAGTTTTTATCGGATATTTATCTATTCAATAGCGCTTTTGATTGAATAACGCGTTTGAGTTTACCAATCGAAAGCGCTATTGAATAGATAAACTCTCGATAAACCTTCAGAAATCCGAGAATTTATAAAGGTATATACAATATAGGTATTAGGTTAGGTAACAACTTTACAATACAAAGAAATTATGATGAGGATGCGATAAAAATAAATATGCCTAACTAAAAAAACTTCATTAACTTTGAACAAGTTAAAAAAAAAAAACAAAATAAGAAAATTTTTGGGATTTGGTTTCAGCCCGACCTTGGTACGGTCGGCAGCGAAAGCTACAATACATCGATACTCGATCACGACAGTTCGGGAGCACCTCTGTAGACTGTATCCGGTTACTATCAAATTCGCTCACCTTGGGATATACTCTGAGGCAATAGCTCATATTGTTACCGCTAGGTAACATAATATGTTATCATTCTAAAATACCTTGTCGCCGCATTGTGTTGTATCTACCACTAGTGTTAAGTGTATCGCTTTTCGGCACCTTATAAACTCTCTACCGCTTATCTCACCAAATTGTGCTCAAAAAGCGTAGAAGAGGTTTAAGTGATACCAAAGTTGATGTTGATATTAGTCTGATTAACTGTAAATGAAACCAATTTGTTGCGTGTGTCCTATGTTCTATGTAATCTGACCACTACAGTGCTTAATCCTCAATTTGGTTATCATAAAACACAATTACACTTGACAGATGTACTGAAAAAAAAACAACAGACTTACACGTTTTTTATCATGTCGCGTCTACGGCTCATCAGTTTTATTTATTCGTGCAGCTGCACCCAAACATGAACTCATATCCATTAAGTGGAAGGCTCAAATTTCTTTAGATCAATTTGTGCATAATGAACTTCAGAGAATAACAATCAAACGGTGGAGATGCTATTATTACGAATAAAAAGTGAAATTATTCATATTGAGAGCAGGCTTATGGACTCTAATTACACTATGACCTTACATCACATATAAATAAAGATGTGGCGTTCGCCGACAACCTTCGAAGTCTTGTAATTACTGATATGGGAACATCCGTAAGGAAATGTTTTACTTTTTCTGTTATGTTAAGATATCACTTCATAGTATAAAACAAAGTTGCTTATTTTGTCTGTCCCTATGTATGCTTAGATCTAGTGCCGGATTAAGCCAGCGCGGGGCCCGTAGCAAATTCTGCCGCGGGGCGTAAATCGAGCGAGATTATTATGCTGTTATATAATATAATGCGAGCGATCGTAGCGAGCGAGCAATTTTTTTATTTATTTTACTACTTGAACTAAACATTACACCCAGAAAGACTGTGTACTTTAGAAAATACAATTAAATCAATAGCCTAAAACCGACCGTTAAATGCTAAACGCGAGAAAAAATTTTTTCCTACTTTCCAGATTAAAATCTGTTCAACTTTAAACCCTGAAAAACTGCACTTAGGAAAATATAATCAAATCAATACCTTAAAACAAAACGTCAGTTTAAAATAATATAATATATTGATTATGTAAAAAGCGAGTGAGCAACATTTTTTTCTTATGTTATTGGTTTAAAGAAATCCGTAAAGAAGTAAAGTAAAGAGAGTAATTTCTATTTTTCTCTTTTGTATTTTCGTAATTTTAAATATTTTTCTATCTAAACGTCTACTATACTGCTGCTACTTATGCAGTAGATAATATGACCAAAATGTCCGTAATTTATTTTACCAAACCTTATTTTTAAACACAGGATTTATAAAAGTTTTAATTTTATATTATTCACGATCTATGACATCGAGAAATACCTTTAAGTTGAGAATTAATTATTATGTTTTAATTATAAGAAAAACCTTGTGGCGTGCACTTTTAGATTTTCCATACTAGTTTTTTATTTTTTTTCGGCTGTTAGGCGCGAGGCCTGCTTGGAAGGTTGGACTGCCATGCCGTAGGCGGTCGCCCACACCGCCCACAGCTGGCACCGCCTCTGCTAATACGGAACGTTAAAAAGCTAATTAGACTTTTTTTTGTGTTCAGAACTATTTTCAGTTCCATTGGGTAATACAATACAGCTAAAAATCGAACTTACAAACGTCAAGTTTTTTAATTGCTGTCGTGTGTTCGATTTTCAGCATTATTGTATTAAGCATTTCTATTTTAAGCGCGGTCGATGCGGCCGGACAGACGTTGGAGCGCGGGGCCCGCAGCTCTTGCTGCCCCCGCCTACATGGCTAATCCGGTACTGCTTAGATCTTTAAAACTGCGCGACGGATTTTGATGCGGGTTTCTTAATAGATAGAGTGCTTCAAGAGGAATGCTTATACGTGTATAACATGCGTAATATAGTGGACACATATCATTTTAGAGGTTTCTAATGTGATGTCGTAAACACATTATGTATGGTATTTTCTAAGGCTATTTAGATGGTTACTATGTGATCCTTATAAAATTAAATACGTTACTCACTTTAAGCATTTTATACACATTATATTATAGTAGCCCTTTAAGCCATACAGTTTAAATTAATATCTTATATTTAGAAGATATCGTAAAATTTATATTCAAGCGCGAAAAATATATATCAAGCGGTCTCGCACGTCGCGTCGAGGTGATAGGGTCCCGACTCCCATTTTTACTCATTGGGTACGAAACCCTAAAAAATATTTTCAATATTGTATACAGAAGTATATTACAGTGAGTAGAGTTATTACTTATTTGCTGAAGAAGTTTTTTCTCCAAGAACACTATTCCACGCGAGGGAAGCCGCGGGCAAAAGCTAGTAATAAATATACTGAAGTTTTTTATAAGAAGGCTTTACACGTGTTTTATCTAGGTATAAGCACCATACAAAACCCGGAGCTTCGCATGCGCCTGGCTGGCCAAATGACCTGGCTTTTCCAAACTATTTAAACATTAAATTACAACATAAAAAATTTCATTATGTCTCAAACACAGCTTTAGAAACAAAAACTTTTTTTTTAAATATAGGTATTGACTTGCCCCGCTGCAGACCAACCAGGGCTGCGGTTCCGTATTGCCTATTGGGGTATAACATGAGAGGTATAGGGTAAGTTGTCAGGTTGCCTCAAATACCTGCGTGCTTAGCATGGCGATCCGAAGAAATTAATTTTAAGAAGAAATATTCTATCCAAATATTTCGTTACAAAATAGTTCTTAATCCATGGTAACAAATATGACTGTTTAGAAATGTTGTATTCTATTGACGACTCAATAGAATTCAACATTTCTAAACAGCCATATTTTTAAAAAGGCTGCCGGGAAATCTTCCGTTAAAAACGAACAAATATTCAAGTAAATGACTAAACGTAAATAAACTATTTGTCTAGGAGCGCCATGATGTGGAGTAGTTGACACATTATTGTAGGACTATTTGATATTGAATTAAGAAAACGTTTCTACTTTAGCTGTCAAAAGAGGTCATTTTGTGAGCTTATGCTCGGGAAGAAAAGAAATGTTGTTTCTTATAACGACGATGCGTCGAACTTGCTGCCTTACAATAATACCTATTTTGCCCCGAATGGTATTAATGTTTATTCAATCTGTCATTTTGTCGATTCTTCGGTGTTTCTAGGGTGCGCATGCTAAGCCTGCTGCTCTAATACTCTTGGACATGCTGCAGCTAAACAAAGGTTTTGAAACAAAAAGTTAAATTATATTACTACATTAAATTTTATTTTCTTAGCTTTGGTAATTGGTGAGGAAAATAGGCATTCCCGCAACCAAAATCTTTCATGGGTCCTCTTAATGAAAAAAAATGCAAGTTGAAGTTATCTATAGGTATAATGAGGGTTTGAAATTCGTGACATCTGACAGCTTTTTAACACGACAAGGACCGTGGTGCTACCAAGCGCCGCCTGGTGACAGAAATAGAATCGAAAATTCTTATTGACCGTTTTTGTTACCACTTACGCCACCAGATGACGTTTTGTGTGAGTTGAGTCTGCCCCCTAACGGCAGAAAAAATATCAAAAACCCTCATTGTACAAATAAGTAAAATCGAAGTGTTTGTTTGTAATTTTAAACTATCAGCTTTTCACTTATTGCATATGAAAGTATATACGGTACTTACAATAAAATATCTATTTAAAGAAATTATGTTGTCCGTCTGTGTGTCTGTTTGTTCCGGCTAATCTCTGAAACGGCTGGACTTGTTTTTCACGGGACTTTCACTGGCAGATAGCTGACGTTGTAAGGGGCATGGGCTGTTTTATCTTAGGGTTCCGATAAAAAAAATAGGGTTCCGTTTACGTTAGTTCTACGCATACGAAGTGGCGGGTGTCAGCTAGTAAGCTAATACTTTCAGAAAGTCACAAAAATGCCAGTTCTAGGACACGACTGCATAGTACCTACCGTTGACTATTTTCAATTAATAGTCACCATTGACCTCTAACCATTAAGTCTAGTACGTAAAAATGACCAATACATGACCCACAGTACACTGCAATTATTTTGGGCCGTACCTAAGTCAAATCCGGACCTTTGAAAGTTACCCAAGGTCCCTACGTGCTGGACACGCGTGACCGCTCTTGGCACATTGTTGTTGCACACCTGACAGCCATGTCAAACCGTTTACATACATAATGTACGGTCCCCCGGGATACAGCCTAATTCCACCTGTGTTAGGGTAGGTAGCTGGCAGAGAGAACGCTGGAACAAAAATGTATGAGGAGCAATCGTTGAACATATAAAAAATTATAGGGACTGCCGATAGAAGTGTATACTTAGAACTTTTAGTATGTTTAAATTAAAAGCATGTCGGTGACGCGAACGCACGAGATTTCAGTTTTCACCCATCCAAAAAGCGTCTAAGGCGCATAGCACACGGTCGCGGCGCATGCGCCAGTCATGAGCATGTCGGTGATGCGAACCCATAAGATTTCTACCCCTACCAAAAAGTGCCCAACGCGGCTAAAGATATTTTTATGAAAAAATACATAACATCATCTTTTTTGCAAGTCGGATAAAAATTCCGAGTTACTACACACTTAACTTCTGGGTCCTGGCCAAGTTACTACGTGATTACTGATAGCTGACCAAATATGTCAATCCTTACATTTTATTACCAAATACATTTTATTCAATTCGATTCGTTTTTAGCCTTTAGCCAAGTTGCCACCGCTTTTTATTCTGACGAATGATGATGATGATATAGTTGGACGTTGGTCCTGATACAAATTTCTAGTATAGCGATTTGACATCGGCAAGAGCAAGTAATAATTGCTTTTCATGGAAGAAAAGGATGGGCCGACGAATGGTCGGACGGAATGGAACTTTAAGGGGTTCGTCGTAGGACGGAACCCTAAAATATACGTAAGTCTGAAATATTCTGCTCCGTAAGAATCTTACAGCTATTTAATGGGAAGTACAATCGCGAACGCATACTAATATTTTTGAAAGGCCTGTATGCTTGCTGCACTAATAAATTTCTATTGTTGTTACAATAGACATATTGTGTTATCTGGATTACTAGTGCATTAGAATCTTAATACCAAAACTATAGAAGATTGGTAGAATTGTCAATAACTATAGCAGAAGCTCTAAAAGCTGTCTTAAGCAAAAGCTCTACTTTTCGTTCATTCAAAATATTTTCCAACGAGTAGTTGTGTTAATACAGTAATCTGAAACTCACAGATTGTTTACGTTTTTTTTTAAATTGTGATTTTATATGTCAAGATCTAGGTGTAAGTTACTTATGAATATTATATATTACTGATATGATGTTAGTTTGTTATTGTGTCAATGTTAGCTTTATTCAAGCGGAACGCTGCATCAGGAGGTTATCTATACTATTTCATACTTTACATTTTACACACAACAATTAAAAAAAAATCTTACTTATGTTTTTAATGCGCAAATAAGTTAGGATGTGTGTTCGTTATTTTTTACACAACATCCACTGAATGGATTGGAATTAGGTAAGTATAGACTAATTCACTATTCATTTGGCTCACAGGTAGTTTGTGGCCTTAGCTTATAGGCTATACCTACCTACTTAGAAAATGCGCGTGCGAAGTCGCTGGCCACATTTGAATATAACGACTTGTTTAGGTAGTAAATTACAAAGGAGACCCAAATTAGAAGTAATAAAAATCGGAAACAGTGTAATAAGGTAACTACTTATTTGCAGTGGTTGTATCATTAATAGTAAGTATTTGTATTAGTGGTTGTATTATTAAGAGTAATATCACAGGAAAAATTATGTTTCCTATAACAATGCAAATAAGATTACCTATTACATAACAATTAAAAACACTGTTAAAAGACATTGGGAGTTTACTACCCGCTTTCTACGGCGCGACCAAAAGTCGCGACTTTTTTATATAATTTTTTTATTAGATTGTATGATTTTCATTCACATTTCGTTTTACGCAATTATTTTAATTCAAATCCATTATGAAGTGGAGATAATAATCAGTACATTGTTAATCATAATTTAAATGAATGTTCTTTGAAATAAGTGAAATTAATATTAGAGCTTTGGCCGTGTTCGCTGGCATATTTGTTGGCGCATGCGCTGTCAAATACCGTCAAAATTAAAAACGTTTATTTTTGATTACCTGTCAATTTATAAACAAATTTCAATCAACGAATTTACCCCACCGCCGCCGGCAGATATGCGACCTGCGCCGTTGTGATCCTGATGGAATTATGCTTATATTTAACCTAATTTTTAATATTTGGTCGTCGTGCATAGCTGTTGTTACAATGTCCTTAATGCATTGACACAATAAAATAATTACAGAAGAAAAACAGATAAAATAAGTAACAGGATATCTCTGTTGTGTTGCGGAAGGTAGGTAGGGGCCTCTCAGAATATCTGCAGATGAGAAGCAGCGAAATTTTCAGAACAGCATACTAGTGCAGCGGTAGTGTAACGACGCATTACTTTACTCCAAAAGTACTTGTCGTATTCCATTATTTCCACATCAATAAACAAAATGTTTCTAATAATAAAAGATAAATAAGGCTTGAACCATTGAATGCAATGAATTCTTGGAGAGTTACCACCGAAATGATCGGTTATCTCGAAGGCTTCAATCACTCGATCTTTCCGATGGACAATCATTATTCAAGGATGACGAAGGCGTATGAGCGTAGGGTTATCAGTACTACAATGAATAATGCATCGTAGCCGTTTCGTAACTAGCCGAATCTGGTTAGTCGAGTTAACCAATAATTGTTCTGGACTGTAATGTTTGTACTTGGATGTAACCACTACATAATTGTATATTACGTGGCAACTAATCGGATGGAAATTTTAATTTTTCTAAGAAACTAGTTATTATCAATGTTAATGGACAAAAATTGGAGCGCAGAAAGTGAAATGGGCTTAAACGATCGTGTGTAGCGGTGTATGTCTATTATTACCGGTTACATAATTATTGATGTTTAATTTTTTACATAGGCCGGCTTAATCTTATGATGTATGGTCTTTATAAAATAAAAGAATTAAAAAAAAAATGTTTTACATAAACCCTTCATTATTTAGCCTTTAGCCTTCATTATTTAGGTTTTAGAGGAAATTGTATTATATACTGTGAGAAAAGTAAATTTTATGGGACTTGGGAGTACAGCGAATGTTTAATGAGCTGTTTTTTGTTGATTTGAATTCAAGTTCTTCTTATAAGTTTATCAGGTAATCTTTATATGTAATGCTCAGTGGTTTAATATCTATTCAATAGTAATTAGTATTAGTGCTAAATCTTTGTAGTTTTTTTCAGCTTTATACACAGCTTATCATTTATTATTAACAGAACAAAATAAGTAATTTTTAATATAGAATGTGACGGACCAATTAGCGCCACAGTCCATAATTGCGCTATCGATGTTTCTGTAGTTCGGCGCTATATATACAACAGTTGAAATGACAAAAAAGTGGGCTTCGACCTGACCGACCATACCACCTCGCTCGGTTGGAGATCCTCATTTGGGGTTTCCACTATTCCCATATAGAATATGCCCATTTATAATAATAGAATCGCAATATTTACATCCAAGTCATAAAAAAATCTATGGATTGCCTGAATTTAAATACCATTGGCTTATCTTAAAAGCTCACGATATTTGAACTACGATCGTCAATTAATAGACGTGATCAATTTTTAAAACACAATATTACAGAAAATTTGAATATTCATTCAAAACATTAACGTTTCGAGAAGTTTCTGTCACAGATAATCTATTTTGGCAAGTTGTAGATCGTTAATCAATCTAGGTTATCTTAATTAATTAACTGTCTTCTGGAATACATAATTTCATCCACTTATAGAATATAAGGTGGCTATAAAATATTCATAAATTAGTATCCAATGAAAATAGCTGTTAATCATAAGACTTCACTTTCACTACGAATTATACATTCGGGACTATCTAGGAAGCTCGGGATCCAGATCTGAGTCCGGGCGGTGAAAACAAATGTGATTAATATAATAACAGTTTGGGGGGGGCGGGTATATAACCCGCACACTGCCGCCGCGTCCATTCGCCGCGCGTCTCCCGCGCACGATACGTCTCGCGAGTGACGAGTGACACTTGACCTACAAAATGTCCGCCAAAATTTACGTAAGTGTCAAAATGTGTAGGATTGTGGTTTCAGAACGCACCGAGCACTTTGGGATTTTTTTGCTGTGATGTGATAATGTGTCTGGCAATTTGACGTGTTTCCGTAGGTGGTTCTAAACTGCATTTCTATGTTTGCATGAAAATAGCATTGTGCGGCTTTAAGCTCTATTCAATATAATTAGACACTTATGAGTAAGAAGCGAGTATGTTAGAACTAAATATATTTTAAGTCACTACACGGACAACTTTAAGTAACGCAACTATAAAAGCTTGGCCTTTCAAAAAGCTCAATACAAACTGGATTTTTTACACACTCTATTTCGACATCTCAAAAGTTTGCTCCTATAGCTTTTTATTTTAAGTAACTTTGAAAGCTCTGATATCCTACAAAGCATAATGAGGCAGTTAAGGGTTAACAAAATCAATAATTAGCAAAGTATAATGTAGGATAGAGACCTTTTGGTTGATCCGCGGGTCAAGTCAAGCAAGTTTGTGCTATAATGCTATTGAAACTGTGGGAACGCATGACAACACGATTATTTTTTAAAGATTGTTAAAACTTAAGATATTGCAAAATTCACGCTTTGTTTATATAAAAATTACAATGCAGTGCAACAATTGTTAATTAGCTTATAAATTGGATAAAGTTTTTCGGGCAGAGAAAAAAAAAACAAAAATATTTTGGCACCTACTTGTGGTTTCTTAGTTATAATTGCGTCGATATAAAAAAATATAAAGGCCTTTAGATATTTTACAAAATATAATATTTTAGCACTTATTATTTACAGCAGCCAGAACCGAGAATTTTTACGCTTCTGAAAAATTCTTACACTAGGTAACTCCTCATATATATATTTTCAATTTTCTTATTTTCAGAAGCTTATGATCTAACATTTTCTTTTTATTTAGTCCTTGCAATTCGGTGTTATACAACTTTCAACGTAATAATATGAATCATAGGTCCATGCAAAGAACTTTAGCTATATTTAGCAACACTAAATGTCTATCTCGTGAACGCTGCGAAAGGCCTATAACCAATAAGGCCTTTCGTCCACTGAGTCATTGAACTTTAATTCAAACGATCTTATTTATTAAGCGACTTAAACGGCATTGAACGGTCTAATTTTGCCTACATACTGTTTTCGGGCTGCATTCCTTTATACAGTTTGAACTTTGAATTGTGACCGAAATGAACTGGAAAACTGACAAATAATTCACTAGTATTTTTTCAAATTACTTATCAGGGGGTACGTATTATTATTTGATCCTTATCAAATAAAATGTATTTGATAAGGATCAAATTTATAAGACCGAACGATTGTAGTGAACTTATTACATTGTCTGTAGACATTATTATTGCCATATCGCGTGGAATTATTAAATAGGTCATCCATAATGTTATATGAACTAACATGGTACATGCTTAGCAAACATTAAGAACATTCAGTGCGTACGTTTTATTTCCTCGGAAACAGTTTTCACTTTCGTTACCGCGTCTGTTTGAAAGTGAAACGGTTCGTGTGATAAACCAGTTTGTGTCATTTAAGTTATTATGAAATTGACATAATATTATATTTGTATACAAATGTCCTTTCCTTATACGACCTCCTGTTTAAACTTTTCACTGTCGGTGTGAATGTAATTTATAAACAAACGATTACCTGCACTTTTAAGTATCGCAACTGTGCGAGATTTTAAATTATATAAGTAAATTGCTGTTTCCCGCGGCTCCGCCTACGTAAATATACTATCGGGTATCCCGCGGGAATACTGTACTTTTGCGGGATAAAAAGTAGCCTATATTTTTATCCAGAGCCTAAACTACTACCATACCAAATTTCATCAAAATCCGTTCAGTAGTTTTTGCGTGCAAGAGTAACAAACATCCATCCATCCATCCTCACAAACTTTCACATTTATAATATTAGTAGGGTAGTAATTTGACGTAAACGTTAACTTTATTGCAATTTGACTCTTTTAAATACATGCATGCTGACCGAACACTTTACATGACTTTTCAAAGTTTTTTGCTAATTTACACTATAATTTTGATTTAAAATTTTAAAATTGTACACTAAAACCATGGTGCTTATGACCCTCGGCAATCTTCATTTTACTATGAAAATGACAAATGATTTATGAGCAATATCAGTTGCCGAAAGAAATTGTGGTCCTGCTCGTACTGTAAGGAAAGTTAAGAAGCTTATAGTCTCCAGTCTCGAGGTAGGAATATATAATATAATATATCAAATTGAATTTTCGCAGATTATCTATTAAAGGATTTGTATAGCAAGCGTACAAATAACAACCTCTGTGGCTCAGCAGTTGAGCGCGTTGGTGCTCAAGCTGTGAGTCACGGGTTTGAATCCCAACGAAGCAACAAAAAGTTTTTTGTGTTCCTGGGTCATGGATGTGTATGGTGTAAAAGTATTAAATCTACTTCCTGTTGTCCGGTCCCCGTAACACAAGTTCTTCTGGTACTTTGCACGGGGTTAGACTGACCTGGTGTGAAACATCCATAAATACTATTATTAGAAAATATATTTTGCATCACTAAAAGTAAATAATTTATTTGCAATATTCAAAGTTAAACTCGTAACCATTACGAGGCAAGACACAACATGGAGAAATTCGTCAACCTTCACCGCTCTTCAATAGTGCAATAAGCTTTCCAATGCTTAAGTTATGATACCGAGACTCCTTTGAATGCATGAACATGATCACATCTAGATTTATCTTTAAAATCAACGAGAAGTGATTGAATCTTTTTGTGAAAATATTTTAGCATCTACTTTTACACTACTTTAGTCAGAATTTTACTAATTATCGCTTTTATTAGGATATTGAAATTTCCAGCGGAGGTTTTTGCTTCGGACCGCAACATTGATCAAGTAAAAGCTTTTTGTAAGGCAGTAACCGCTTAATATCGAACGATGCACAATGCACTTGCTCGTATGCGCATCTACGGCCGAAAATATCGTATATCCGCCGCAGAAAGTTAGTTAAAAATCATAAGATAGTGTGCCCCCACTGTAAGCGTCAGTTCACACCTTTTTACTAGCTCCATGGTTCACAACGTGACATGACGCGATACGGTAGGAACAGCGTCGAGCTACGCATCCGGTGCAGCTCGAAATTAGAACTCTAGCAATGCAAAGTGTATCTTCTTGTGTGGTGAATAAAGTTTAATTTTGAATCGCTATTTTGTTTGAAAATGCGGAGCATTGCCGCGTTTCGGTGTAAGCTGACCCTAAAAGATGAGTCCATGCAACTTTTGATGTTAGTGCAGTGTGCACACATGACATGTTATCGTTTACATTGTCTCACACTATGTTGGCATTACAACTCCTAGCTCGTGATGTTCGTCACGACATAACGCAGACGTGTGGTACTTCCTCATCTCCTGTGAAGTGGGTCACTGGTGTATACCAGTATGAGCACTACTATGAGCACTAGACTGGACATAATATAGTTTATAGTATGAGCTATGAGGTGTCATTCAACATTTAAGAGGTTTTTGATCACCCGACTACGGCAAAGCCAAAAAGAAGGGAAGGAAATGATTTTGACAATCTATTTATGCATGTATGTTTGTTCCATCGTAGGGCCTGAACTACTGATCAGATATTAACGAACGGTATCAATAAATTCCTTATAGTTGATCGGGTCACATAGGTAAACTATATTTGCTTAGTCGGGTTATAGTTTTTAACTTTTGATTATTTAAATTTTGATAATCCATTTCTGGGCAACCTTGAGCTAATATTATTGAAAGGCGCCCGAGAGGTTATTAAAAAAAGTTAAAGGTCCTGTTGACGGTTGTCACTTTTAATACTTAACCACATCAAGTCCTTATATCTATATCCGACAAAAATTCAATCAAAATTTAACACATCTCTTTAAAACAGCTTTTGCTTTGAATAAGGAAATAAGTAAAACGCGAACAATTTACTGTCGCTTTATCTAAATGAAAGCGGTTTCATTAATCACTTACACGAAGTAAACAAAATGTTTGCGTTTCTCATGTCAACTTATATAAGTCAACTGTTATATACGGCCTTCGACATCCTAGTACTATCAAATACATAAGAAAATTTATACCAATCGATAGTAACAATCGTATAGTAGTATAGTGGTATGTCGAACTTCAACATTTACATTTTTTGAAAGGCAAGCCGACGGGAATCGTGATCTATGGACCCTTCGTTAGCGACTTAAGCAAGACAAATTTAATTTTTGAGAGGTACTTTGATTTCAGAAACAATCATCAGCTAAACTGTATGGTGAGGTAACATGAATGTAATTGGCTATCTGATGTTGTACAATATCGTACAATTGTCGATATTCTTATGCAAGCTTCGATAATAAAAGCCTATTACGTTTTTAATATATTTACCAATATTAAATTACAGCCTCGTGTCAGCATAAACTAATTTTGTTTTTGTATACTTTAAAAGAATTATGCTAAAGAATGTGACTTGTAAAAGTTATATCGTAATCTGATAGACGAATTTCTTTAATTAATTATGTTTGTGTATACATGCGGATTTTCTCATATGCTTTCAATAAAGAACTTTATTGTTATATTTTAGGACATTTACAAAGTAACAAAACCTAAGAGTCGAAACATGCAAAATCGAACTATATAACGTGGGCTGTACACATATATCATATTAAATTGTGCAAATAGGAGTAATCAGTTAAATTGCGGCACCTATAACAGATTACACCCATTTACACAACAGCGTTTGTAGGTGTAGTACACCACAACTAGGAATACAAGAGCAATGCCATAGGTTCCCACGCCGCTTATATCTTGTAATCAAATGAACTACTGTGAATCATTCGACCTTAACGTCTTGCGAACTATCGGTCATTACTGATTAGTGATTAGACTGGCTTAGAGCGAGTAAATTGATAATAGAGTTTAACATTAGACAGAACAAGGAAATAGTCATACTTTCGGCTGCACTACAGACAAGATAATATACATATAACTCCCCCACACCGATTTTGGTGACGGTGGCCGGTTTCATTGAACCAGGCTAGTTACGCAGGAGTAATTTCATAGTGCCCAAGTGTGTGCGTAGTACACAAGAGCTCTTACTTGACTCTCATAATCCAGTGGGACGGATAACCGACACGACTGGCGAGAGATCAGGTTCGACATTTTACATGCATTTTTTTTCTTGTCAAACAATCAGGTGATCAGCCTGCATTGCCCTAACCAGACTTGGAAACAAGATATTTTGTTGTCCAATGTTCTAATGCGGGAATCGAACCCACGACCTCCGAGTCGAGAGCCAAGATCTAAACACTAGACCACGGAGGCTGTTACAACAAGATAATATATACATTATATGACATAATATTATAGACTTTCAGTTTTACAGTCACTAAACAGTGAATACGTATATTAAGACTATACAAAATCATACCGTTAATTAAAAAATAACAAAAAACCCGATAGCGTCAAAAAAAAATTGATGTAGGTACCCAGCTCACGACTGACGAATCTAATGATACCTCTCAAATGTGACATGCCGTTTTGGCTCTAGAGCGTGTCCAAGAAATCTACATGATAATAATAATAAAGTCAGACGAGCGACAGATGCATACTAGCAGCATCATACAAAATAATAATACTAACACTCGAAAAACATAACACTTCTGACACGATCGAGTAAAATTACATGGTATTTTTTTAATGTGTTTATTTCGTTTAATATCATATTATGATCATTTATATACGGAATCGTCCTAATCCAGGAAATCACAAGGCACCATATGCATGAAGCTTAAACAAAGCTGTTTCCTTCGGTCACGCTGAATGTGCATCCAAATCTTCCTCGTTGACCCAAGGCCCCGGAACTGTTTGTCTAATGTTTCCTCATTTTAAGCATAAAAGGTTAATTCATTCTAGTACCATTTTAATTAACTTTTTGTTAACTATGTATTGCCAAAAATGTTATATATTTAATTATTTTAAATTAATAATTCATACAAATAATAAATTTTAAATCTAGTTTTAAGGAAGAAAGGCAAGTTTTATGGAAATATATATATGAAATGACTATATTATTAATTATAGGTACCTACTTATATTTTTGTATATTATGTAAAGTTTGGTGAATATGTAAAATCGTTGCACTTTAAATTAGAGTTTTCATTATAATAGACTAATTTTGTTATTATAAGTAGAACAAAAGAGGCATACTAAATGTTTCTTTCTGGCCAAGACGAACATACTTTTTGTATACCTTTTATATACCTTTGTATATAAAATATTTTATATACCTTTTGTATACCTTTTTGTATTTTTACCTATATACCACTATTTGACAATACAATATCATTATATCGAAATATCTACTACAAAAAGCTTTGTATATTACATAGGCTCCTAGATTTATTTCTGTTACTGTCTGTTCCACCTCACAATCACAAGGTCGCGATAAGACCAACAAAGCCCGCGGAGACAATGGGGCCTTATCTGGCCTTTTTCACTAAGCGCTTGTATCTTTGTCTCCTTAGGACATAACTTAGTGCTTACAACTCTTACGTTAGAATGGTATTTTCGACTCAATTTGTAGTCTCCGACTCATGCAGTTTGTAGCTATAAGATAAATTTTATTCGTATTTTAAAATAACATATATAAAAACATCAAAACGAGCCCTTTAGATTTTCGTTACTAGAAGCAGATAAGAAGACATTTTATCGTCTGAACCACTAGCATTTACATATCTTTTGACTCTTTAAAATATCTACTAATTATAATACAGGGTGTTTTTTTTAATCAGCTGTTTCCTACAAAATGCTATCTATCCGTAGCCCCTTTGTTGGAAACAGCTGTTTTTTTTTTCAAGTAGGAAAGTTGATCCCATAGTAAAAGTTGCTTATATTCAAGAGTATAGTCACTCCTGAAAGTTTGGACACTGACTGTAAAAACAGCCGGTATATATAGTATGTAAAGAGATTTTTGTTATTAAAACTTCGCAGCATTATAATATGCACACACGATTGTCTTCTCACAGCTTACAACTATTACAATGGCGTAGACGACTGTGACCCGTGGCCAGCGGCAGACTGTTGACACGCCTTTTCATAAATACTCGTAGACCGACGTGTAGCCGATCGTAGCAAATCACAATGTATGCAAATTGTGGGATAACTACGAATGTGTCGTTCGACCGGATAAATAGCATGATCTCACAGAAAATCGGCGTGAAATAATGTTTCGCTGAGTGAGTGTGGTTACCGGAGGCCAATGGGGGTTTTAAGGACCAGCAGGCCAATCGCGCTATTGTTTATCGATTAAATTCAGGTTCAACTCTGCTTTGGTTATGATTCAGTTACGTTTCGAGATTCCGGTACGGCTGAACAAATTTCAGTATCGCACTGTCCTTCCAATCGTAATTCAATTTTACTTTTATTTTATTTTATTTTACAAGTCACTTTTACCTTACATTCTCAACAATTTAATACACCAAAACAAGAAACGTTTCAGAAACGTGCGAGAAAAAGTAGCATCGCATCAACTTTTCGTTTTGACAGCGTTTGCGCTTGGGCTGCGGTGCGGCTGCGTTCCAACTATCTGTCAAAACGCTAGCGGGATACCGAATCTTTCAAAAAGTCGAGTAACGTTCACGGTTCGTTTACGATTCATCTGAAACAACTTAGTGCGATTGCCCTGCAGGAACGCAAGTGCGCAACACCAGAGGAGTTACAAGAGTTGTGAATGTCCATGGGCGGCGGTAATCGCTTACCATCAGGCGATCCGTCTGCTCGTTTCCTGGTAGATTTCATAAAAAAAGTGCACTCCAGACAAGCTGCAGTATTGTCTTTAAACTGCGTAACATGCTTGCCCGTAGATGGTTTTACCCTATTTGTCTGTCTGTAACGCGTGACGACTGTTTACGTAACGTGTCCACAACGTAACTCGCGTGACTTAACCGTGCGCCGATCAGATTAATTAATTACTCGTTACAATTATACACTAACGTTAACGGCTTGTAACGGTTGCTCTATATTAGGTAGACATAGCGATTGTCTTGTATAAGGTATAAATAATATAATATCATATAATATCAACATTGGAAACTTTTTTCTGTGTTCCTGGGTCTTCGTCGTGTATTAAATTTACGTATATAATAAAACTCTTAAATTTGTATAGTATAAAAGTATATATTAAATATATTTCCGATGTCTGGTACCTGTGACACAAGTTGGATACTTAGTACAGGATCAGATTGACGTAGTAGAAGTAATGTCATCTACGTGATAGCTCCATAAAGAATGGATCTTCTAAGCATACCCTTTAAATAATTTGAACATTTACTTGACGGACTAGCACTTGCCTATCCAAAGCAATTAGACCACCAGTCTAGATCGATATTCATGCCGTCACTTATGACTGATCGCTTCTGATTACAGGCTATCCACTAAAAGACAGCCTCTTATCAAGCTAACGATTAAGACGTCATTTCACCGCATCTTCATTTATCATTTATTTCAGTACAAGATTGATGTTTCAAATATTGACGATTTATCATAAGTAATTCAAAGATGGTACTCATAGGTAGAGTTCCAATCGTCAGATTATTATCGGTATCTTATTGAGATAATGTTTCCTCGTTGCGGAATGTTTCGTAGTCCACACAATCATATATAACGCAATGGTCGTCTCACAGTAATAACATTAAAATCATACTCCAATCTGTAAAGTCAACGAGAATTTTGTGTTTCGTTAAAGGTAGACTTTGGATGCGAGCGTCTATAGCGACAGTCAGATAGAAAGACCGCCGCGTCAGCGACGCCGAGACAGTGCGACAGATCACAGATCAATATTATAATACTGAATTGTAAGGGACGGCTTTGGAGACGGAAATTTTCAGGGGTTCAAAACATTTTTATTTGAATAAATTATTATAAAGTTCGAATTTTAATCGCTGTCGTCTGTACTAGACAAAGACGATTCGTCGGAAGAGTCCGAGTCAGCTGTGTTTATGATAAAACTATCTTTTGTATATTATCAATCATGTTGTCAATATTGCTATAAAAATTGTCCTCGACTTTTATTACCGCCAGGCTGTGATTCCATAATTAAAATCAACAACTAAGCACTCACAATAACAGCAAAAATCAAAAATAACACTAACCGAAACGGAATAATAACAACAAAAAACCAAGTAATTACGGAGACGAAAAAATATGTATCACTTCGAACGCAATCCAAACATGAATGAACTTGTTCACAATTGTTTGGCGGACCAAATGTTGACAACTGCGGCACTGGCCGCTTTCCTGTACCACGAAACACGCTACGACAGCTGTCGTCGACCAACTGACGTCATTATTGCATATGAGTGATAAGGACAGATATAATATTAACTCACTTTCATAATGCAAGACAGTAGCGGTCCGTTTATTTACGTTTTTTATCTCGTCTCGTTGGCCTTACTTTACATTCTGTTCGATAAATGTAATTGCTTTATACTATGTAGCTAAAGTTGAAAATACAAGACTTCCAACTATGCCTTCATTTAGAGAGTTCACACTAGTGTTCTTATGGTAGTAATAGAAATTAATGTGGGAAAAACGTCATTGCTGGAATCAGTGGAAACATGTCGTAAATTTTTAAGACCGTACTTTCTTTGGGTGTTTTATATTTTAACAAATTGTTTACATAATGGTTACTTTTCATAAAATCGGTGGCAGAATAGTTAGTGAAAAAATTTTAATTTAATCTTTAACAATCAGAAACGGTTCTAAATAACCTACTCAAAAATATGTATTACATAAATTTGAAAATGATAGTAAATCAATACTTCACAAACTATCTGCACTCTTTAATTTTATGTTTGCAAAACAGTCAATTATTTATTACTACAAGACACGAGTACATACTACATATTAATCATGATTAGATGTTTCGGTTTTGACATCAGCCATTTGTAGGTTTACGGGCAATAGATGGACCACTTGGACCTATTTTAAATTCAAATAAGTATTATCCTAGAATTTCCTATGTACATATTTTGCGTACTTTTCCCAACTGTCAGAGCTTTGGCAAAGAGTAGAGCTATAAATAAAGTATTTATGAGACCTAACTTACTAATATAATTTTCTAGTGTCTACGTATTAACGATACAGTAAAATCTGATATTCTCTTGCACGTTATGTTATTATTCTTGAACTTGTACCAGAGTCACCAAATATTAAAATAAGCTTCCAACTCTCCGGCGAGGTCGCGCCGCAGACGGTTGACACACATTGACACACAGTAACCTGTGACGCGAGTCATGCTCTACATTCTGCCCTTCGTACCGGTTGCCGGTTGCTCTAGCGTGGTTGCGTAACCGTCTCTGGTTTCTATTACACTATCGTGCTGAGAACCTGTTGTGATTAGAGAATTTTATAATTTCATAACATAAGTGGGTATAGTTAGTAATTTATTGATACATTAAATTGTAATCGGTGAATGCTTATCTTACGAATGTAATGGGAAAATAGTTTAGATCCTATAAATTGGGTTTTATATGCCGGCGAATAGCTGCTTGTAGTAAAGTTTCTCAGTAAAAACAAGTTTAAAATTGTTTTTGCTACTAGCGCAATTAGCAACAAAGCATTTTTTCGTTTGACTGCTAAAGAATTAGAAAAATACATATATTTTAAGTTTTGCACGTACATAGGTAAACTACAACCTACAGCAATACTTTTATTTTTGCACATACTTTTAACTCACATTTTACGTAATACATTTGTACTTTCAACTTACATTTGACTAAGCTTCCAAAAATATAAGAAAGTGTTATTTTTAACGCAATTAGGAGCATAACTTGTAAATTTATCGCATTCATAGTTGGCAATTTGCATTTCCATTAGACAGATAAAAGTGGACCATTTAAGATGAAGTTATGTAAGGGCTACTTATATACCTACTGTTATGCGTAATAAACTTATTAAAATAAGTAATTAAGTACGTAAATAACAATAGTGTGTGGGTATTCGAAATGGCTTGTTACGTGTGTTTGAAATTTTTAGTTCAAACTTTATAACAAGCGTAAAATACCTTTAATTACCACGGCGCGGCGCCACTTGTCTCTGCAGAATACTTTTGCCAGGTAAACCTATTTTATTTAAAAAAAAAATAGGTTATTATGTAGTGTTAGGTTAGTGGTTATAAAAAAAAAGATTAACTAGACTAGGTAAAAATCTGTTAGCTTCCTATAAGATTATGTTTTTTTATTTAATATTTTATTGTACCTACATTGCACATATTAATTAATGAAATGTGGAAAAAACATATTTAAATATCAAGATGAAATAAAATGAAATAATCAAAATATTTCGTACTAAACGTAACAGATTTATCGGTTATCCATTCATAGTTCAAAGTTTTATTAAAGGAAATCCGTTAATAATATTTGCAGGATATACTTCAAGGTTACTTATGAATAAAATTAATTAGTTTACTGCATCTAGATTGGACAAGATATCAATGATCAATTTAATTCATTCATTCATTTACGTTACTAACATCTACCTTTGTGTATTTATAATAATTTTCATGCACATATTTTGTTGTGCTTATTAGTTCTTAAAACTAGATCCTATTAGGTAGTTATATTTTTAATTATATCTGGCCTGGCACTTTCAAGGCGACACGAAGTATGACAGTTTGAAATCCCGTCTCGTGCGAGAACCCAGCCTCAGTTGCCAGCGGCGTAGCATTTTTAAGATAGTGATTTTGAAACGCTCTCTAAAAATTCGAGTCTTTATTACATACAGGAATCCATGACGATTCTCCCGCCCTCCCCGTGAAAAAAGACCCTTAGTAAAGAGTAAATACTAGTAATAAATACCATTTATTCAGTAAACCCGGAACTGAGGAAAACTTTTTCTCATCATTAGTCGTACATTTCCTTCCTATAGTATGGTAAATTCTAGCAATGCGGAATTATAAGTCCAGCATTTAGATTATTTACTACGGTTTGCCCTGTACGTAGGCTCCAACCTTGGCTGTATCCTTTCTAAAGCCATTGGTACACAGTCGATATTTCGCGGGATATTGTCTCTGTTTACTTTCATTTTTGTCGTTGACCGCTTGCTTGTAATGTATTTTAAATTGGCGCTTTAAAAGTTCCATTTATCCTTATACGATTTTTAGTTTTTGGTAAATATGAGGTAAATAGTAAGTAACTTAAGATAATTAAACTTAAATATACGCAATATACTTGCTTAGTAGAAAACCATCTTAAAATGAGTAAGAATAAAATCCAAAATCATAGTAAGCGGAGATGTAAGTGTAGATGAATTTGTTGGTCTAAGAACTGAAGGACTATGTCGTTAGGTTGTTGTTGTTGGTGGTGGTGTAGGTAAATATTAGAGTTGTGTCGGAGCTTTGTTTCCGGCTCCATAATAGCAGAGAAATCGTACATTCGAACGTACGTTTTTCATACGTCATCTCACGTCTGACATTTCCATAGAAAAACTGATATTTTGTTTCGGATTGTCCTTTTGGTGTCATCGAATACGATTTGAAGTGCGTTCGCATTGGCAACCATATCGTTGCCGTCGACTCTGGGTCATTTTTGTGCCAACACCTTTTTTAGGCGTCACAATGAAAAGCTTTCATTATTATCTAGTCTGAACTCTAAACAAGAGCACTTTCGGATAATCATACCGGCGTAGGCGGTATGCTTTAACCCATAAGCTAGAAGTGACATGGGTTATTAATGCTCTACTATAATGTACCAACTTTTGTCGGTGTGTAATAAATATAATCTTAAGCAACATCTCTCCGCGAGTAGAATTAATTGAATAATAGAGTACAGTATTAGCAGTCAACTCGCGAAGGTTTTCAAAAGATTGCCAGTGGGCCAGTGCCATATTATGCAAAAATATAGGGTACATGTACTGTCTAAATAACTCATTTAAATATAAATAATATTAATTACACGCAGACACAAGTTGTATGCAATTCGGTTAATACCTTCTAAGGGTCAGTTCACACCTGTGCTGGATTTTTAGGATAGCTAAGTATTCGAAATGTAACTTTATTCACTGCACAAAAATATAAACTTTTCATATGACATCACTCACATACTGCACATGCGCTGTGCAGCGCGCTGCAACCTGGCATTCGAACTCTTACAATGACGTTGTCTTCTTGTGTAATTAATAAAGTTCAATTTTGAATAGCTATCTTAAAATTGCAGCACATGTCGCGCATCGTTTCGTTTCGGTGTGAATTGACCCCATAGTTACAATTTAACCGCAAAGTTTAATCGGTATCGTAAGTACTCGTACATATGCTGCAAGATAGAAGTGAAAAAGGTGAAAACATGGTAAATTTTTGAAATATACGTGTAAGGCTGCCCGAAGAATCCAAAAGCATGAAAAAATAGTGCTGGTAATTAATTACGGGATGAACTAATCTCGCAAAGTAATTAACTATAGGTAAAAAATTTCATGAACACGAAAATTGAATTATTAGATTTTCGAAGAATTAATTCCTAAAATAAAACACACTCCATACCTCGTTAGCGTTCCGGCTAGCGTTGTAAATACATAGTAATAGCAAAGGGTATCGTCCTCTAGATATAATTCACTTTCACCACACTTGACCCCCGGCCGGTATAACCAGTTTGAGTAGATCCATGTTAATACTTCACATGAACTTGCTCGAGCTCACTTGTGAAACTATTTTAATCGAGTACAGCTGGGAGTTCTGCTACAGTTGCGTGTAACTTTAGCTTATTACCCGACTGCGCCAGAAGAAGGGTTATGTGTTTCGAGTATATGTATTTATGTATATTTCCTAGGCACGCTCTAGAGCCTACGGCTTGTCTCATTTGAGCCCGAGAGGTATGATCACATTAGTCTTAGGCGTGAGAGCGACACTGGGTAAATCAAAATTATATAAGGCAGTCGGGTTTTTGTTTTTATTTTAATTAATGGTATAATTTATGTCCCGTTTCAATAACCTATCTACCAATAACTATTGTTATTGTTAGAAACGTCAAACTTGTATCGCATGAAACCGGCAAATGATTGAATGACGACGTTTTTAACAAATAGTTATAGATAGATAGGTTATTGAAACGGGCCGTTAGTCAATACGTAGGTGTAGGTGGTAGGGGGTAATCTACGAATAGGTCTATTATAAATAAGGACGTAGTGTCGTGTGTACACAACTCTTTAGTAATTAATGTAGACCATTTTCGAGTAATTGGCCTCCAAAGTGGTTTACAATTTGGTTTGATTGATTTGGGTGGCTTTCTTTATATCTAAGAGGTGAAACTTGTAACTTTCGTGTTAAATACTCTGTAGGAAAAGTAGCGAACTCGGAGATTAATTACTTTGGAAGTAAACTCACCTTAGACATGTCCTGACATGCTCTTGGTTAGGTTATTATCAGGTATTTTGTATTTAATCTGAATTTTTATAACCAAGCTTGATGATTATGCTTAGATTTTATGAAAAGTTAAGTGATCACTACTTATCCAGACACTATCCATTACTCAAGCTATGCAATAATTACCAGAGATTAGTATTACTGAACTAATTAGATTTGTTTTGTTTTACAATCTCTTGTCTTAAATTTTATCAGTTGCAATGTCTAATCTTATTAGTAACAATGATCACATTCACAACAATAGTTCCCAAGGTAAATCCAATTTCAATCATGGATCTTAAAATGGCCGCCTTAATTACAATAAAATGGCGGCTGTCTGTCAAGGTCATCTGTCAAGTGAAAGTACGGACAAGACGGATTTATTTATTCACAGATTTATGATAGTCAAAGGTCGAGGTCAATTATGTTTTCTGATTAATCTCGATTGATTGCTATCGTTTTCGAATGATGGATACCGGTATCATTAAATAGCTGTTGAGAAAGGTCCATTACTGTAGATACAGCTATTGTTCCAAAACACTTTTAATATAGCAGTTAATTTCTAAACTCTAATTAACGATTTCAAATTCTAGGTACTATGTATACTGTAAAGCAACATACGAGTACATATTTATATAATATTTATGTACGATTGAACTAAATGGCTAACTGTTTATGATAAGACAGGTATGATGATAATGTAATAAATAATTTATAGTTTTAAATACCTTTTTCGCCCGCCCACCTAAATATAGTATTGGGTATCCCACGGGAATACTTTCGGAATAAAAAAATAACCTATGTTTTAATCCAGAGCCTAAACTACTTCCTGTAGTCGTGATGAAAGTGTTATTCAAATGGATTATTTTGTAAGTTTATCGTAAAATATTTTATACACAGTAGGTAATAGGTGTGTACGTGGCTAGCACATGCCCTTATTACATTACCTTCAGATCAGGGTTCCCGGATACTTTTATATTCACAACTACGATGAACCATTAAGTAACAAAATCACATAAAAACAAACTTAGAACGCACTCTTGAATATGTCGGCAATATCTTATTGCACAGTGCCTTTTAAACTGCAAATTTAATACGAGTAAAATTGCTTCCAGTTTCCAAACCCCTGCATCGTTACCATATCGATTGTCACCATACGTTATGAAACGGTTGCAAAAGCGATAATGTAGATGGTACTGTGGGAGCCGTGGCGGATCGCTCGTCGCAACAGACGCCTTGAACTTATTAGAAATTGCGAGAAAAACTCTCGCGCCATTATATTGATGCGCAGTTTTCTGTGTGCAACTATGTTCCTAAAGATTGAATCTGCGATTGTATCGACATAAAATTATCATAATATGCCTGTTTCGTTGGTTATAATTTAAAAAACCCAAACCCAATGAACTTCCATTGCTATTTTTGAGCATAGTTCTGCATTTTTAACAGTTATGATAAAAATTGTAGACGGTCCTGAGTCCTAACGTATAAAAACCTTTTTCAATTTTTCGCTACAATTTGAAATGCACGTCAAATGCGGCGCGGGTACGGCCTTTTGGCTTAGCTAGCGGGGCGAGTGATGCGCCGCCACTAAAATGTGTATAAGATGATTTGAAAAAAATAGCCTTTTCACATTTGCCAGGCGTCTCGCGTCGGCTTATTGCCTTTTTAAGTATATTTTTCATCTACTTCCCGGTGAGTGCTGTCTAGGAACTAGTGTCCAGTGTCCACTGTGTCACGTGGACAGAAATGCAACAAATCAATCAGTGGCAAGCGGTCATTCACTAGTGAAACCCGCCGGTTTCTAGTGCCGCACAGCGCATGCGTAATGCGGACACAGCGAAAGTAATTCCGTTTCTATCAATCTCTATTAAATGATCATAAACAACAAATACTAAAAATCGTCTTCCGTACTGGCGGAGTTATTAAACTTTGAATGTTTCATTATCTCTGTACATGAGTTGCTAAAAAATCAAGCAGGTTATAAACTCCATATTTTATGTAAAACTCAGAAAAGGAATTGATGATTTAAATACATATTTTAAATTATAATAAAAGAAATGTATGGGTAATATGTTTGCACAGAGGAAATATTTTTGAACGTATTGTAATTTACATTTAAATTATTATTTTTAGAAATGCCGTCGTAATTTATATACTAATCTCGTACAATTATTTTTAAAAATTATACTTAGTAGTAAGTTGGTAAAACAAAATCAATTTTAATTATTTTAAATTTCAACTCATATTTTCGTCACAACGCCACTCATTAGTGTTATTATGAAAGAATCCCAAAAATTACGTTTCCACATTTTTTACGCATAAAAGCGTTACCTATAAATTAATTCACGACAATGTAAGTTGTAACCGGTGACCGCGAATGACTTTCATAATGTGCAATGCATATTCTTAATTAAAATTACGTTTGATGCTTATCTAATAGCTTGTTATCAGAGCGTTAAAGTTATGCTAGTTTTTTCATAACATACATAATCAAACGGTAAAACTTGTCTATGCACGATTAAGATATTATTCGAGTACTGACTAATGAGTGATTTCTATTAATTAATTAGTGAACTTGTTTTGCCAGTTCCACTCGTTGCATTTGAAACCAGTGAAGTTGCGGCGTTCTATTTTTTCAGTGTTCAAATAATTATTTTACATAGTAGACATATTATTCTGTTGCTTCAACAAAAATAAAACATAAACCTTAAAATTAAAAAGAATACAACTGTGTTTTGTTTTTTATATAGCATTATAATGATGGAGCAGCCATACATTTTTACACGATGAGTTACAGATTCGCATATTTATTTACAGACACGATATAGACTACCACTTAGATCAACACCTTATTTAATTCTGTTATACTGTGACCGTGAACCTATGCATGTTCCAGCATCTTTGGTTCCAGCAAAAGAAAAATAAATGAACAGTAAAGATTATGTAGAGTTTTCGTTTTCCAAATATTACGATTTATATTTATACCTATAAATACTAAAATAAATACTAAATACTAAATATATATATATATATATATATATATATATATATATATATATATATATATATATATATATATATATATATATATATATATTTAGTAATATAATAAATATATATATATATACTAATATATATATATACCTCTTTATCTAAAATAAGAGCTGACTGACCTGAATTTGGAACATTTAAGTACTTTTGTCTTCTTGGTAGCAGAAGGTATGCGAAATTCTTGTAATATAATTAACATGACGCCTTCATAAAGCTTTTATTTAAATAACATTATATAAGTTACATTGATAGTCTAATATCAAGATCCTGACTGTATCTATATAATTATAACATTTCAATGTATATCCATACTAGATAAGATGGAGTTGCCCGCGACTTCGTGCGCGCAGAAAAAACCCTGTGGAAACCGTGCATTTTGCCTCAGTAAAAAGTAATCGTGGTAGTAAATGGCGTGGTCTACTCTGTATCTGTACCAAATTTCGTCAAAATCGTTCCAGTAGCTTCGGAGCCTACTCAATGCAAACAAACAAATATTTCCTCCTTGTAATATTAGTATAGATATTGTTTTAAACACCTACGGATTGTGTCGCGGTGCACTTTTCTTTTTCCCGACGTTTCGGCTACTTTCCAGCAGCCGTGGTCACGGGAGGACTGAGGTGTCAATTGTCCTATTTGTTGAAGTTGTTCAAACTACCCGAAGTTAAAACAATTCTGTTTTAACATTCCTGTTTAAAACAATGAACATTATTCGCGTAAACCTAAGAAATCAATTAGTATAGATATATTATTATTATTGATTGATAAAATGGTCGTGCATTGGCATTTCAACTACTTGTTCTGCATTATTTCATGTTTTTATGATCTTGAATTTAAGGTAATGCAGTGACATTTCGAGGTTTAAATGTAGGCCAAATAAATGGCTTAGTATTTTTGTTTATTGGATTAATAATCTGTAGTTTGTAAATGCTGGTACAGTTGTCATTTAAATATTTAGTATTTTAAATATAGAATCAAGAGACGGTGGTGTGAATCTTGGCGCATCTACTTTAGAATATGGCTTTGACATAGCGAATAAGAAGCTTTTTGAATTGAAATATCTGAAGGTGCCAGACAGATAAGGCAGATTGTCTGTGTACAACTATTAATTTGGATAAATAATTTGATGTTATTTTATTTAAACAATGTATATAATTTTGACAAGCCGAGAACTCGTCCGGGCAATTTGTAACTGATGATAATTTGGTCATATCTTTCATATCCATGTCATATCTTTTGGGCGTCTCAAAACGGCTTATTGTATTTACATCAGATAGATATATATTTCAGATTGAGCTTGTTGAAAAAACCACTATCTAGAAATATGTCCTCATCAAATTCCTAACAGGTATCTAACGCGCAATATAAGTTACTCAATGTAGCGAAAGTGTACCGCGCGCCGGTAATACTAAACAGCCCCACAGCAAGGCCACATACTCGAATTAGGAACACTCATTCTTTTAAGTACCATGACACACAGTTGGATATGCTTCAAGTTACATTAAGATCCGTAGATCCTAGTAGAGGTAAAATGCACTTTGTTGATTACCACAAATCCTATACGTACGTGAATTACAGAATTAATTGAAGTCAATATTAGTACAGATATAGATATCTGAGGGCTTTGCCAACAAGCCATCGTTAGTTACAATGACGATCTTCGAAATTGAAAACGTATGGGATTGACATAACATTCACTTAGTGACATAGCGCGAAGCCATTTTGTATATAATTATTTTCAGTACTTTATAGGTAGTCATTTTAAGAAATTTATTGATCTATAGTCTTTTTATGTTTATTTTCCATAATTTTTAGTAAACCACGGTCACATGTAAGTTACATGTATGTAACGTATCAGACGAACTTATAAAACACTTTGGCGGTATATTACTAGAAAGTGATTGACTTTGTAACAAAGTCATGTATGAAATCTTGCCTTCATTTAAAATTACCGATTCAATGATACCCCACACGATGGGGTAGAATGAAAAAAAAAAACATTTTTCATCCCCACTTCATATGTATGCCATGCCACTCCTAGAATATAAAATTATTATTATTTTATGATGCCAAAACCGAAAACATTACACATTCTATACCTATTATATTTCATTCATTTATATCCATAATTACATAAGTTAGAAAGGCGGACAGTCAGACATACAGACGGACTGACTGAGCGAAACTATAAGGGTTCCTTGAATTACGGAACTCTAAAGATGCATCGCAACAACGAAGCTTTTGTGACAACAACATTATCATACTCACTCACCTCCAGCCAAGTATCCGTGCATATCAGAGTACTGTAAACTGATCTACACTATAATAATATTGCTAAATTATACTTGTGCAAATTTACTATTCAAATTTAACTATGCAAATTTAGTTCTATTTATAAGATGTCGACTTTTGAATCTCTAAGGGAAAAGTTTAAAGAAATAAAAGTTCTGACCGTCGCATCTCAATACATTTTGGAAAATGTGTTATATGTAAGAAAGAATCTAAAGAACTTCAAAAAGAAATGTGATAATCATTGTGTAAACACTAGAAATAAGGACCAGTTAGATATGCCAGTGTACAGACTAAGCAAAGTTAGTAAATCCTTTAAAGGCCAATGTATACGCTTATACAATATAATCCCAGAAAAGGTTCAAAACTTTCCCATTAATAAGTTTAAAAAAGTAGTTAAAGAACGTTTGTGTGCTAAAGCGTATTATAAAATTAATGACTTCATTCAAGACGGCACACCTTGGGAATAAGGTGGCTCCTTATCTTATCTTATTATTTGTTACATAGACATAAGTAAACATTGTAATAATTTTGATTTTAAAAGAATAATTTTCCATCTTTTTGGTAAAAGATGGCCCCAGACGAGTTTCTTGCCGGCTCTTCTCGCTGGGTTAGTTCTCGAACCGGTGGTAGGCATCACGTAGTATCGACGTTCAAAAAGAGTATTTAAAAATACCAATTTTGAATAAAAAAATTTTGATTTGATTTGATTTGATTTACAGAGCCAATGTTTACATTTTTTGCATTTATTTCTTAAGTACTGGTCAAACCGGAGGTGATTTTCAAACGATTTTTTTTAAAGGGAATCAATGTTTATTGTCTACAAGACGTTGCCCGCGCTTCCGTGCGCGCTAAAGGAAATCTCGCGAGGACCGTACATTATGCCGCGATATGAAAGCGTGCCCTTCCCCGTGGTCTAATCTATATTTGTGCCAAATTTCATCAAAATCAGTCCTCTAGTTTCGGAGCCTATTCGATGCAAACAAACATACAAACAAACAAACCTTTCCTCCTTATAATATTAGTATAGACTAGACTATATAAGATAAATCTTTTGTAATAAAAGTCCATGGGTGTTATTACATTATGGGTATTATTTTTCAAAGCAAGTACACAACAAGAGGTATAATAACTTTCTTAAGCATTGATTCGTTAATTAAAGTCTCTTAGCAATAAAAGCGTTGATTTCAAATAAGTATGCTATAACCTTCAAAACTCAATACAAAAATACATGTTTTAATTACAAATAGAATAATATTTTGGCCAGTTTCTCTGTTGCACAATAAGACAATACACGTAATATACACATGGAATTATTGTCATAGAGCCTCTAAAATTCGCGATAACTGAGATACGTAACACAATGAGACATTAAAAAACTTTCACGTCCACGGCACGCGGTCCGTAGGCAATTGTTACTGATTTACTTCCGCTAGACAAAACGACTGGAGATAACACGCTGTGTGAGAAATTAGGACAAACACTTTTTAATGATCAGCTCATTTTAAAAAGTAATTTCAAAACTATTGTATAGATAATAATATAAAAGGCCACATTCGACACTAGCTCAACAACTGGACCTCGTCTAAAAACTAAACCTAATAACTTGTGTTAATTGACAAGAATCACAAAGTGAAAAATGTTGCTAATTTTGAAACTCAGTGCTGGTTACACAATGAAAATATTTGTATAAATACAATATGCAGTAACATAAACGTAAACTAGGTCAAATTATAAAATAAATTTCAAAGGTTATTATAAAAATACTGTTGGTACAAACATTATTGCAAACACAAGTAAAATACTTAATAATATAATAATACCTGGACTTAAAATCTCAATATTTGACTGTCTAGCTGTGTCTAGCTTTTGGGGCATTTCGCGTCAAGCGGACAACCAAAAAAAAATGAGATGGTGAATTTTGTTTATACTCTGGTCTATCTCTATATATTATTTACTTTACTACTAGAAGTATATTATTTATACTTCTAGTAGACGTGGATGTGAACACACAATTTTTTTTTCGTTTCATGCTTTATTGCTGAGCTTTAAGAAAATACTAAGAGTGAAGTCCGTTATTTTTGGATGCTTATTATTTACATCAATTAATTTGTAACAAAAACCAAAAAGTATTGTCTCTTATAGTTAAAGAGTTGAAATTTTAAATTTTTTTGGAATTCTAAACTTGAATTTTTTTGCGTATAGTGAACCGAAAGTGCAAATTTCAAATCTCTATTTGAGTAATTTCGATCTTTTTATTTTGAAATTAAAGATTTATATGGACTAATTCTTCAGAAAAAAAATTAAAAAGTGATCGCTAATGGTTTAAGACTAAGAGCATATAGAGTACATACACATAGCTATGAGCACTTTCTACTAATAGTTCATTGTAACATGATAAAATACAAAAATAAACGATTGTTTTTATAAAATATAGTTAAAATTACAAATATACGTATTTGTTTTAATAAATAATAACAAGTTCACACAAAAGAGTAATTTGAAAACTATGATACGACTGTGAAATCACACCAGTAGGTAACGCCATCTCGTAGCTAATAAACCGGCCAAGTGCGAGTCGGTTCCGTACCATCATACCAATATTTTACTTACTATTACGTTACTTTTGTACGAAGTTTTCCAAGTAAGCGCATTTAACAAGTTAAGTATCTATAACTCTTGAAGTAACAAAGTTATATGAACCGTTTTAGTTTTCCTTCAAAGTTCAGCACATAAACTACTATCATGAATTTTTTCAGATTTTTCAAGCCAGCTGTTTAACTTTTAGAGGGACCATTTTAACAAAACAAGCGCTTTAAAATAGAATATCTCGCAAACGGATACCTAAAAGAAAAAATCGTCTCAGAAACTTCACAATGTTTATAAAAGACCTATCTAATAACACCCCACACTATGGGGTAGACGCGAGAAAAAAAGCATCCCCACTTTACATGTAGGGGAGGTACCCAAAAAAATGTTTTTCGTGGCTTTATTTTAGCACTTCATCGACGTCGTAAATAAACATGTCCTTGAAAGGTTCATCTTTTAGCTCTAACCGTTTGGACGGTAGTCCGAAGATGGACGGACACGAAACTTATAGTTTTTAGGGTTCCGAGATGTGAACTACAGAACCCTAAAAAGTGTCACTAAGAAATACAATACTACTCCTCATTACTTGCTAGAAAGAGACAGCTATTATCTATCTGTCTCGGTATTACATTATTTATATTGAGATAACAACTAGACGTGTTACTATTAGGTCATTACATATGAAATTGGCGTTTTGTAAAGGAGGAACATAAAGTCGATTTTTTTTAAAACATAATATATTTATTTAATCAAAGTATATACCATTGATATCTATGTACTTTTTCTATCTCATAGGTAGTTCATTGATTCCTTTACTAAAAAAACCATTCGGACAGAAATCATTAAAATCTTTGAAGGCGCTTTGGACTGCCCCATCGGAGTTGAATTTTTTCCCTTGCAAGAAGTTATCCAAATTTCTACAAAATGGTAATTTGTTGGAGCAAGGTCCGAGGAGTACGGTGGATGTCTTAGACATTCCAATTGAAGCTCCTCTAATTTGGTAGCCGTCTCTTGTGCAGTGTGTGGTCTAGCGTTGTCCTGAAGTTCCTCGAAGTGAAGAGCCTCGGTTGTTTAGCAGCTAGCTTTTCCATTATGATTTGCAGTTGCTGGCAATATATATCTGCCGTAATCGTCTGGCCAGATTTATGGAAGCTGTAGTGAACGACAACGGCACTAGTCCACCAAACGCTCACAAGTAATCTACTATCAAACTAAATAGTTTTTTGAGTCAATTTTCTCTTGGGGCAGGCTTTGGCTGGTTCGCCAGGGTTCAGCCATTGCGATGAGCGTTTCCGATTATCGTACAGGATCCACTGTTCATCACAGGTAATGATTCGATTTAATGTCCCTTCATTATTGTGCCGGTTGAGTAATGTAATGCAGCAGTCGACGCGCGTTTATCGATTTGCTGCACTAAATTCATGAGGTACCCACCTTTCAAGCTTTTTCACCTTCCCAATTTGCTTCAAGTGGATTAAAACAGTTTTATCACTAACACCGCAGCCTGCAGCTAACTAGGACGTAGTTTGCGATGCATCCGCTTCCACAATAGCCTTCAATTCTTCATTATCAACTTTGGTCTCCGGCCGTCCACGGGGATTGTTCTGCAGGTTGAAATTTCCCGAACGAAAACGTTGGAACCAAAAACGCACTGGGTTTTCTTTTGCGACACCGCCGCCATACATATCCTTTGAGCCGTTTCTGCAGCACTGGTGCCACGGTGGAACTCGTACTCAAAAATAATACGATATTTCAAGTTTTCCATTTTGTAAACAGAGTGACGCACAGAAAAAACCAAAAGAGGAAAAAATAAATGAATTATGGTTTTCGAAACACAAATGCATGAGTAAATAGCGGTATAGATTTGAAATTGTAATTTCTAACCAAAGAAGATATATTTGAGATCAAAGTGGCCAGTACAACAAAACGCCAATTTCATATATTGTAATGACCTAATAATATTATGCTGATTTTTAATTTCTATGTTAAATTCCAATCATGAAAATAAATTTAGAATTCAATTTAAATTTAAAATAAGAATATCAACACACTCTTGATTACATTATAATTGTAATTACAAAATAAGCAGGCCATAAAGCAAACAAATAGTGTGAAAAACGCAAAACTGTAATTCACACATTTTTACTTTGCAATGCAAAGTGGTTTAAATAAAAAATGGTTTGATAAGCATTTGAAGCGCTTGTATGGCATAGGTATGTTTGCGTAAGTTGAGCCAGTTTTCGCGGGACTGTCTCACTTTTCCCTCAGGCATGGTTCCTCGTTATGTCACAGAACAAGTATGGCGGAATGCGTTTTGTAATTATTAGATATTACATAAATAACATAATAATGATCAATAAACATTATTATGTCGTTCTATTCTGTTTAAAATTGTAACAGATTGAATTTGTCGATTATGTTTCGATTTTAAAAGTGTTTACATAATAAGAGATAACTAGTAGTTATTTAATTTTTATAATTGTAATTTTATAAGGTTTATTTGCTACTTAGATACGAAAAAAATTTTGTCTATTCCATATGAAAGTCATTAACAAACATCAACATGCATCAACGTGTGACAGTGTGAATACCTAATTAATCTGAGGTAGTGTGTGAATTGTTATTCTTATTGATTAAATGTATTTTAAGCATTATTTATATAGAAAAATATTAGTGCAGCTCACTCCTCCTCCATATAAACTTTATTTGTGCCAAATTTCATACTCCTCCGTTCTCATAATTTTTGTCGAATCGAGTACAAAGTTTTTGGTTCACATACGTGAACTATTATATACTAATACAGTATAATATAATATGATACCTAATACTGTATCTGACGTCAATTAAACGTTATTTTAGATTTATTACTCTTACGGGTTTCTTTTGAATAATTTATCAATTAAGAACGATAATATAATACGCAATTTCATTTTCAAAGTACTAATATGAATCTCAGATTTATCTCGAATACTCAACATAATTAATTTAACCTTATATTCAAATTAAACGTAACATACAACCACATCCGCCCATGAACTGTTCCCATATTTCATCAACATTGAAGTCCGTGGGTAAACAATTCATCGTTTTGTATTTGATAATCTTTGTAAAGTAATTCCGTTTAAATAATAACCGTTAATTGGCGTTTCTGAGCGTCAAAAATTAAGCGCTTAACGCCTATGAGAAACGTTCCCATAATGCTTTAATAGATTCATTAAAATAATTTGAATGTTCATTGTTTTATGAATTCATTTATATATACGTTTAAGGGTTGGTGCTGACGAACTGTTAATATTTTGTATATTGTTAACAGTGTTTTCATTTATAGTGATTACAAGTTATTAATCGTATAAAAGATTACTGTAGTACTAGCGATAAAAATTATCCGTTTAAGCTGCGAAGAAGTTTTTTTTTTTTTTTGGGTTTTTCTTCCGGCGGCTAGCCTAATATTAAATTAATTAAAAGTTATTTCATAATTTTTATATCACAGTAAATTGAAATTTCGTGCAGGTAACATTACTGACTCATTTTAGTTTAAAGATAAAAAATAACTCTACTCGTATATCTAAAATCCTAAACTGTTATTGGAGGCCATAGGAATAAGTTTTTTGCCAAAATAGTTTTTAGATTTATCATAAATCTTAATTAAATCTATTAATTAATTACAATAATTATATTTTAATTATATAATTATGCATATTATGCATATAATATTATAAAGAGGAAATTTGTTTGTATGTTTGTTTGCATTGAATAGGCTTGACCTACCAACCTTTTGATGGAATTTGGCATAGATATAGAGTTCAACACGGGCCACTTTTTATCGCGGCAAAATGTAAGGTTACCTTTGAATTTTTCTTTTGCGCGCACGAAGTCACGGGCAACATCTAGTACAAATATATAAGTAAAATTCAGTAGAAATTAATTTATCAGTCAACAAACAGTTAACTTATGTTCAATGCAATGCACTCACAGTTTTTAACATATCACAGTGCTGGCCAATTCATACACATAAGGTCAACTCGTAAAAGTCAAGACTAACCCAAGCGTGGTCAATCAATCTTGTATAATTACTGATGTGCTCCGTTTGAGCAACGTTCGTAAATGTTAACGACTGATACCCGTCCGACAGACAGATATATATAAATTCAGACCTTCGTAACTTTGATTATGTTGGTTAATAATATGTTATGGGATAAAAATAGCAACATAATGTTTTATAGTATATCTGTAGCTAGGCTCGGATATAGTACGCTAATCAATTGTTATTTATTATATCGAATGTTAGAGTCAGTTCACACCGAAATGAGACGATACGCAACGCGGCGCTGCATTTTTTAAGATAGCTATTCAAAATTAAACTTTATTCACTACACAAAAAGATGCAAGTTTCGTATGATATCAGTCATACACTGCACATGCGCTTTGCAGCGCGGTGCAACTAGATATTCGAACTCTTATAATGAAACGTGTATCTCCCTTGTGTAATGAATAAAGTACAATTTGACGATGATGAATGAAGCGTCATGAAGCGTCGCGTCCCGCATCGTTCCGTTTCGGCGTGATTTAAACCTTAAGAAAGAGAATAGAAATACGTAGAAAGTGACAATTGCACGTAGAGTGCCAGTATCCATTTAAATCTAAGAATAAAAATTACCACAGACAGTTCACCTTAGTACATATTTTTGGTGTATGGAATAAAGTGATTTTCATATAAGCTATAATAATTCCTCATTCTTTGTTTTGCTTATTTATTTCCAGTTTTTAGATATTTTTGTACTTAACAAAAACATTTTTTTTGTAGGTACTGTGTTTAGTAGTGGCCACGGCGATGGCGGCTCGGGGGCGGCCGCGGCACCCACAACCCGCTGCGGAGGAATACGACTATGAACCGCAGGCGCAGGAACCAACACGACAACAGGTTACAATACCTTATTCATATTATCTTATAATTAGATATTAAAATAACTAATTAATTATAATTCATAATATAATAATTATATGCTCGACAAAAATACTGTCGAAGACGCTTCGTACTCGTAGCACGGCGTAGCGTATCGCTACAAATTTTCAAAAATTTATCAAATTGTTTTGATACTAATATTTTTTTTGCTCAAAATATAATTTTCAATGTATTAACAGATAAGGTACTTGTTAATGTAAAAAAATATTTGAGGACAATTTTACTTCGTTTAGCTAAACACAATATGGTCATGAGTTGTCCATGCTTAATATCAAGCATTTCAATTGAGCCCATTAAACATAAGCTATTGTCAATTTTCAGGTGGTGCTTGTTTCACCGGAGCAATACGAGGGGCTTTACCGGGCACAGGACAGGATCGACGAGGAGTACGAGCCGCGCGCGATACAGCGGGCGCCGGTGCGCAAGAACCAGATACACGAGACACCCAAACAGCCGCCCGTGCAGACTATCAGGAACTACAATAAGGTGGAATGGTGATGATAATTAAAAAAAAAAAAAACTAAGCTACACGATAATATTTTACGAATGAAACGACTTGTAAAAACATTAAATTTCTATAAAATATCAAATCTGCAATAAAGTACATGATACGATATAAAATTCAGTACCTTACTTATATATTATAAAATCTGTCAACCCGCACAGGTCAGCGGGTTTTTGATATATCCACCAATATACAAAAAAGTAATAAATATATATTGTCGTTTTTAGGTTAACGATGATGGTAGTTTTACCTTTGGCTACGAAGCTGCTGATGGATCATTCAAAGAAGAGACAAGAGGCACCGACTGTGTTGTCCGCGGAAAGTACGGCTACGTCGACCCTGACGGTAACAAAAGGGAATTTACCTACGTCTCGGGCAACCCCTGCGATCCCAACAAGCCAGACGACGAAGAACAGGAGCCCGCAGCGCCCGAATCCGGTGAGCGTGATGACCCCGAACCGAACTACCCGGTCAGGCAACCGTTGAGACCCACGACCACTCGACCGACGACCACATACTTCCAAAACGACTTCAGGGACACTGACGAGGAAGAACCCCAAGAGGAACCCGTGCAGAACTACAGACCACGAATCGTTCAACGTCCCCAACAAGCCAGGCCAGTCCTGAGACAACCCTACCAAGCACAACAGGTCGCTATCACCCCACGACCAATCCCAGCTATCCCTGCTACCACTGCCCGAGCTCTGCCACCAGCGACTACATTCAGACCTCAACTCAGTCTCCAAGCTGTCACTGCTAAGCCCCAAATTCAATACAGCCCGGAACCCAACTACTCTCCTTCACCCTCACCTATCACATCATCGAGAACTGCAGGCCAGATCGATTTTGCTGCGGAATTCGCGAAGTTCAACCGTGAAAACCAAATTGGCTCTTCCACTCCAGGTTCCCTTGGTTCACCTACAAAGTCAGACTTATCTTCTGCACCTGAACCAAACGGTAACCCCTTATACTCGACTGAGCTAGTGTACGACCCTAGCAGTGGACAGTACAATACTAACCTCTTCCAGTCGTTGCCATCGACAAACGGAGAATTGAATCTCAACCAGAAACTCCAACCTTATGTCGCTCAACAGCAGCCTCAAGCTTCTAGACCATTTATTCCTTCACCCCAGATTCCATCTGACATCGGTTCCGCATCCAGTCCTCTATACAGGCAGCAGCTTCAGCAAATCCAGCCAATCAACCCTCAGGAAATATACCAGAGGCAGCAGTCTGAGAATCAGTTCCAAAACTCGCAGCAGCTGTTTGCCCAGCAGCAGCAGCTCCAGCAAAGCCAGCTGCAGAGAGATAGAGCGGCCGCTCGAGCCCAAGCCCAAAGACTATCGGTTTCGCCAGCACAGAGTGCCCAAAGACCTCAACCTCAATACTACTTCGTAGCGCCTAGGGAGCAGGGGACCGTATCGACGGGACAGATCGACGCGTTCCTGAGAGGTCACGGAATCCAGCTCTAAATTTTAGTATAATTAAACCCGGATATCGGTCGACTGAGTTCATAAAGCCATACTAATAAATTTTAGTCGAATATCGATCGAGTTCTCGGTGGACTGTGGCCTAGCCGCCTGTGTATATACTGTGTCGTATCAACATGTAAGGAGTAGTTATAAGGTTTAATATTATTAACTAATACAAATTGACGATGGTTGGTTTGGACAGAATGTAATTGTAATACAATTTTATGATACATTTTGTAATAAATTATATTTTCCAAAAAGTGGTCATTTTTTTATATGATAAAACCAAAACATAGGGCCTTAAGAGATACAAAATATAACAAAGAAAATTAAATTAAGAGAGAATAAACTGTTTCTTGCCATATCATCGAATACATTATTACCAAAAGTGAACGAGCCATTTATATTTTTTATCTGAAAAGAACAAAGAAATCAAAAGCAGAAAAATGATTTAAATTGCAAAAAGGGCAAATACATATTTACAATAGAATTTCTGAATTTCGCCCGCAAACCGAACGCAGAGCTCGCGGGTGCAGCCCGCCGGCGCAGCGGGATCCGCGAACATCCGCGCACACCGCTGTGCGTGTGTGTTGTGCTTTAATTTTTTACATACATAATCTGCATTCTACAGAAGTTGCGGGCCCGCAACCGCGGCGGGCGCGGTGAAAACCGCTCCGTGAGTTCTTACCCTAACAGAAGCATTTGGAGACAAATCTTTTCCGCATTCAAAGGTGAAGGTTAACGGTTACCGGATTATCTACTTGTGTAAACTTACAAAGCTAATTGATACACTTATTTTAAGCAAAAAAAATATTTTATATCAAGAATGTAAGCGAATTTTTATTACTACTAGAGGAGAAGAGAACATAATTAATAATGATTTATTCTATTAAGTATGTAATATTATTTTAAATATCTCCAACTTGCCTTGAGAAATTTTAAATTAAAAGATCGTCAGTGTTATATGTCAGCTATTATTATAATTTATAATGATAATGATATCAGTATTATGTAAACAGTAGAAAGTGATCGTAGGTCCAGTTATGTTTAACGTGATTGGAGTGGAGCAATTAATATATAACTACAGATCACCATGTGGTCGACCATAATTTATATTAAATTCTTTTAGTTACAATTTTTAAGGTTCTTAAAAATGTGTGTAAATTTTGTCTATGATATTTACAGTGCCCGATTTACCCATTTGCTGCCCATAGGCTATACAGATTTTGCCTCTCCCCCCAAACTACCTTTCCAAAATTATTATTAAAAAAAAAATTAAAACCGACATCCTAAGTAAAAATTCACAAATAACTTATTTCCTAAATAATTCCCCTTTTAAATTCGGCTAAAATTTTAACCATTAATTCTCTACTCAATCTTCATAATTTTGAAGTCGGTACCAGCCAACTTCAACGTGAGTTCTATAAAATACTAGCTTACTAGCAAAAGACAGTTTACTCTCTCTTTATATTATTTTTTTTAGTTATATTTATTATATTATTAACAACACATTATTAGACTTAGAGTGGACCTAGAGAAATATTAGGTCCTTACGGCTTACATATGATATTGGCGTTTTGTCGTTCTGGCCACTTTGATCTCAAATATAGGAGATATATATATATATATATATATATATATATATATATATATATATATATATATATATATATATATATATATATATATAATTCTTTAGTTAAGAATTCCAATTTCAAATTTATACCGCTATTTACTCATGCATTTGTGTTTCGGAAAACGCAATTCATTTGTTTTTCAAACGGCAAACAAACGGCTCGAAGGATTAATGATGTGTATGGCGGCGGTGTCGTAAAAGTAACCACAGTGCGTTTTTGGTTCCAACGTTTTTGTTCTGGAAATTTCGACCTGCATAACAAGCCCCGTAGACGGCCGGAGACCAAAGTTGATAATGAAGAATTGAAGGCTATTGTGGAAGCGGATCCATCGCAAACCACGTCCGAGTTAGCTGCAGGCTGCGGTGTTAGTGATAAAACTGTTTTAATCCACTTGAAGTAAATTGAAAATGTGAAAAAACTTGAAAGGTGGGTACCTCATGAATTGAGTGCAGCAAACCGACAAACGCGCGTCGACTGCTGCGTTACATTACTCAACCGGCACAATAATGAAGGGATTTTAAATCGAATCATTACCTGTGATGAAAAGTGGATCCTGTACGATAATCGGAAACGCTCATCGCAATGGCTAAACCCTGGCGAACCAGCCAAAGCCTGCCCCAAGTGAAAATTGACTCAAAAAAGTTACTTGTGAGCATTTGGTGGACTAGTGCCGGTGTCGTTCTACTGAACGTCTGGCCAGATTTAAGAAAGCTGTAGTAGCTTTCTTAAATCTGACCAGACGATTATGGCAGATGTCTATTGCCAGCAACTGCAAATCATGATATAAAGGCTAACTGCTAAACATCCGAGGTTGGTCATTCACTCTAGGCCACTGCTGCTTCAGGACTACGCTAGACCACGGCGGCAGGCGGCTACCAAATTAGAGGAGCTTCAATTGGAATGTCTAATTCAATTGCAATTGGAATAATTTCAATTGGAATGTCTGTCTACTTTACTCCCCGGACCTTACTCCAACAGATTACCATTTTTTTCGAAATTTGGATAACTTCTTTCAACGGAAAAAATTCAACTCCGATGGGGCAGTCCAAAGCGCCTTCAAAGATTTTATTGATTCCTGTCCGAATGGTTTTTTTTAGTAAAGGAATTAATGAACTACCTATGAGATGGCAAAAAAAACTTTGATTAAATAAATATATTATGTTTTAAAAAAATCGACTATATGACCTAATATATTATAGTGATGATGATGATCACGAATATAATTTTGGCAATAGCAAAATTTCAAAGACATTGATATCGGTGTACAAAACTCTGATGAGTAGTGAGTGTAATCATAATAGTATGTTGGTGTTTCGTGTGAAGATGGTGGTGATGATGATGATGGTTACTAAAAGTGGTATGATGGCATATGCTTGCAGTTTATTAAACAACGCCGGAATCCCCAAACATTTATCTATAAGGACTCAGGAGTTCTTGTCAGTACTTTTGGATCCAGGGTATACCTTGGTACAAAAGCTTACTTTTTGGTAGCATATGCTTAGACTACTTCAGAAAAAGTCAAAATCACTATATGTATCCATATATCTTTCGAAGAGTTCCCTCGATTCATGATCAAGTCACAACTTTGGTGACTAAGGGACAAATTTCGAATTAAGTATTATAAATACCTTTACAAGAACAAACTTTAGAATACAAAATATTAGAAATAACATTATTATGTTTGTACGTTAAAAGCGAGCGAGCGGAGCGAGCGAACAAAAATGTTTCTAATTTTGCAAGTTTCTATTGGATAAATCCCTATGGACCAAACCAATTACACACAGTAACACACTGTCGAAATCGCATATCATCTCAACACTAAGAGAACCCGCCGCCGCCCGTCGCTCTCATCTAAAAATATTGAATTCAAATTGTATTTTATAATATTTTACCGGTTTTAGAATGTTGTGCATCGTATATTACCGCAACAGTTATAGTTTACAGAGCGTTTAGTAATTTTTTGTATTGAGACGTTAGTGTAAAGTAAACTGTACAGTACTAAAAAATTAAAATATTTTTGTTAAATTTTCGAGAATAATTTTTATATACAAATAATAATGTTTTTTATATATCTGTAAGACACAAAAATATTTAGGCCAGATATTTGCTGCACCCTAAAATTTGCCGCCCTAGGCTTGAGCCTTCTGGTAAATCTGCCTGGATATTTACTACTATTAAAATATATTTTATTTTATTTTTATTATTTATATAAACAAATTATTAACAGGCTGGATTTACAGACTGGACCGTGAGGATGGCCCTTTAAATAGGTCCAAAACTGTGAAAAGGTGATTTTTGATTCACGTATTAGAGCGTTTTCACATTATGCGATACGATGTCTCTTACCGCGCGCGATACTGTGAGAGACAGCGTTATTATTTTTTATATTGAAACATATACATTCTTATTTATTTTTGTGCCTCTTAGCTACAAAAAAGTAACAAAAAATTGTGACAGATTGACAAACATCAACGTCTAATAAAATTATAGGGGGAATTCAATTGATGTTGTTGTGGTTTTTTTATTTCTTTCATAAATTTGTGTTATTTTGGTTGTTAATGTGTAATACTGGTAGAATATTAATCATTAAATATTTAAATAAATAAAACAGTTTCTACATAACCACACATTTATTCAGTTTCAATCATACTATTTGCTCTTACACAGTAGGTACACTTCACACATATATTTTATACAGTTAATAGTTCCTTTATCAATCCTTTATAGGAAAACGCGCGGCTATACTGAACGAAGGATGCGAGCGGACCCTCAGTCCTCGATACAATTATTTTCCAAAAAGCCGAGTGACATTGTCTCTCAACCGTCAACATTTTATTTTTTTACATGCTGCCACATGACTCCCCTGCTGAGACCGGTTCACGGGCGACAATGACTGGGAAAACGCACACGTCTAGTTCACGTATATGCTTCGTGTAGTTTTTTCAGGTTCTGCAGGTCTTGATCGAGTGTAAGTGCAGGAATTGGCGCGAAAAACTCTCCATGCAACTTCAATGGTTCACCGTAGAGTAGCTCTACTGATGAGAATTTGATGTTTTCTTACCAGGCTGCTCTCATTTCGAGTAGGACCTATGGCAGCGACTCAGACTAATCGGCCGTATTATGGCAGACTAAGGCTGCTTTCCGCTGGCGGTGTAGCCGCTCCACCACTCCATTGCACTGTGGATGGTATGCTGTGGTGGGGCGATGTTCCGCGCCTGTGATTTCGGCCAGGCGTTTAAAAAGTTGTGATTGGAACTGCTGACCTCAGTCCGTCGTGATGATGGCGGGGCATCCGAATCCCACCCTCCCGGCACCCTCCCGGAGACAAAAGCTTTTGCACATGTCTCAGCTTTGATGTCTGCTGTTGGGTATACCTCGGGCCAGCGTGTGTAGCGGTCAATGGCAGTCAAACAGTACCTGTAACCATTAGAATAAGGTAATGGTCCTATTAAATCGATGTGGACTTGGGAAAAACGTTGGGAAGGTATAGGAAAAGAGGACAAAGCAGAAGATGTGTGGCGGGTAACTATGGATATCTGGTAATCTATGCATTCTTTTGCCCATCGTCGGCAGTCTTTTTGGTTCTGAGGCTTCTGAGACTTTAAAATTTTAATAAAGTTTTTCTGTCTTTTCAGTTTACTTCATCTTCAGTGGCTCGAATTGTCAATGAAAACTGACAATATTGAGAATATGGTTTACTAGAGGTAAGTTTTATTATTATTTCTAAATGAACACAAAATACTGCCCTAATTCAGGAGAAAAGATTAAGCTAATTCTTGTATTTTGATTCTAGCCTACCACTTCAATACTACCACTTGTAGAACCATGCGCAGCAAATAATGTACCACCTTGCAATGTAAGCTCTACTACCATTATTAAGTTACTTTTGATCTAAGATCTGTTATCTCATTTTATTAATTATATAAATTTGTAATAATATTACAATATATTCATTATTACATAAATTTCTATTCTATATATATTTTATTATTATTTTATTTGCGTCATGCAAATACAATACTTGTCATTGAAAATATATATATAGATAGATACCTGTCAGTTTTTATTTGTATTCCGACTTCCAGTTATCAATAGATTTTTTATTGTTATTGTTTTTTTAATGAGAATTAACGATTGAATGGTCAAATGATAATTCTAAAACAGCTTATATTATGCAACTCAATAAATAAAATGTACTTTTTCAGCCTATGCCGATGGACATAGATATAATTCAACCTACCTAAACGGAACAATTAAACTGACAAATATGGATGTAGATTTGTCACTAAATACATGAGAAAGCTCCATGGTTAGTATTTTCATTATTTGTATAAAGTTGATAAACTGACTTACTATCATGTATTAGTTGTAACATTTATATATTTTTTTCACTTTAATATGCAACTGACATAAATAATTTCTTCATAACCTGACTCAATTTTAAAATATATTTTGATAATATAGTAAAGAGTCACAGTAAAATATTGTTACACACAAGCTTCATCTTGTTATTCTTTAATATTTGCACGCTGATAAAAATGATATGATATGAATTACATATCCATGTACTTTTTCGAACAACCAAAACCCTTATTTACTTATAACAAGACTTGTAAAAATAAAATTAAACATTTCATGAATAACAGTTGCCTAATCAAATAACTTTCGATTTTTTAATATTTTTAGAATACCTGTTAAAACACTATAAAGCTACTTTATTTTCCAGGTAGTGTCACCTAAAACACCAAAAAACGTGGAAAAGTTATATAGGCAAGTGAAGTTGCAGCGTAAGAAAATAAAGGTTCTTAGTCAAAAATGTAGAAGGCTGAAACAGAAGAAAGGAACTTTTCAAAGCATAATTGGAGAATTGAAGAAACAAAATTTTGTTCCTCATGAAGGCGCTATTCTGTTAGAAGAATGCGCCGGCTCTCCAGTACATGCACATCCTACCATTACAATGGTGTGTGAATATCTAGACTGACATGTCAGTCATATGAAAGTTCGCACTTATCTTAAACTTTTTATCGTCCAACCCTATATAAACTTATAACGATTGTTTACTTAATCCTCGGACACTTACAAAATGGTACCAACGGTAGATGCAGAACCGGGATTCACTGCTAAAGAATTTAAAACTTTAAAAAAAGTTCGAGACTAATTATTTGCACCCTCGTTATTGACGAGATGGCTATAAGAAAAGGCCTTTATCGGGACAATTCTAAGAAAAAGTATTATGGTAGAGTAAATACAGGAATAACGGAAGAATCGGATTCGACAGAGAAGCTAGCGAAGGCTTCGTTATGCTGCTCACTGAAAAGTGCCAATAATTAGTCTAATTTAATTAAAGAACTTTTGAATTTGAATAAATTATTTTAATTAGTATGTAATTGTTTTATTGTAATATTGTTTTATTTTAAGACTTATCATGTATTATTTCGATTATTCTCTGTAGCTTATTAAATTCTCTTTTTTTCGCTTCTAATTCATATACACATACACATACGTATGCATGCACACGCACGCTTACGCACTTTAATTATGATTATCATATTCTTGACTACGAAATAAAGAAAGCAACTATAGATTCGTTATCTATAGATGCTTACTTTAGTTCGTGGTTGTTTCCCTACTAAGGTGCTCAAACTAGTTACATTAGTTATAGACTAACAGCCCTATTAAGAACTTTTAAAATTGTGTTTTAAAAAGTTCAAACGTCAAAATGACGCCCATTCCCACTTGTCACTTGAAGTTCTTAATAGGGCAGCTGTATTCTATTATCTACCTACACAGGCTGCTTTTTCAGTCAGATTGTTTTTTCAAGTAGGAATGTTGATACCATAGTAAAATTTGCTTAAATTCAAAAGTATATTCACTCTTGAAAGTTTGATCAATGACTGAAAAACATTCTGTATAAAATTACAAATGTTCGTGGTTGTGGTGGATTTTTCATTCCATTGCTTGAGTGACCCTCATACCCTATGAATATTGAAACCTATTCCCTACATATCCACGCCATAACTATAATATTTTGTATTCTTTGCCACAAAAGTCGCACGTCGCGTCAGGCGTTTTTGTACCATTTACTTGCTTTTACCACCAGTAAACGATGGGGATATTTGTCTGTTTCGAATTGTTACCAGCACAAGAAATTCTTTGACAAGTATAAATTATGCAAAAGGTGTTCAAAAATAATTATTTACTGTTATCATTGTATCGATATGAATATAATCGACTAAGTAGGAACAACACTATTTGCTGTGGGCGGAGCGACGCCATGTTTGAGAATTTTGCTTCAGGTCACGTGACCTTATTTCATATCCTCTACCTTTCTTATATCAATGTTTTAAGCCGATGCCATATATATATATATATATATATATATATATATATATATACACAAAATAATATCAATCCAGATTGACAATAATGAATCGACCATAAATCGACATATATATCATAATAAGACAACAATATCGATAGAACTTCTTAAGGGAATAACACTATAAATTTCAAAGACAATGTGTACAATCTGTCTTAAAGCCTAAAAATTCACTAAGTGTGTAAGTGTGAACCAAATCAATGGTAGTGTGTGTGGCTAACATTTTCATTAATTTTATGTATTTCTAGTATTATTTTATGAAATGTAATATTTTCGTACGCCTTCCTCAGCATAAACTTTAATTGTACCTTTCACTCTCATGCAGTATCGTAACTCCTACAATTCAAGGTACAATTCTCGCAAAACTTACTTGAAATTTTCACTTCACATATTAATATTTAGATATTATAGATAATTTGTAAACAAAGTTGACTGTACTAAAAAGAGTGATTTGAAATACGTACTTAAATCACGAGCGTTAATACATACAGAAATTTTAGCTACATCACTAGTATCCAGTAATAATATGTAAACGAACAGCAAAAATAATGCTGCGCGGCGACGAAAGACGAATATATTATTCAAAAAAATGAAAAAATATTATATACGTATAATATGTATTCAAGTATGTAATTTTTAGCTGCAGCGCCGGCAGTGAACAAGAGTGCAAAGTCGCTTATAGTCACGCTAATATTATTAATGCAATAGTTTGTGTGTGTTTGACTGTCTTTCATACAAAAATCGCTAAACGGATTGGAATAAAATTTGGAAAACGGCCAGTTTGTAGCCTAGATTAACACATTCTACTGTATTTATTTGTTTTTACGCGAACAACTTCGCGGGTAGCTTCTAATAAAAATTAAAGCGACATCTGATCATGAACAAGGTAAACAAGACAATTGTAGATACAGCGCGTTCACTATACATGTAAAACTAATTGTAGTTGGAAGCGATACGCACTACACACAATAGATGGTGTTGCAGTAGCGAATAAAATGTATAAACTCAGTTCCAAATAACAAAAAAAATTATAAAAAACTATAACCCGACTACGTAAATTAATAGCCTATGTTACCCGAGCTATTAATACGAATCTATTGGCACCTCATTTTTTAAATAAAATAGGATCAGTAGTTTAGGCGCTACCGTGGAACAAACATACATACATTGACGGCCAAAATCATTACCCTTCCTTTTGGCTTCGCCATAGTCGGGTAAAGAGGTCAACGGTTTTTCAATATTTTATATAGAAATGAATCTGCTTATATTATGTTATAATGCAAACATACATTTTATTCCTAAATAATGAGCATTATTATTTTAAAAATAATGCAATAAAATATACACAACTTATGTTATTTATACTCAATTTCTTGTTTTACCCCATCAATTTAGTTAATAAGAGGTGTATCCTTTAGCCTAGATTAGTGTTTACCTAAAACGGCTAAAACTCATTTTCAAAGTGAGATTTAATTAATTAACATACCTGTCGCTCATTCCCACGTACCTAGCTTAGATTAGTGTTAGACTAATCTAAGCTAGGTATCTAACTAGAACATTGTAAAATTTGGTATTGCGGTAAAGTCTAATTGAAGAAAATTTTAATTTTGACACTAAAATACTATTTTGGAATATAAATTCGTTTTGTTTTGAAGAAACCTCAAATTGTTGTATATTATTAGTGTTAGAAAATACAAGTGCTTTATAATTATAAAATTAGCTCTGTATTTAGGTTTGCTTGTTCATAACATCTAGAAAAAGTTTTTGTTACTTAGCAACTGTGCCTAATTCTAGTATATTTCAACTGTCTTTTCTTTAATTACCTTTTGATAGAAACCGATTAATTAAGAAGATATTAAATTACTTATTTCAAGACAACGATAAGCAATTAGAAATAACCATAACGCCAGAAAAGTATTGAAATAATGAATATTTCCAAAATGTAAAAAAAGAACCTTATTTTAAACATGAAAATGCATTTCTTAAAATATTATAAGTACGAAATACTGATTTTATTATTTTTATTGGGTGTTAGATGTTTATAGTTCATACATGTTATGTTTATGTTAGATACATAATTATGGTCACAAATAAAGTATGTCCACAATGGATAATTAAACAATTGGGATCTTGCAGCACGAGTGAATAAGATAAAAAAAGATTTTCCTTTTCAGATAATGAAGTGACAACAATGGCGGCGTTTGCGTAAAGTGTTCACACGGTAGGAACACTAGTGGGGCAATATTTTATATAGGGGAGTAGTGCTCGTGTTCAGCGCCGTAACATCGTCATGTGGCTGCCATTGCCTGACCGAAATGTACCTCTACATATTCCTCGCATGCCTTGCAACCGCGACGGCATTACCGGCTGAGAAAACTGATATTACTCATAATAATAATACTACTACTACAACAACAACAACAACTACTACTACTACTACACAATCTCCGAGCAATTCAACCAAAGAACTCTTGAAGGCCAGTGAAACAGGTGATCCTACCCAAGTGGAAATAGTCAAGCAAATAAGAAGATTGAACGAAGATGGCTCCTACACGATCGGATATGAAGCAACCGATGGGACCTTTAAAATCGAAAGTCGGGATGTTTTGGGCAACGTGAAAGGAACATTTGGTTACATTGATGACGATGGTGAAATTAAACGCGTTACTTATACATCTAATGGTGAGAGTACTCCTGTCCCAGTTTCTACAAGTACGACTCCAAGTACACCGGCAATGATAGTGAGAGTTAATAAAACGGTGTCGTCGACTACCAGAAGACCACTTCCAACAGTGGTTTATCCGACCAGAGGAAGCGCTACTACTCGAGGTACAGTCATACAATCCATTCCTAGGCGCAGGCCAATAATAAGTCCAAATAATTTACCTGACAGTGAAGTGACAACAGAAAAATCTAATTACGAAGATACGACTCAAAGTAATTTTAATCGGTTCAGATCAAGAGATGAAGGTATTAAATTACGAGCTACGATAGCCAAAGATGATTTGGTCACCAAACAGACCACTGTGGCATCTACTGTGAAGCCTGTGTATGAAGAAGTAACCGAAAAGGAACCGGATACAAGTAAGCCCAGCGCCTTCCGACGCGAGTTAGCAGGTAGAAACGCAAATCAGCATATGGTTACTCTGCAACAATCGATGGGGGATGACTCCACCGACGTCTATGGAAGTAACTTATCTCATGGTACTCTCAGACCACTTTTTACGACAACCACGACAAATCGACCGAGACTTTTGCCTCCACGAAATTTGATCCCAAGACAAAATGCCCAAGAACATTATACAGATAACTTAGAAAATCAGGAGACTACTATAGAAGCAAGTACAGGGCGAGTTTTTGACTCAGACAATATTGCAACTTCAAGCCCAGTACCAGTGATTCACATCCAGCCACAAAGACTTCCAGAGGACCAGAGAGTTTATCAACAAACTTTGTACCGACGCCCGCAGTCATCCATTCAGTTCCAAACTCAGGAATATTTGAGAGACAATCCCGGAGCCCCCATTCCTATCGGTAACCAGCGGCCCTTTCTCCAATACGATTACCAACAGAACAAAGTATTGGACCCACAGCTACTGAGAGAATCCCAACCGAAAGCGTCTAACGATCAATACGAGGTACGTCCCGTTACAAGAATAATTCAGGTGCCAGTTGACGAACGAGGTATTCCTATACCTGGTTACGAACCAAGATATGTGAACGCGTACCAACCGCAACCACAACCGGTATACCAACGATATGATACCGCCACCGACATGAACTCCATATCCGCCCCCGTAAGCACCAGGGATCTAAAACGTTTGCTGCAGATTTTGATACTCAGACAAAGTCGACTGCAGGCGTTGATGGACCAGCTGATGCCCGGACCTTATCAGCCGTATCGAGACATGTACCGTCAGCAGATCCGACACTACGACGAAGACGACCGATACGACTATCAGTACGACCAACAGTTCAGGCAGGATGCTTATACGAACCAAGATCGGTATGAGGACCAGTACAACAGTCAACGGTACGTACCTCGTCGAAGATATTCGCGGCCTTACGACAGCGTGGAATCGTCGTCTAATCACATAGACGAGGCACCGGAATACCTTCCAGTGGAGGTGAGAGAGGCTTTGCTGCTGAAGATGCTTCTGCTAGCTATAAGTCCAGAGTACACTCCGAGACCCGTACCACCTACAGAGCTAACCACGGCCGCACCGACTCGAAAACAGGTGAGAAATGTTCAAATATTAGGCGAGGAGGGCGCCACAGAAAAGCCCAAAAGGCATTAATTAAATTAAGATGTAAATTATTTATTTTAGCGACAAAATACAGGAAAATACTCAGACAAAACATTTTTCGCCTGTACTTAAATCCATTGTCGATTGTTAGTTTTATACTTTTATGATAAAATCTTCATCTAACTATAAAGTTTTTTATTGATTAGTAATATTTATGTCCTTTATTTTATTAAATAAGATACTCATAAGTATTTTAAATAAAAGCTAGAAACGTAGAATATAACTATTAAAATATATTGTTATTATAATTAACAAGCCATAAACGACGCTGCGCGTTGAAGTCTTTTCTTGTCTTGTATAAAACGATCCGTAGCGTAGCGCTACACAAGTACATTGTTTTTTTTTTGTAGAATAAAATTGTAAAGTTATAAAATACTTAATATTGTATAGTACAATCTCTATAATTTTATATAATATAAAGAACAATATGCTCACTTGAGCATGTAATTGCAAGTAACATGATGATAGCATGAATTTCTCTTACAAAAAATATAATCGTTATAAATGATCACACCAACGTAAAGTAAAAAACATTGTCTCGTGGTTTTTGGTCTGGATGATTACTATCAGTAATTAAAACACACTTCAAATATTTATTACTAAGCCCGAGCTGTTTAGATATTTTGTTTTGACTGCTTAAAAATAACTTTTATCATAATCGCTAAAACATGATTTTCCACGTTATGAATTTAACTCTTGATATCAAAACCGAGAAGCATGAAAAACATTGACAAAACGCGTAAAAGACTCAACATAAGCTATTGTTTCGACACCGACCCATTAACGCGAGGGAAGAATGTCAAACATTCGCTTTTAACACTACACTGCAATTGTTCATGAAATAATGTATTACATTTATTTGGAATAAATTCATTTATTTTTAACTCCGAATTACTATATTTTTTCACCAACAAAGGTATTAAGAATTTTTCTATAAAACTCGTAATGTGGCTTACCTATTCTTACCTATACCTACTTGAAATAAATTAAAATGAATTTTGTACAACAAAGCAATTGAATCAAAACACACAACAATAAAATCTAGATTTAATTGAATAGTATTTATAGTATTTTCCGTAAAAAATACCAAGTAAAAAAAAGCTCAATCTCTTGATCAAGAATTAATACAGTAGTATATTCTTGTGAACAAAGCTGCGGGGTCAACTAGTATAATAACGTACAAGAGGTCGTTACAATTCAATTAACAATGGACAACCTTCAGCATGAGACAGACTTGTGCAACAGATTAGCCGTTTCAGATACTTGTTGAGTATTAATTAAATTCATTTCAGCCATTACAGAAGTCGTGCATTTTTAGTCCGTCTTATTTTAGAAGTAATAATTTAGGCCTAATACTGAATAAAGTTTATCTTATACTTTAAACGAGCTAATCTATAGGTACATCTATATTTATACATCTATACAAATAAATAAAATTGAAGTGTATGTTTATAATTTTAAATTAACAACTTTTCATATAATGAAAGTATATACGGTACTTACAATACATAAATTATAGTTTAAAAAAAACTAAAAAACACGCTTTTATAGAAAATCTAACTAAAAAATAAAAAATAAAATTTAATAAATTTGGATTAAGAATAGTGTAAATGAAAATAAATGTTTATTATTGTAAAAAAAGAGTGGGGTGCAGTTTGCACCGTCACCTAAATCGGTGTGGGGAGCTATTATTACTATTGTTATAAAAGAAGTTGCAGGTGCATATGCATAAAGTATAAACACAGATCGAAGGATCGAACTAATAGCTTGTTTCTCGATTTCTATATTCCTACAAGCTCCTAAAGCATACAAATGCATTATTCCTTTTGCTGTACGTAAGAATTGCAAACTGGGTCACACTAATTCTTGTATAATGTATGAAGTAATAGATTTTTCTATCAGACACTTATTATGCACATAATACATTGCACAAGGTGGGAAACACACATGTATGGCGATTGTTCCCTGGAACCTGGGAATCGTTCCCACGACCTCGCAATACCGATTTAAAACGTTCATTATATCAGTGCTTTGTTATACGTCATTGTTGTTTTAACATTTGTAGATTAGTCTAGCAAGTAGCAAAATTTGTTACATTAATTTGTATGGATGGGAAAAAATATGTTTCATGTGACATTAAAAACGACAGCAAAAATTAAAATGACATTAAATGCTGTCCTCAATGTATTACTAATTGTTGCAGAATACTATATTATGTTTTTACTTTTTATTATACTTACTTCAGGCTTATTATATTTGTTTTATACATATATATTTAATGTAAACACGCGAATATATTATAGTAAATAAATTATTTTACTATCGCATTTATTATTATGAAATTATTATTATACTTGCAACAAATTTTTTCACACTAATTGCTTTACAAAGCTACTGAACTGAACGCCAGTCTGAAAGTTTTACTTGTATCCCCTTATTAATAAAAAGTACCTGGGTAACTGGGCGAGCTTTGCTCGGAGCTCTAGTAGATAAAAAAAAAGATAAAACCTACTTTTTATCAATCAAAATTTTTTTCTCCCCCAGAACTCCCTGCATACTAAATTTCATGTTAATACTTGCAGCCGTTGTCGAGATTACAATTATATAGATACAAGATTATCTCGCTTAAAGTATAAGATATTTTATAATATAATTCATATCTGTCTTTGTCTGTCAAGTGGCTTTCCCAACGCCAACGTAACAGACAAAGACAGCAACATAGATAAGCGTGGTGTAAGTATTTTTATTAATAAGGGGATTGTGTATTTACCCCTACTTATTCTAATTTCTGACCTTAATTTTAAATTGTGTGATAGGTTTTACTTTACTTGACTCCGTACATAATTTCGTTTGAGTGGAGCTATTAACGAAAGTAGCCTAAGATAAAAGTAGCTTAAGTTACTCGTTATAACATCTGCCAGTGAAAGTTCGGTCAAAATTGGTGCAGCTGTTTCAGAGATTAGCCGGAACAAACAGACAGATAGACAGACAGACAGACAGACAGAGAGACAACATTTAAAAAAATGTTTTTTTCGTGTAGGTACCGTATGTATGGTTTGTTTGTTTTGGTATATACCTACTGTAATAATATGCATTTAGTGAAAAACTGTTCATTTGAAATTACAAACAGACATTCAATTTTATTTATTCGTATATTACATATTTGTATAGATAAACTATAGATAGGTATAAAGAACTAATAAACTATTGAATATACTATATATAACTATTGAAACTTTAGGTTTGATATTTTTTTTTATCAAAAACTGAGTGACAAGTAGTCTGGCCCCATCAACCGTTGGATTGATTTATACCCGCGACGGAACGGGGACGGTACAAGCAACTCGTATATGCGTTCAGCGTGAGATGGTGTTTGTTAAGACTTTTTAAGACTTTATTTTAAAGTTTTTATCTTATTACTTTGGGTTCTATGTGGGTATTTATAGATTCAAAGAGGTTCAATAGCGGAATAATTTGTGAGAGCCTTATTTGAGGCTGAAAATGTTTTTATTATAGGAAAGGGTTGTAAGTAAAGACGCAAAAGTAAAAAATACATTTAATAAAAAGTACACTACATAATATTTACAGGAATTTCAATTTATTATGACTAAAATGACCCAAAGGTGATATCGTGGGTCGGGGCGGAATTACCTTGGGGCAATGAGTATTCTTTTAACAGCTGGTCGAGCATGGAGAAAGTCTGGCCTCTCTGTGGTTGCGGCTGTGGTTCCTGGTACTGGTTGGCCTGAGTGTACTTGGGTTGCTGGTTATAGTCCTGGAACTCGGCCTGGGTGTGTTTGGGAGCGAAGTGCTGCGGCTGCGGCGCGGGTCGGAAGTCCTGCTTCGGTCGGTACTGCTTCGGTTGTGGTTCGGGATTGAAGAAATTGTCTTCTGCTGGCACGGGTGCTGCTCCAGCAAAGAAGGCGGGCTGAAAAAAACAGATATATATATACGTGAAAATTTTGAGGAGACTTTTTTGCCTTGACCAAATCAAATTTAATATCATTAGATCATTTTTTAATCGAATTTAAGGTGATAATATCCGCTATCTTCGGGTATTTTAAGACAACCAAAATAACCTACTTGAGAACAGAAAAATGATCCTAAACACGTTTTATGTGTACAGGGGTTCTGGAAAATTGTATTTGTTATACTAAAAACATAACTTTTTATGATATTTCCAATCTATTTTAGATAAAGAAATGTATGAAAAATGAAAAAAGTGTTTATTCTTAAACAAATACAGGTATTACATTTAGTTATGTCCGCCAAACTGTATAGGAGCTTGTTGGCAGATCTAACTCACATTGTTACTATACAATTTTTTTAGGCTTAAGTACTATATTTGAGTTGTTAGTTTTGCAGGGTTTGCTTTGATCGCAAAATGTACCCCACAACAGCCAATTTATGTCAAATTTGTAAACGTGCCCTTAATAATATATTAATAATATCTATGGACGCTTCACGTCACGTCCAATCTGTTCTGACCCCGTGCCAAGTACTCGAAGAACTTGCGTTACGGGGACCAGGCAACGGGGAGTATATTTAATACTTTTGAACTATACATAATATACTTTTATTCCTTCGACGGGATTCGAACCCGGAACCCCCGGCTTGAGCACCAACGTTCTCAACCACTGAGCCACAGAGGTTGTCATTAAGCAAATATAAGTGATGACAGGCAATCAACCCGAAAAAATAACTGAAAAATGATGTTATGAATTTCGTACCTAAGAGTATTTACCTATTAGTTAAAAATCTGTTTCATGTATCATCTGATTCCATTGGTACTGTAACATGTTGTAGCTGTAGGCCAGCGGCTCGCATCTATACTTCGGCTTTGGAGACAGTGATAGCAGAATCCCAATTCTCGAATTAAACCTACACTTTCATTTTACTTTTATTGAATTGTAAGTCTTGATATCAAAAACTGATATTTGGAGTTTGGAACAATCAAAATGGGTTTGACGTTTATCATACTATTTTTCAATTTTAACAAAATCTGGACTGGATCGTAACTGCTAAATTATTGCATCGACCTTCAGAACTTAATTTTTATACCTTGGGTGGCACGGGTGCGGACTGCTGCGGTCTGTACTGCTGCTGCGGTCTGTACTGCTGCTGTGGGGCGGGCCTGTACTGCTGCGGCTCGGGTCGGTACTGCGGCTGCGGCGGCGGCGGGGGAGGGGCGCGGTAGGCGGGCTGCGCGGGTCTCGGGCGCGGCGCCGGCGCAGGTGCTGAGGCTGGGTCCTCGTAGTCGTAGTCTCTGTACTGCTTGTTGGACTGAAAGAAGTTATAGTTGTGCTTACTGTTTAGTGTCTCAAATTAGAAATTTAAAAGACCCAGCCAGTCTAACAAAAGCATGTTTCAAATCATACCATCAACATACATACGTAAAGCCAAGATATATTATATTAAAAAGAGCGTAATGCAAAAACTTTGTGTACAATCTTACGAGAATAATTGTATAACCTTGTATGATATATTATATGATATGACAATATTATATATAAGACCAAAAATGTTGATGTTGCAGGTTCCGTTCCCAATTTAGAATTTCGTATGAACTTGATTTTCGGCTTCACAATAATATGTTTTGCAAAACTGTTGCGTGGGATGCATATAATCACGAAGTATAGATATAAGGAGTCCGAACGGCATAGGCTTTTCCATAGTATTTGTGTACCCAATAATAAACCCAGATCATAGTTCTCTTTTCTGCCACTAGCTGCGCAACTATTTAGGACGTACCGATACTGTTATTATTATTACTGATTATTACACGTAAATGTAATTTATACTTATAAACTTACTTACTTATTTGTAATTTATACTATTTTAATAAATAATATGTTTAACAAAAACTTCTTTATTATTTCTTTTCCACCAAGTATATTTAAACGAGTACTTCTTCAAAAGTGGCGCGCTCTACCGGCAAAAAAATCTGCCCCCTAAATTGAGGCCATTTGATCAACATTACGTTCGGACTCCTTATATATATACTTCGTGCATACGAGTATAATGATGATGCAATAATGCAAAAAGGGAAAAAACACAGAGTATATGTCATTAGTTTGACATCTGTCAAGTGTCACCTTCACGATGGATAGATAATGTAATATAAATGTGAAAATGATAATGTAAAGTAATATAAAGAGAACAATAACATAAATAACGTCACACCAACAGTGCAAACGGAGGAGCATAAAATTTGGCACAGTCCAAGGTTATTTGGAGGAAGGAGTGCGGAAAGCTGTGCTTTTTTGTTAAATAATGCTTCGAAATACATAAAATTAATTAAAAAATGTTCCACACACTACCTTACTGATACTATGCGTTTGCATTTAATGTTTGAATAGTAACAGTAAGTTTGACACAACTGTCAATCTTTCTTTCACATTCCATAGACAACATTTAATTATTATTTTTTTGCATATCTAAAAGGGGAAAAACTTTTTATTTAAAATGTGAATGATAGTTAAATTTCGACCACGAAGTGACTTCTAAGCCTTTATAGAAACATGAAGGCGTTAATTCAAAAGTGGGACACCAGTCGGCGACAGTACATATTTTTATTATTATTAATTGTATGTATATGTAATATACATACAATTTTTTTACAGTTTCCACTTTTACCCAGGCTTTTATTTTAATTTTTAATAACATGACCGTTTTGTCAATGCATGTTTAGTAAGTAACATGATAATATGTATCATTATGTATGTAAAAATAAAAAAATACTGTTGGAACTTTAAAAACGGTATAGTTTTGTTGATCAAAAATATTTACAATATTTATGATTTCGTTGAAACTAGATCTAGGCTACTGACAAAAACACGCCTCAATATCAAACAGTACAAAAAAATCGTAGATTGTTGGTGAGTTTTTGTACTGTTTGTCCTTCAATCATACATTTTATTGGGTATGATAAAAAATTACCTGGGCTACTTATTTGACCCTTACGACAAGTTGACTTGGTTAATTAAGTCGTAATTAGCGATGGCAACTTGACTAAAGGTTCTGGTCATCAGCTCACGAGTTTATCAATAATTGCAATTGGTGTACACATTTAGGTTCTAATTACTTGATTTCTAAGAATGTTGTAAAAGTGTATTACCCGAGCTGTATTTTACCCGATAATATTGTGTAAATAGATACAGTAAAGTGTAGGTAAGCTACGGTAAAGCCTGACCAGGAAAATAAAAAATGTGCACTGTGTCGCTTCATTATTCTTGTAAGCTGAGATGTGATTGGCTAAATCTCGAACATTTGACATTAATCACATTTCAATTTAGTTTCGTAAAATTTCCGCAATATTTTTCCTAGCGGGACTATTCACAATTCCCGTCGCGGTGAGGGTTAAGTAAAGTTATCGAATCCGAGTCGAATTAAGCATTGTGACTAACCGGACCGGTCAGGCTGCAATAAGAAAGTGCTAATACCTTGCCAGGCTCTCGCGTGGACTCATCAACGAGGGTGGGCGGTGCGACGGTGATGCCCTCTCCCGCGGGCTGGAAACCGTACTTGTTAGCGCCGTACTCGATCACACGGAGCTGAAAATTGTTCATCAAAACGTTATTAATCTTTACAGAGAAATACTTAAATAGGTGAATGCAAATGAAAAATGTCTTCGATTTTTTAGATGTAATATCCAATAACGGTACGTAGCGTCCTTTATGATAAAGAAGCAAAGAAATAGACGAATCGTCTGCAGATGGCAAGAAATTCATGCTGTTAAAATTATAAATTAATTATTTCAAAATGCGCTTACTTTTCCTGTGTCATCCTTGTATCCATATTTGCCCTTAACTTCTCCGCTTTGTGATTTCGTTTCGATTTTGAAGGAGCCATCAGCTCCCTCATACCCATACGTGTATGAGCCATCTTCGTTATGCCTGAAATTTGTGAGAACAAATTATTTACAAAACGTTCTATACGATAACGTACGATTACATACCGATAACGTCCTCACTTGGGTCACAGACTTCACGGGCCCTCGAAGATTGTCTTCTGTTTGAGCGAGCATCTATTTATGGAGGCTCCGTATAATCAGAAAAATAAGTATAAATCAGAAAAAAAACATTGGGATCTGGGATCGAACCAGTATCCTCGCGCGTGAAACCTAAGCGATCTTCCACTTAATTAAAAAACTATTGATGGAAAACAACTCAATAGTGATTGATTCTAATGTAATGGTGGCATTTAATGGTTTAACAATATTTTATCGTGATATACATTACCTGTTGATCTGCTTCAGTATGGGCACGGGCGTGGGCGCCACTTTGGACTCTGAGGCGATGTACCGCGGCGCGCGCTCCTCGGCGTACTGCGCGTGCGCCACCGCGCATACCGTCAGGATTACCTGAAAATAATCATCATTATCATCAGTTATAATCATATACGTAACCCTAAAAGAATAAAAGAATCACAAACAAATGTTGCACGACAAAAGAAAAAAACACTTATTATCTTAAAATGCGCGGTTTCCCAGAAAAAAACCTATCAAATTTTCTCCGTCATTTTCGAGTTTCTGAATTTCTCGTTTAAAGTATAAGATACACGTATTAAAATAAAACTAAAATTGTTATTATTTATAACTACGAAATAAAAATATTTAACGGAAAACTAAAGTACCTTCCAAATATGACTACGACAATTTAATATAACGTAATGGTCTTACAATGCAATATAGCGCAAGTAACTTAAATACTCAATAACCGTATTTTCCTATAAATTTCCTCAACATTGCAATAATTATTCCGTAAAGTATATTGGGTGTACACACGGAAAGTTTTTATCAGTAATAAGTCTTGTTGCGAATCAAATAAGTTGTTTTAGCAATAAATTCCAGTTCAGTTTCGAAATATAACCTTGTCCGGTACGGTAGGTAATGTCCGATTTAGACAATGGCACGTGGCTAGCGTTTGGTGCAAGTTAAATATAATAACTGTGTTTATGTAAGCAAACAACGTGTAAACTAACGCCCGAAATTAATAATCAATCTTAATCTCATTTTAGCTATCTGAGATCAAGATTTGAATACATTTCAACGATCCTAGGATTAACTTCACGTCAATTTACGTCAATTTTTGTTTGAGAATCTAAGATTGAAGTCAATCTAAGATTTAAGATACGTTATTAATTTCGGGCGTAAGTAACTATCGTTTTACATTTTACTATGAAATGTAGAAGATAAATTGATTATATCGAAATTAGATATTTTCTCCATAAAGTAAATCTAAATATTTACTGTCGTAGCAGTTGCATAGAGTAGAGATACATATTAAAAAAAGAAGAACAGATAAACAGTTACATAGCTAGCTTTCGATTTGCTACTACAATCATACGGTTTGTCCGATTGTGTGGAAAATTGTGGGCCGTAGAAAGGGACGTCAAAATATTCAAATTTTGATAGATTTGGATCATTCTATGTACGCTGTTTCTCTGTACGTAAGTATATATTATATTTTCTACTCTGTGGTAGAGAGTTGAAGAACAGCAAAAATTTATGGTGGAATTTTGATCTTATCCGACCTTTAACAATTTTTGTAATTAATATTCATAGATCTATTCTGTAGAAGTAAAGTATTCAGTGCCTAATCACAAACTCATCCATCACAAAACAAAAGGCGCCGCCATCATTGGAAATCATCAACTTGCTTCATACATTAGGTACGCTTGTAAGCGCAATACACAATTGCTTTCCTGATTGCTATTGCTGTGTTTGTAACTATAATATATAAAATACGAAAATAATTCTAATAAATACTAATATTATAAACGCGAAAGTTTGTAACTATGGATATGTGGATGTTACTCTTTCACGCAATAACTACTGCACGGATTTTGACGAAGTTTGATATGGTAGTAGTTAAGACTCCCAATTAACACAGATACTACTTTTTGTCGCAGCAAAATGTACGGTTCCTGCGTGATTTCTTTTTGCGCGTACGAAGTCGCTAGCAACGTATAGTTTACAATAAATAATGAGGCATTATGACAATAAATCCTTCATATTAAAGAACAATTGTAAAATTATTAGGTAGGTAGCTAATTAAATTTTTCCTTTGAATGATATGAGAGTAAACTTTCCGGTTACAATTAATCTTTTATGATCTTGGCTATAAAATATGTGACATATTTTAGTTAAATCTGTCGATTTGATTGAAGCATAAATTGTAACAAAAGATACTCATAACTATAAAAGAAACATTAACTATCTTCACATATTTTTACATTTGCCAGTAACACTCGTCAATGTAAGGAAATGTGAAGCTACATTCGACGATGACGGAGATATTCTTAAGTGTTATAAATGACATCAGACAATGACACTAAATGAAAATCTGTTGTGTTTTCCTATACCTGTAGTAACGTGCTGCGAATGTACACAAGTGGATACCTTATATGTGCCTCCTATCAGGGAATCTAATTCATAAGCAGTTGACAGTTTTCATCAAAGATTTCAAAACTAAAGAAACTAAGTATTGATAATGGACGAAATGCAGATTGCATTCAAGCCTGCAGCGTCATGCTGATTGGGCGATAGGCGGTATGGTGTATGGTTACTGTAAGGAACAAATATTTCATAACTAAAGATACGTACATTTGACAGAACAAATCTTCATACCAGAAAAAGTTACGCCATTTTGATTTCATCAAACTTCAAATGTCAGCCATCTTGATTTCACCATACATCAAATGTCAAAATGGCCCCAAGCAACCCCCAAAGTGGGGACATTTAAGTGGGGGACAGTTTTTTCCTCGACATGCCTCGTCTATAATATTATATACGTCAATGGTTGTCATAATTTGTTCGTACTTATATATGTTATTATCAAATTATTGATATCAAACTGACATATTGTCATTGACAATTATTGTATTGAGACTGCATGCCTCATAATAATATAAATTATGAGAACACTCTACCTACTTATGAATTGGATTCCTCGATAGTGCTTTCCAAGTTTGTACCCATGTGAATTTAATCTGACATCGATATCCCCGCTCAGCCTGTGTCGTGTACTGCACGTAACTGTCATGGTTTGATGAGTTTTCGTGTCAACGTGACGCGCCACCTCGTTTTAGCGTCAATTAACCATTATGTAAAGACTAAACATATCGAAGAAAATTATAAGTAAAGTACATTAGACAATTAAATTGATAAAGTCATTTCATTGATAGTATACCTGGGTAACCGAGCTTTGCTCGGAGCTCTAGTAGATTTAAAGAAAAAAGTTTCAAACCCACCACAATCTGAATTTCCGAACAACGCAAAAATTAACCAAACTGCCAATCGGACTGACATTATTAGCGTCGAAATATAATGTTGCACGGCGAAAGAAAAAAACATATATATCTTAAAAATGAGCAGTTTCCCTCGGATAAAATCTAGGTATGTCAATTTTTCTCCCTCAAAACTCCCTGCATACTAAATTTCATGGTAATACTTGGAGCCGTTTTCGAGAAACCAATTATATATAGCAATAACTTTTTTTAATGTTTCTATATAGAAACCTTGCCCTGAAAATATTGACCACGTAAAAAAGGTTTCACAGTTTAGTGCAGCTACTTTTCGCGATGTTTGTAAGCAGAACGTATCATTATATTCGGGGAATTTAAAATTTATCAATGTTTTTAATTATGTTTTTCTTGTTTTACTCTAATTATAACTGTCCAGTAAACTAAAGTTTTAGCAACAATTTTGAAAAACAACAATGACAAGAATAGAGCTTTCAACGAGCTTTTTTCCGCAATAAAAAAGAAAGAAACGCGGAAACAATCTCATGTTTGTGATAAGTGATTGCAGTTCCTTGTCCATGTGATACGCATAATTTTTACAAAGGGCGATAAATCGGAAAGTTGAACGTTTAGAGGCCACGGTCCGGTTCGGCGGCCAGCGTGACCACACCTTTTTTATACAGGGACGGCTAGCAAATACATGCCAAAGAATGGACCTAGGCATAATCAAAAAAAGATGTTGAGAGCTTAATGATATCATAGCTGGTTCACGTTTATTAAGTCGCAAATATATTAAGTTATAAAGAAAATAGTGTTAAAGAATATCTTTTAAAGCTCTAAAAGAATTCTTAAAATTATAAATAATCAATTTTTTAATATATTTTAATGTGACAGAGCCTTTTAAAAATTTGGACATGGACAAATAGTAACAATTAACCTAAATTTTTAACAAATTTTGTGATTTTAAATTTTCTAAAGAATATTATGAGTTATGATACTTCAATTACGTAACACTTCAGCAATGCACTTTGTCCGCGAAACACGTGTATGATGTGCACCTTACATATCATGTTGCCGGTAGAGCGGAGTGGAATTTCAGCTGTTTGTTGCGATTTGGTCGTAATCGACCCACCTGATGGTGTTCGTTGCATTGACAAAATTACGTATCATTGCATTGTATTATAACGGATTAGAATCATACGATTAGAATCATACACATTAGTCGGTTATTGCACATAAAAAAAAAAAAAAAAATTGTATGTTAAGTCGGTTTACGGACGATGATTTCACGTGATAACGTCATCACAAGCCGAACGCTTAGGCCGATCGTGCCTTTCTATCGCTTGTTCCGCGCTCTCGCTTGCTCGCTCGGCTCAGGCGGAACGTGACAACTTTGCGGAACGTGACAATTTTGCGGAACGTGACAATTTTTCGTGCGTGCAGCCGACGTTCGTCGATTTATAAGACGTTGTCACGTCAAAAATGGTTCACATGCCACTCAAAGCGGGCAACAGTTATGCTGATTTCTAATCAGACATTTACTTTGCTTGATGTTGCTAATTTTTAACTCCCGACGAAAACAGAGGGGTGTTATGAGTTTGACATGTCTGTGTGTCTGACCGTTTTTTTTTTGGTTTAATTTTCTTATATTTTTACATACCAATGTCAAACATATTTATGTTTCACAAGAAGTGTTGACATTGATTCTTGAGATTACGAAATACAGGATTACCGCGAATAAAGTAACACTTGCAAAATCTCATGAAATCTATAAATAGTTTAATTTGCTCTGAATTTTGAAACATTCTAACATTAAAAATGCTAATAAATTGGTACCAACTCGCTTTTACGTAATTTCTCACACTCGAGTGTAATTGCTCTAATAACAAATGAGCGTTAACGTCACAAATTATTTTGTCGTGTGAATTATGAACAGAACACAGACTCATTGAGGTTAATTATATGCAAGAGCATTAATTTACGTAATTAATTACGAAATATTAAAATATTTCGTAATTAATTTACGAAAATTGTCAAAGTTCATCCACTTTGCTACATTCTAGCGATATGCATAGCATTTGCAATAGTATTATAAGATATTCAATAATTATTTCAGACTAAAACATTTTCTTCCGTCAGAAAAAAATATTGAATTAGTATTATCACTCATAGGAAAATAGCTATCAATTTATCAATAACTATTGTCTGCTTGAGCCGTTACTATGTATGAAAATTTTATGTTGTTATTGTAGATTAATAGATTAATTACTGTAATGTAATAGAAATGGAAGCAATTACACCATTACCGCCAGTTATCCCACCAATGGGTTCTGTAACGCACTGTTTCATTGCCACAAACAAAGAAACCTGTTCACTGTTACTTATCACTATATCACTCAACTGCACTGAACTCGTTCCATAAAATAAGAACAATACTGTCTCTGTTGTTTATTACACTGTGTCAAAAATAAAATTAGAACAAAAAAATATTGGAACTATTTATGTGCTCTGCTTAACTCTGTATGAACGCTAATATAGAATATTTTTTTAAATGTAATCTGCATCGCACTGTAATCTTTCAATTCAGTAGATATATAAGTAATTACTTCTTAATAAGGTATATCTTAATATAATCTACCTAATTGTTATTAGCATATTTTAATATTACATTTCTACTTCTTCAGCAGCCAGAAAATATTATCAAAAAAGTTATATTTATATTTTGCAACAATGCAATTACTTTGTTATATATTTTTGTTAACTTATTTTTTAAATAGACAATTCAGTACATACTATAAAAGTAGGTATATAATTATTTTATTTAAATAATGTAGGGTATTTTATTTAAATAAAATCCACAAATGACGTCTATGTTTTATGTTATTAAATTAATAATAAAATATATTAGCGAACAAAATTAAATAATAATATTTTTTTTATAAAACAATAACGTACCAATCTCAGTAGCACCGCCATGTCTGTAGGAGGCGCGGCGCGGTCGCAGGTCTCTTTATACCTTTCGGTACCAGCCTTTCACTGAAATTCGTTTTATTGATTTTTTCCAGTGCAAGGGGATGTTTCTGAGATATCCTGCTATTTATTTAATATTTTATCAATTTTTAATAAACTAACGATGTAAATATGCAATAGAATAACTATTCTATTGCATATTTACATAAACAAAATGAAATAACTAGACGTTATTTCAACAGCAGTTTTGCTAGTGTAAGATATAAGGTATTATTGGTGCAAAGGATACAATGATATCGACTTTTATTCCTATTAACTGTTTAAATCTTTGAAATTCAATTTATCATGTATGAAAAGCTAAAAAATTACTGTTAGGTATGTTGCTTAATCTCAGCTTTTCTAAATAAAACTATAAAAAACTTACCAAGCAATACTTTGCATCCTCTAAATTAAGTAAAAAAGAAAACATATCAAATATTTCTAAGAATCAGTTTACCATCAGGCGATCCGTTTCCTCGTTTCCAGATCTATTCCATAATAAAAGCGATTACCGCCCATTATAGACATCCGCAACAACAAAAGAGTTACAAGTGCGTTTGCAGGCCTTGCATGAGGAAGATAATGTTGTCCCAGAGTGACATACAGAGATGTAGTGAGACACAGCGCAAGTGCTATTTCCCCTCGGTTTTCTGTAAGGCTGTCTTATTTTTCCGGTCGAGTTGCCATTCATCCCGAAGCATCTACTGTAACATAAAATAACCTATCACTTCTTAATTTATGAGATTTGTTATATAAGCAACGATTACAAAGTTATCAGTGAACTTGTTCCCGTGAATTCGTAAAATTAAAAATTCTAATATCATTACTTTTTTCATAATTTTTACTTTTCCTTTATTTCCCTTTATATGTAGCTAATAACCTAGCCTGACAGCAAATTTGAAATTTGTAAGTCTGCTAGAAGTATGCTCTGAATAATTATGCTTATATAATAAGATATGGATAGATAGGAGGTTCTCCTTACCTCCATACCTCCTATCTATCCATATCATTCAAAATCGCGTTTTTTGCCGCTTAATATCTACTAAACTATGTACTCGATTTTGATGAAATTTAAAACAAAAGCTTGTGCCGCTAACGACTTCTCTGAGACAAAAATTTAGACCGCTAGCTTTGTTACAAACGAAAATATGGGGGCACGAAAAAGCCGCGAAATGCTCTGAGAAAAGATAGTTACGGCCGCTTAATATTTGGCGATAGCGCTGCCGCGCTATCAGATTTTACTCGCAACGTATGCTGTCGATACATGTTCCGGCGCGTCGTAGCACTCGCATTATGACGTCATCCGTCGTAGAGGCTGTAGAGTAGGTAATTAGCTTTTTCATCTCATTCCATGTTGTAAATTGTAATTACTTACGTATGGCTTAAATCGCATTGCAACTATTAAATTACTACATCGTCTGTGGTGAACAATCATTATTATTTACAGCGTATTTCAGTTACAATGAATAATGGCGAACAATCATTATTATATTATAGCGTATTTCAGTTACAGTGAATAATGGTGAACAACCATTATTATATTATAGCGTATTTCAGTTACAATGAAAAATGGTGAACAACCATTATTATATTACAGCGTATTTCAGTTACAATGAATAATGGTGAACAACCATTATAATATTAAAGCGTATTTCAGTTACAATAAATAATGGTGAACAACTATTATTATATTATAGCGTATTTCAGTTACAATGAATAATGTTGAACAACCATTATTATATTATTATAAAGTATTTCAGTTACAATGAATAATGGTAAACAACCATTATTATATTATAGCGTATTTCAGTTACAATGACTAATGGTGAACAACCATTATAATATTATAGCGTATTTCAGTTACAATGAATAATGGTGAACAACCATTATTATATTATAGCGTATTTCAGTTAAAATGAATAATGGTGAACAACCATTATTATATTATAGCGTATATCAGTTACAATGAAAAATGGCGAACAATCATTATTATATTATAGCGTATTTCAGTTACAATGAATAACGCTTAACCATCATTATTATACTATAGTGTATTTAAGTTACAATGAATAACGCTTAACCATCATTATTATACTATAGTGTATTTCAGTTACTATAAATTAGAAAATGTGCAAGTTTTTATATAATTTTATTTTTACCCCTTTATTTTTTGTTAGAAATAATGTAAATCGCTATTTGAAGAAAGCTCTATATTATATAAATCATTAAGCCCTCGATATCCCACCAGCGTTTTTTTCAGTCGGGGTTTGTAAAAACTCCGCTGAAAATAGAACTTTGCGCTAATACAATAGAGTCGAAAATTGAACACACGGCAGCAATTTAACAACTCGACGCTCGTGTGTTCGATTTTCAGCTCTATTGAATTAGCTGAGTTTTATCTACAGTGCTGTTTTTACTAACGCCGACGGAAAAAACCGCTCGTGTGAACGTAGTCTTAGAGCGTCGTGAATTGTATTCTACTAATCCTACTATATTATAAATGTGAAAATTTGTGATGATGTTGTATTTGTGAGGATGTTTGTTACTCTTTCATGCAAAAAATACTGAACGGATTTCGATGTAATTTAGAATGGTAGTAGTTTTAGCTCTGCATACTTTTTATCCCGAAAAAGTACAGTGTTCCCTAGGGATTCTGTATTTACGCGGGCAGAGCCGCGGGCAACAGATATTATGATATAATTAATATGAACCTTCAATGTACTCAGGTCTTAGTACTTACGTACTTGCCAATATAAAAACTAAAAATCTGGATTCCACGAGCGTCGTGTCTGACTTGCAGCTGACCTCGACACCACTCGCGGAATACATAAAGTTACAGACAATCTTACGTGTCGACACAAAATGCGTTTTGTTGCATTTTATTAGTTGAAATGTAGTATTGGGAAATGGCTTCACTTTTCATCTGAATGAGATATGAAGACGACCAGTCTTAAAAGTTGTCCAATAATATTTATAATTTTAAAGAGACGAACGCCATTCTGTAGGATATAGTGTAAAGTTATACGACCACCCCATTTTAAGAATACTTTAGGTGTTTTTATTATTAACTAATCCTACATTTTATTTTATTTGTTAAATAAAATACTACGACAACCATGAACAAACGTACTGCCCTCAACGAGGCCCCCGTACGAGATCCCTGAATTTGCGTTCCTAAAGGCTCCCACATACAAGAGGCTGATCGCTTCAGACAAAACTGACGTCAGTTCGGCCTGAAAGGATTCGAGCACATACACGGAAAAATTGCATCCGACCGAACTGACGTCGCGTCGAAATATCGCTTCAGTTCGTTCTGGTTTGCCGTGAGCTACGGACGTGTAACGTGTTTATTAATTATATTTTGCTGAAACTGTAGACACGCTATGGAAGAAACCGAATTATTGTGTTATGCTATCTTAGGCTCACTATAGAAAAAAAGATACTTTTCCAGTAATATAGTCAATGTCAATTTTTTTATTCAAAATAGGTATTTTTATACACTTTCTGAACGTCGGTCTACATGATGCCTACCACCGGTTCGGGAACTAGCCCGGCGAGAAGAACCGGCGTAAAAAACTCGCGCGGGGCCATCTTTTATCAAAAAGATGGAAAATTGTTCTTTTAAAAATATAAAAAAGGCATATATAAAAATGTTATGACTAAAACAACATAACAAGAGTACAATAATATATGTAATTTAGAAGTAGCCTTGCAGGGAGCCACCTCATTCCCAAGGTGTGCTATCATTCATAAAATCATTAACTTTATAATAGGCTTTAGCACAGAAACGTTCTTCAACTACTTTTTTAAATTTATTGATTAAAAAATTTTGAACGCTTTCTGGGATCTTATTGTTTAGGCGTATACTGGCCTTTAAACGAATTCTTTACTTTACTAAGTCTAGTCACTGGTACATCAAGCTTATGCTTATTTCGAGTATTCCTATTGTGGTTGTCACTTTTCTTTTTGAATAGGTTTACATTTTTTTAACATATAATACATTTGATAGAACATACTGAGAAGCTACAGTTAAGATTCCAGTTTCTTCAAATTCTCTCTTAATGACGTGTTGGGGGCCAGCTTATAGATTGCCCGAACACAAATATAGTATTTATATCGGCAGAATTTCCCCACAGTAGAATGCCATAGGACATTATATTGTGGAAGTAACCAAAATATACAAGCCTTGCTGTGTTTTCGTCTGAAAATTGTCTTATCTTACTTACTGCAAATGCTGCTGAACTGAGTCTGTCGGCCAACCCAACAATATGAAGTAGTTTTACCACCCACTGTAGTTTTGGGTCTAAAGTTATACCTAAAAAGACAGCTGTATCTACTAGTTCCATATCTTTTCCATTCAATAGAACATTGGTTTCAGTTTGCCTTACATTTGGCAACGTGAACTTTATACATTTAGTTTTTTTGCTATTTAACAAAAGATTATTAACACTAAATCAGTGTTAATAATCTTTTAATTTATGATTTTTTTTTAATTCTAAACCAGTTATAGCAATCATTTCTCTTTGTTTTATAGTCTTTAGATGTTATCAACCATAGTGGCTCTAAATTTTTAAATACTTCAATGAACTCTAATAAATATTCTTTAGACCACGTTATCATTTTTAGGGTTCCGGACCCAAAGGGTAAAAACGAGACCCCATTACTGAGACTTTGCTGTCTCTCTGTCTGTAAGGCAGTAGTAGTGCAGCGTCATGCCGATTGGAGTCGTCTAATCGAGGTAGTATGGTGTATAGCTACCCCTAGAGGACAATATTATGCAGTTTTATAAAGCACTGATTTACTTAATAAATATAAGAATTTATAAGTTATGTTCTGTTCATACGTTTACACGAAACAAATATTTTATTATATAAATTATTAAATTATTAAATAAACATAAGTAAATTGTATCTTTCTTATTTATAAATTAATTGAAAAAACATTAATCTTTTAAAGCCAAATGTTTATTTATTTCTTATTTCTTGGAAGGAAGGAAGGAAAAGGAAGAAATCTATATTTTAATTTAATTTCTAAAATCTTACTTCACTAGAGTATCTCAAACCTTTGCTACAGGCCACAGAGAATGTAGCCTCGAGGTAATCGAGTAAGCTCTTTCCTTCTCAGGGTTAATTTAATCACTACATATCTGTGTATAGATTTTCAAGATTGCATGCGAAGGTTACGTTTCCTACTTGCATCGTTTACAAATATGTAAATGGGAAGGTGAATTAATTTGCTACCGGAACGAGCAAACATTAAATTTAAATGTTGGTTAGGTTAATTTGAGACAATTATTGTTGACATCTTTGACAGGCTAAATCTTCAATATTATGACGAAGAGGACATTTTAGTTGTTGTAGGTAAATTATATTTTTGAGTAATTCTTTCAAATGTACACACAATAAGTCGTACGCGCTTGCGTAAATTTTAGATATTGTTCTACTTTAGACATTTTTAGGGTTACGTAGTTAAGGTCTCAGAACCCTAATAGTTTCACTTTCATCATGTTCGTCCGTCCGTGCGTCCTCGGCTTACCTTCCAAACGATTAGCGCTAGAAAGGTGAAACTTATCATGGATATGTGTATCTACCACGTCAACATAGTCACAAAATAAAGTCACTTTTTTTGTGTTTTTACCCTACCACGTAATGTGGGGATGATTTTTTCTCGCGTCTACCCCATAGTAAAGGGGTTTAAAGAGCCAAGAGCCAAGCTGTAAACCACTGGACCACGAAGTGTTTACTCCAGCACCTTGATGTATGAGGCCAAGTGACTTGGCTCGTGTCCTCTACGGGATCGCACTTTACAGATAAGGAAATGACATTTCGGTTAAATACGAACATAAATTTACACAGACTAATGAAGTCTGAAGAAATTAAGAATCTTTATTTTTTAGTTTCAAAAATCTTTTTACTTTACTTTGTTTTGTTGGGTAGTTGGGATTGTAAGAACGGAAAGATAAAGTAAATGTGACAGATATGAATTTAAGAAAATACGCAGCATTTCGTCAACCATCACTCGACGATGTATTAAGTCGCAAAGTTTCGACTGGCCATCTCTCACGTATGGCTATACGTGAGAGATGGCCAGTCTAACGCAGGATTACTTCATTATTTTATTACCACATACCAAAATACTTTTATTTCTTGTTAATTTTATGATCTCTATATTTAGGCGATCTATGATCGTCTGCAAGGCGTGGTCTGTACGAGACAATTAATCAAGTACTCAACCGAATTCGAGGTCCCAAAGCTATATGACCTTAACATACAAGAAATGTTATCGCATGCTAATGCTAAATGTCTACTTTGGTTTTAATTGCTATTAAAAGTAAAGTGGTTATGTTATGATTGAGCTCCGTGGCCTAGTGGGTACACCGTTTGATTCGCACTCGAGAGAGTGCAGGTTCGATTCCCAGGTTGTGGCGTGTACCAATGAGGCTTTTTTAGGACTGAAGTACATTATACGGACGCTCTAACGGTAAAGGAAAACATCGTGATTCCTCACGCACACATGGTTGGCACCAGACGTATTGACCAGTCCTTCCTCTGGACTAGGACTACTGACTGTGTTGTGAGAATGCCGTATGTGCTTGGGCAACCATACGACTTTTAGAACCGACTCTCCCAGGTACTACAGTATTTCAAGAGTGGTTACTTCGCTCGGAGAATACTGTATAAATCATTTAATAACGGATGAAAAAGGCCTAAGTTTTTTTTTGTGTTATGAGTGGGTTGTTGCGTGTGTTGCTATTTAAGAACTATCAAGTTCTGACGATTTTTAATACATTTTTGCTGTAATAAAAAAATCATGTATAAATTGCTCATGATGTAAATATCATGTAAAAAAAGCTTGCCATTGTATCCCATAAACATATTTAACCTCTTTTTTAACAATTTATCGTTTTGGTGAAACTGTTGTTTCTTTATGTAAAGTAAAAGCTTTTTTAAATGTATTTTTTATTAATGCTCTGCTGAATTTATTTAATGAAAAAATGACTGTGATAATTAAAAACATACAAGTTCTTTAGACACCGATAAATTAACCAATCCAATAAACTAATTTTTCACTTTATAATACTTATACCCCCTTACTAATAAAAATATTTAAACAGTGGATAACTTATACAATGTTTTGTCTTTGTCTGATACGTGGAAAAAGTCGCTTGGCAGACAAGGACAAAACATTGTATTGCTTATCCGTTGTGTAAATATTTTCTTAAGTAAGGGGGATAGTGTTTTCTTTCACAACCTTAAATATATCCAAGGTGTTGTTCCCGCTTCCCGAATAAGATATCGAGGTTTAAGTTTATTTCCTATAATTTGTCTATAAATATTCAAGATAAAAGTGATTATCATTTCAGCACATCTAATGCCCTGCAAACATACATGATAGGAGGTCTCTATTTCCTTAGGTTTTTCATTGGATTTTTCTTATCTAGATACTTTCACCATTGCACCGTTGTAAAACACGCAATATTACGATTACAGTATAATAATTCAAATTAAAATATTTTTAATTTCTACATTTCTATTTATCTACTAGGTTATGTTACTATATTTATGATGATGTGTAGTCATGCACTACACCTCGTCATAAATATAGTAACAAATAATAATTTTTAATGCAATTGCACCGTTCTACTAATTGCTATTAAAAATATTACCTACATTAAACTAGTAAATCTAGCTATCATAATATAACTATATATTTTGACAAAATACGAACGACGAAAATTAAATTTATATATATATATATATATATATATATATATATATATATATATATATATATATATATATATATATATATATATATATATATATATATATATATATATATATATATATACAGGTGACCTGAAATTCGATACATTCCTTTGAAAGGCAGAAAGTAGGCCTCATTTACAGTAATATTTTTCATGGCATCCCCTATCCGAAAGTTGATATTTACAAATTTATTGAAATTTCAAAAATTTTTTCTTTATTTTCGACTTTTTGACTTTGACATAACGTATTTTTAAAATGTTTGTCTTTTTAGTGATTTTTTTATGTATTTTAACCGTCAATGAGTCAAATATTATTTTTAAGGAATAAATAGGGACAAACTAAGCGAGAATTTTTCATTATGAGACATGAAACAGAATTTTCTTTTAAGAAAAATGCACATTTTTCTTAAAAACAGGTGATTTTCTTAAAAAAATGTATGATACAATGCGTACAAATACCTTAAATAACTTAAGAAAGTTATTTAAGTTCATAAGCTTCCAAAAAAGATACAAATATGTACATAAAAATATGAACATGTAATAAACAAAGACAAAACAATCATCAGGTAACGTTATCTCAAGAATTACTCTACCTGAGGCGACCTTTTTTTCAATTGTTTCCTTTGTTCAAACTTCGGGATGTTTCGGCTACTGTCGTCGCGGCCCTTTGTCAATGAGTTACCGACTGGCTTAGAGAGCAAATTTAGTAGCTAATATTAGTTTTAAGTCAACTATTGCCGTGTACGGACGTATTGTTGCTTTAAACTACACCCTTACTTCTACTTGTGATTTTTTTGTATCGCGATGGCTGCTTTTGAGTACGATGAATACGCTGACATCTTGTTTTGTTACGGACTTTGTAATGGTAATGCTGCTGCTGCACGAAGAACATACGTTGAACGTTTTCCGAATCGACGAGTGCCAAACGTTAGAGTGTTTTCAACAACATTTCGACGAATTCGGGAAAGCGGCCGTGTTGATAGAAGACGTGGCGATTCAGGCAGACCTCGTTTGTATGCTCCAGAAGAAGAAGAAGAAATTTTAACACTTTTTCAAAATGATCCTTCTATTTCTACAAGAGCGGCAGCTAGAAGACTTGGATTGAGTCAATGGAAGGTGTGGTTTACAGTACACACAGCGCGTCTACATCCATTTCACTACACACCTGTCCAAGCGTTGGAAGAGGGAGACCCGGTTAGAAGAATGGAATTCTGCCGTTTTATGATAAATGCAGACATGGAGGATCGCTATTTCTTCTCAAGAATATTGTGGAATTTGACCGTGACGGGATAAACAATTTCCACAACACACATTACTGGGCACCAAAAGGAGAAAACCCCAGGATGAAAAAAGAAAGGGCCCATCAAACCAGATTCAGTCTAAATGTCTGGATGGGTATAATTAATAATAATTTAGTTCGACCTCATTTTTTGCCTCAAAATTTAAATGGTGAAATGTACGAACATTTCCTAAGAGAGGAGATTACTGGTTTAATGGAAGATGGGCCAATAGCAACTCGTCGTAATATGATTTTCCAGCATGATGGTTGCCCGGCCCACTTCCGCCTCGGCGTACGCCAGTGGCTAGACCAAACTTACCCACATCGCTGGATAGGTCGAGGCGGGCCAATTCCTTGGCCAGCACGGTGTCCCGATTTGACCCCGTGTGATTTTTATCTTTGGGGTCATATGAAGGCTTTGGTGTATACTACACCCATAACTACTGTAGAGGAGCTCAGAAGCCGCATAAGAAATGCAGCAGAAGAAATCAAAACTAGTCTTACTACCAGAATAATCAAAACAGAGGTACGGAGAAGACTACGGGCCTGTATCAGAAACAGAGGTTCACATTTTGAACAAGACCTAAAGTAGAATATTTATTATTAAATTTAATTAAACATTGATGTTTTTTAAACACAATAAACGTAATTAAATTCAAGTTTTTCCTTTTATTTTAACCTTATCGCAAATAAATCGATTTAGACATTATTTCATTTTACTTCTAATGTTTACTACAACGTCATATTTTTATGTAGACATTTGCACTTTTTTGGAAAGCTAATGAGATAAGGAAGTTATTTAGAATATATGTACGCATTGTATCATACATTTTTTTAAGAAAATCACCTGTTTTTAAGAAAAATGTGCATTTTTCTTAAAAGAAAATTCTGTTTCATGTCTCATAATGAAAAATTCTCGCTTAGTTTGTCCCTATTTATTCCTTAAAAATAATATTTGACTCATTGACGGTTAAAATACATAAAAAAATCACTAAAAAGACAAACATTTTTAAAATTACGTCATATCAAAGTCAAAAAGTCGAAAATAAAGAAAAAATTTTTGAAATTTCAATAACTTTGTAAATATCAACTTTCTTATAGGGATGCTATGAAAAATATTACTGTAAATGAGGTCTACTTTCTGTCTTTCAAAGGAATGTATCGAATTTCAGGTCATCCTGTATATTATATATATAATTATTATTTTCAAAATTCATTTTTTGATGATGGACACATAACTATAGTGATTTTAACTTTTTCAGAAGTAACACTCCTCAGTCTTTAAATATACGCGTTTGGAAATTTCGACATTGTTTAAAGAACTGCAAGCATATGCCATTATGTAACTTACAGTCAATTTATATATACAATACCTAATGGAAGCTTGGCGTGTATTTAATTATACATTCGATCGTTTGTTTTAAGCGTTCTTAAAATGTATTAATAATAATTTAACAAATATCACTAAAAAGGGAAAAATTATTATTAATTTTAAACGAAAATTAAACCGACTTCCAAAGTAAAAGTACACAAAAAAGTATGAAATTAAACTTATTTTCTAAATAATTCCACTTTTAAATTCGGCTAAAATTTTAACTATTTCTCAACTCAATCTTTATAATTTTGAAAATTGAATCCAACTTGAACGTGAGTTCTATTTTAAATTTTGTTTTATCAGGATATTGTTCGGGCTGCTACCGACTTCAAAATTATGAATATTGAGTAGAGAAATAGTTAAAATTTTAGCCAAATTTAAAAGGGGAATTATTTAGAAAATAAGTTTTATTTCATACAATTTTGTGCATTTTCCCTTGGGATGTTGGTTAAGACCTACTACTACTCCTCGCCTATCTATCTGTAAATATCCAACATCTCAGCCGCAATCGATAACATCCTCCAGGGTAATTTTATTATTAACATGTCTATATAAAAAGATAATAAAAATTAATTATTTTTATGATTGTATTTTATTTACTTTTGTTATATTTTAACAAATACAAAAATACAAAAAATGTGCTAAAATTGTACAAATATCCTGCCGTTACATTTAACATAATACAATTTTTACCTACTTTGAAATTGTACATATTATTTAGTAAAAAAAACTAAGGAGTTACGTGCGGTCAAACTTGAACGAGTTGAAGTTTTCTTTCAAACTCATGACCTAGGAGTATGGCTTTATATGACCACGACCTCAATGTCTTTTAGCAATCGTTGTTTTTCATACATCGTCTGTCATTTTCCATAGAAAAACGAGGATTGCCGAGGAACATTAGCAACATGGTTTTACTGTACTATATTATAAACATTACATTAGTAAATAATATTTAATACATTTTTATACTTATGATGATAATAATAATATTGTTACACCCCTACTTCTTAAAAAAGCATTTGAAACATAGTGCAGATTGCCTTTTGCAGTTTTTCAAAATAGTACGTTATTCGTGATAATATTAAGATAATTCGTGAAGTTAATAAACTTGTATATTAGTTTTAAATCTTGCAATGTAAATATTTAGCCACAGAATCAAGAAAAGCTAAATGTCTAAAGTCGTACTATGTACTATCAGGGAATCTAGCTCATAAGCAGCTAGAGTGTTCTTATATTTTTTTCTATTATAATGCCAACATGCAGTAACAATACAACTGTCAATGACATGTCAGTTTAATATCATAATATTAAACTGACATGTCATTTCACTGACACAACAAATTGTGAACCCGGTCAACTGCTCGTGAATTAGATTTCCTGATAGTATAATCTTTGAAATAAGTAGGGGCGTATAGAATGACGTTGATTGGATTAAGTGGATATGAGGGCTGCACTAAAAGTATCGGAAATGGAATATTTCCACTGTTCCTGTCATATTAAAATCTTTTTAATTTAAAACTCCTTGGTTTTAAAAATCGAATACCGTTTATTTATTTACAAAAAGATTCTCGGTCTTGTCACAAGGTCTTGTCAAACTCGTTTAGTCGTTGAGAAAATGGAATTGACTCGAGAAAATTCTAGAGCGATGATTTATTATGACTTTCGAAGTGGTTTAACACAAAAGCAGTGTGTTGACCGGATGATTTCTGCATTTGGTGATGAAGCCCCATCCAAAACCACAATTTATCGCTGGTTTGCTGAATTTCAACGTGGACGTGTCAAGCTCAGTGATGATCCCCGTCAAGGTCGTCCAAAAACTGCAGTCACCCAAGAAAACGTTGATGCTGTGCGTAAGCTGATTGAGGAAGATTGACATGTGACATACCGCGAAATTCAGACAACTTTAGACATTGGCATGAGTCAAATACAAATAATCTTGCATGAACAATTAGGTGTAAAAAAGTTGTTTTCCCGATGGATACCGCATTTGCTCTGTGAAGAGCAAAAAGCGGCTCGCGTTACTTGGTGCGTCAGAACTCTCGAAAGATTCCACGCAGGATCTTCAAATGCTGTATACAACATCGTATCAGGTGACGAATCCTGGATATACGCGTACGAACCCGAAACAAAAAACCAGTCACGAGTTTGGGTGTTCGAAAATGAGTTAAAGCCAACAAAAATTGTTCGTTCACGGAGTGTTGCAAAAAAAATGGTGGCCACGTTTGTCTCCAAAACCGGCCATGTTGCGACTATTCCTCTTGAGGGACAAAGAACGGTTAATGCAGAATGGTATGCTAACATTTGTTTGCCACAGGTCGTTTCTGAACTCCGTAAAGAGAACTGCAACCGCCGCATCATCCTCCATCACGACAATGCGAGTTCTCACACCGCGCACAGAACAAAAGAGTTTTTAGAGCAAGAAATCATAGAATTAGAATTAGACCATCCGCCGTACAGTCCCGACCTAAGCCCTAATGATTTCTATACTTTCCCTAAAATAAAGAATAAATTGCGTGGTCAGAGATTTTCATCACCTGAAGAAGCTGTGGACGCCTACAAAACGGCCATTTTGGAGACCCCAACTTCCGAATGGAATGGTTGCTTCAATGATTGGTTCCATCGTATGGAAAAAGGTGTCAAATTTCGCGGAGTATATTAAACTTACTTTTTAAAAATGTATTTATTGCTTTTCGAAAGCAATAAATACATTTTTAAATAGTAATGTTGTGTAACTTCCTTGATTCCCGAAATGTTCAGTGCCGCCCTCGTAGTTGTATGTCTAGTAACTTTTTACGTATAAAACATGGAAGACATAGGTACTTATTAAACTATCAATAAACGTTAGTAAAGTTCTAAATTAATTGTTTTATTGTACCCGCTGTAAAATAAACCTTAATACAACGTAAAAATATTAAAATTTAAAACTAAATTGTACAAAATAATTTAAATAAAGCTACAAAATAACATTATTTTCAATATTCTGACTAGTTATATTTACAGAATGTAGTTTTTTTACAAAAAAAAATGCTATGAAAATTGTAGATTTACAATTACTGTTTGTCTATTTTACATTACATATTTTTTCACACTTTTTAACATTGCACAGATGGAATGTTATTGAAATATATTTATTGAAATTTGAACAGAAATATCCTTAATTAAAAACTGTAATGCACGTTAGTGTTTATGAAATATTCTGAGTTAAGTATATAATAATTAAGTTCTGTCTAACCTAACCTAACCTAACCAGTGAAGTTGATAGAATAGGAGCCAGTGCTAGGGTCGAAATTCTGAGCTGGATGACCAGCGAAGGGATTGAAGTCTAAATTGTTCTGGTAATTCTGGGGCTGGTAGTTCTGGTACTGCTGCTGTGGTGTGTAGGATTGGTAGGAGAACTGTGGTTGCTGGTGGTAGATCTGGCTCTGTGGTCTGAAATCCTGGTTGAATTTTGGTTGTTGAGGGGCCTGGTTGAATTGCTGAGGAGCCTGGTTGAATAGGTTGCTCTGAGTGAACAGAGATCGCTGTGGTGCAGGCTGGTAAGTTTGCTGTTGGTAAGTCTGTGGCCTGGGCTGGTAAGCGGGCTCCTGTGGTTGGTAATCCTGGGACTGGAAGGAGGAGGACTGGAACTGTTGTCTCGCTGCAGGTTGTTTAAAGTTGAAGGAGCTGGAGGGCCTGGACGCAGTTCTGCCGTTGAATTTGGGGTCCTCGTAGATTCTGGGGTCCTCTCTGTACTGGCCATCGTCTTCCTGGCCGTCGGTGAGAGCGTTCGTCTTGGGGTCATTAAGGGTGGGTGGTGGCACCATAATTCCGGTACCTGTAAAACGCGAACAATTTGTCAGTAGAGTAGTAACTAAAAAATGCAGCGCCATGCCGCGTATCGTTTACACCAAAAAGAGACAATACGCGACGCTGCACTGAGCGCACGAGTTCGAATGTAAAACTCAACCGCTCTTGCTATGAAACGTGTATCTTCTTGTACCTATACTGAATAAAGTTTAAATTTGAATCACTATTTAAAAATGCAGCGCTGCGACGAGTATCGTCGTTTTGGTGTGAGCTGGGGGCCTAGCAGGAAAAATTTATAGCAACGTAATAGTAACGTTATTGAATGAAAATTGTATAAAGGCTGTCATGATTTTCATACAATTCTCATACGATAAAGTTACGAATACGTTTCTGCCAATTGTCAGATTCAAAAGTCAGATTTTTTTATATTAAGTTAGGACATAGCACTTAGCACAATTTATTTATCAGTCATTAAATCTGAATATAGTTTTAGGCTCTTAAATCTTCAATCTTTCACATATAAATAATTAGAAGTATTTCATTGAGTATAATAGTTGGCCGTTGGATACAACTAGACCGTGAAGGTTGTCATCGGACGTGTGTTACGTCACGGCCCTATATGACCAACCACCGGAACCCTGCACTCTTGGGTCTATGAGCACTTAACGCTTAAGAAATATTAATTTAATGAAGTGATATAGATCAGGCCAGTTAATTGCACAGTACTTTATTTTGTAAATCCTTTATTATAATATGCAATGCTTGAACAACGCATATATCACTGTCTGTTACGATACAACTGATTACAATTAATTTTGGTGAAAGACATTGACTACTTTTTAACGGCAAAACGTACGGTTTCGCAGATATACGACGAAGTTGCGCGCGTGGGGCAACTAGTAACTTAAAAGCAAAAATTGCTGTTATCTAACATAGTTTGAGATATAAATATATAAATATATAATTTTGAATCATGATTTGCCTGTTGGGGTTTTCGTTCCTTCGTCCATTTGTACAAATATTCCATTTCACGTACATTATCTTGTTGTTGATGTGTAATAAAAGTCATGGCAATTAGAGCATCAGACGATCTGTGTATTGAGTATTGAAATGGCTAGCTATGGTTGTTATAACTCGACCTGGTTCTGTACTTGCTAATACACCGCGGTCAATGTCGTTAGCTAAATACAGAGCGGCTTTGAGTGTTTGTAGGATACATTTATTGTAACATGAGGAATGTTTAGTTACGGCCTATTTCAATAACCTATCTACCAATAACTATTTGTTAAAAACGTCAAATTTGTATCGCAAAAAACCGTCAAATGATTGAACGACGACGTTTTTAACAAATAGTTATAGATATATATAGGTTATTGAAACGGGCCGTATGTGGGGAAATTATTAAAAACGTCGATTGAATTTTCCCATACTAACTGTTTACTGTGTTCAATTTGTCACTTGAATGTCAAATATATTATATATATATATGGCGTCGGCTTATCTTAAAACCATTTGCCAGTGTCAAGTCAAAAAGGCGGGAAATAGAACTTTCGTTTCAATTTTCAACACTGTATTCCTATATCGTCAAGTCTAAAGTCTAGTCAAAGTCCAAATAAATAGTCAGTACAGTCAATAAGTCATGTCAGTCGATTCAGTAAAGTGGTAGACGCTTTACTGAAAGTTCCTAGGGAGTTTTGGCGGGCAACACAAAATAGCACGTTTTTAGAAGTTGTACCACTTGCCCACACTTGTGCACGTTAACGAATATTTAATGGGTAATATTCTACCAATATTACACATTAAGAACCGAAATTTGTGTTAAATTTATGAAGAAATACAATTCAGTTTAACTGTTTGGTTTATTTTTTAAAAATGCCGGCCCTAGTAGGTTAGTTGGTTTAGATGTAACCTTCACCGGTGGTAGGTATAATTATTTATTTATTCAAGTTCATAGTTAAGACAGAATAACGTGTGTTGGATCAGCTAGTTGCTTAATAAAAAAATGAGTTTAAGAAACGCGTATCAAAAGTCCTTTATATACTTTCTAGGGCATCTGAATTTTTTTTTACCTTGCGGCTCGAATCCTCGCTGGCTGCTCGCGCCGTAGGACACCTCTCGGACTTTGCCGTCGGCGTCGACATATCCATACTTCCCAGCGACATCACCGTTGGGGTACTTGGTCTCAATCTTGAAGGAGCCATCGGCTGCTTCGTACCCGAAGCTGTAGGAGCCATCGTCGTTCTGCTTGTTGATCTGCTTGAGGATGGGTACCGGGGTAGTGTTGGGTCTGTCGTACCCCTGTGAGTAAACGCAGGCGCACACAGCGCTAAGCACCAACGCCTGAAAGTAGATAACAAATAATATGTTTAAAATATTAAAAAAAAAAAACTTGGGAGGATATTGTGAGTGGTCACAACGAGAACAACCAAACTTTAAGGTTTTGGTAGTTACTCAAATACTAAAACGGCTTGTGGAGTATTTAAGGTACTCACTACGCGGCAGCGGTGCGACGAGACGCGACGCGATACTAGTAAAACCACAAAGGATTGCCGCGTTTCGTAGTTCCGCTGCCGCGTAGTGCGTTATATCTTATACAATTTCATAGCAAAAAAAATTTGGCCGTGCCGCGTCGCGTTGTTCCGCTGCGTAGTTACGCATAGTACGGTCCCACCTTTAAAGAGAACTTGTCAGTACACTTAACCATTTTAGTCATAACTCATACCAAATACTGACATCCGATAGTCGATATCTATTGAATGGTATTACCACCTCAAATCGACATCCTGCATAAAAGGTTTGAAGAAAGGTCAAGTAAACGTAAACGTAGAACTATTTTTGACCCATTAACAATATCAGATAAACAAACTTACTTTTATAAATCGTAATACGAGATATATTTAAGACATTAAAAATTATAATCATAGCTTATTTAGGTCATTAACGACAGGAAATGTATCGTAAAATCGATATTTACGTAAATCAATATAAAACAGATAGCTACAAAGAACCGTCCAGTGAACGGCCAACCTTGGGTCCACACGGAAACCGCCATACCGATGCAAATGCTCTGTATGGACTTATACAGCGCAGAAAAAGTTTTTAATCACTTTACATGCGTCGTTCTAAATGCGTACGAGACACTAAACATGCATAAACGAGTTAAGAAAAACGTGTGGAGCGTTTTTGGGTGGTATTTTTAAACCGCCTAAAAACATCATACTACCTTGGGTACCTACACACGGAAACGGCCATACCGATGCAAATGCTCTATATGGACTTATACAGCGCAGAAAAAGTTTTAAACCACTTTACATGCGTCATACAAAAAGGTAACGAGACACACAATATGCTTTAACGTATAAATAAATAAAAACGTGTGGATCTTTATCGGATATCATACCCAATATTATGAGGACCCTACACTTGGGGAGCAATGTAACAAATTCCAATAGATCTTTAAAAAGTTTATTGAATAATTAAACGAAAGCTATAAATAAGCTTAAGATAAAATATTAGTTCATTACATGTCATTTAATCCACTTGAAGCAAATTGGGAAGGTGAAAAAGCTTGAAAGGTATTATTACCTTTAAAGGATACCTCATGAATTGAGTGCAGCAAGCAGACAAACGCGCGTCGACTGCTGCTACTTACATTACTCAACCCGCACAATAATGAAGGGATTTTAAATCGAACTTGTCATGAAAAGTGGATCCTGTACGATAATCGGAAACGCTCATCGCAATTGCTGTACCCTGGCGAACCAGCCAAAGTCTGCCCCATGCGAAAATTGACTCAAAAAGTTACTTGTGATCGTTTGGTGGACGTGAGTGCCGGTGTCGTTCACTACAGCTTTCTTAAATCTGGCCAGACGATAACAACAGATGTCTGTTGCCAGCAAGTACAAATCATGATGGAAAAGCTACCTGCTAAACAACCGAAGTTGGTCATTCGCTCTAGGCCACTGCTGCTTCAGGACAACGCTAGACCACACACTTCACAATAGACGGCTACCAAATTAGAGGAACATCAATTGGAATTTCTTAAGACATCCACCGTACTCCCCGGACCTTGCTCCAACAGATTACCATTTTTTCGAAATTTGGATAACTTCTTGCTAGGGAAAAAATTCAACTCCGATGGGGCAGTCCAAAGCGCCTTCAAAGATTTTATTAATTTCTGTCCGAATGGGTTTTTTTTAGTAAAGGAATCAATGAACTACCTATGAGATGGCAAATGTACATAGATAACAATGGTAGATATAAATAAAATATAATAATATATATATAAATGATATCAATACTTTGATTAAATAAATATAATACATGTTTAAAAAAAAACGACTTTATGTTCCTCCTTTACAAATCGCCAATTTCATATGTATTGACCTAATATTATTGTTGTTGCCTTTCGAAGAAAAAATACTAGATCTGATTATCAAAATGTCTTAGGCTTATCTAAAATCATTTAATGTAATAATAACAGTAAATTATGCAAGGGAGTTAGTAGGTATTTCTCCAATATAATTATGATTGCGAAATATTGAAGTATTTACTATTTATTGTAATCTAGTGTTTATTTAATCTTTAAATCAATTCGATTTAATATGGTAGTAAAGTCTTGTTTTTTTTTTCAAGATTTCTTGTTATCTAATATCTATTTTAAGCGATCTCTACTTTTCTACCTAACATTTATAATATTTTTAATTATATAAAAATACTTCCTGGTTATTATTTATGTATGATATGCGGCCTTGAGTTCTTCAGAGTCGAAACCAGGTCGAAAGCTAAACTTGAACTTGGACCCAAAAGCGTGTATTGAAACCTGTTTACATTCACATATCGTGTACAGGTACCGTGCAATGTAATTCATGATTTATTACGAATGATTTTAAAACAGCTTTACGAGCTGTTCGTAGCTTTATAGAAAGCAAACAATACAATATTTCTTTTTTTTTTAATTAAACGAAACAATTCATTTTTTGTTAAATAAAAAAAATGGTTGTCTGTTATGGGACTATAATTTTAAGTGATAACGTTATCACGAGCCGAACACTTAGGCCGGTCGTGCCTCTCAATCGCTTGTTCCGCGCTCTCGCTTGCTCGGCCACAGACTAATAAATAGATACAATGGCTCGACTCAGGCGGAACGTGACAATTTTTCGTGCGTGCAGCCGACGTTCATCGATTTGTAAGACGTTGCCACGTCAAAAAATCTAAATAAATGGTTTTAAAACGGTTTTAATCTAAAGTAAGGCCAACCAGACGAGATAAAGAATGTAAACAAATTTTCAGGGGTTCAAAACATTTTTATTTGAATAAATTATTATAAAGTTCGAATTTTAATCGCTGTCGTCTGTACTAGACAAAGATGATTCGTCGGAAGAGTCCGAGTCAGCTGTGTTTATGATAAAACTATCTATTGTATTATCAATCAAAAATAAAACTAACCGAAACGGAATAATAACAACAAAAAAACAAGTAAATATGGAGATGAAAAAATATGTATCACTTCGAACGCAATCCAAACAGGAATGAACTTGTTCACAATTGTTTGGCGGACAAAATGTTGACAACTGCGGCACTGGCCGCTTTCCTGTACCACGAAACACGCTACGACAGCTGTCGTCGACCAACTGACGTCATTATTGCATACGAGTGATAAGGACAGATATAATATTAACTCACTTTCATAATGCAACTCAGTAGCGGTCCGTGTATTTACGTTTTTTATCTCGTCTCGTTGGCCTTACTTTAATTGTGGAAATTTCGAATGCACTACGACTATGCTCTTGCTTACCTATTAGGTACTTTAAGTTGAATAATTTAAAAATGTAACGAGTCAAAATCACACTAAAAAAAAGCCGGTTTATCATTAAATAACGTTACATAAGGAACGTAACATTTTATAGATGTTACTTAACATGCGTATTTACTTTACTTTGTGCAGGTCAACTTTATCCATCTCTGCCGGAAAATTACTTAATCGGAAATATATTTATTTTATTTCATACAAAAATACAAGTATGTGACATGTAGGTATAATTTTAACTATACCGTTTACACCTTGTTCCACAATCATCTAATAAGTGTCAAAAAGCTTAATCGGAAGTTTTGTTTCTGCTTAGTTTATATCGAGCGATAGAGACAACATGCAAATAAGCTGACACTTATAATAAGATTGTGAAACAGGCCCTTAGATTATTATTAAAGGTATTTTATGAAGGACATTATTTTTATGATGGTAATTTATTAAGGCTTAAGTGGCCTTAGCCAAAACAAACATAATTTAATTGTCTGCTTTTATTTGTTTGTTTATTTGCGGGCGACTTCGTCCGCGTGGATCCCCATTGCTTCCCCGTGGGATATGTATTTCGAAAAATTCTATTTCAGCAGATTTTTACGCCACAATAACTATCTGCATGTCAAAACTCAACGCCATCCGTGTATTTTATTAAAACTATTTTAAAATTACTCAATCATTTGCATTTTTTTAGTTCGGATATTAAATTTCATGGAAACCGAGACAGATATTAAATATTTTTCATACAAACTTTCAACCCTTATTTAACACCCTCATATGGTGAATTCTAAAAAACCATGAAACACGTATTTAATGAAATGTATTTAACAGCAAGAATCTCAATTTTCATTCAAATTGCAGATTTTATGATTTTCCACACAAACTGTTAACTCCTATTTGAGCCCTTTAAGTAGTAGTCAAACATAATAAGGCACACTAAGTTTACTAAATTAAAAGAAGAGATAGTGGCAGGAAAACTTTCGATGGTTTTATCAAAAGAGTAGGTATATGAAGTAGTAGCTTTATAGATAAGGTATCATAATATATTAAAACCTTACTATCTTATATATATCTCGCAGTAAACCATTAATCGTTAATATTTCAAAATTGGGAATCTAATAGTAAATATCATTAAAATCTACTTCTTACAAAATCTTTCGTTGATTCATAAAGTTTATTTCTACAGCGGATGTTCATCTTGTTTAATATCAGATATACATCCTCAATGAGGCAAATAAATCAGTGTTAAAGTTATTTAATAACCACATATTAAAATTATTATATGATCATCAAATGACACTGTTTTACTCTATGAACAAAACTACTAAATATTACTTATGATTTCAAATACACAGGAAGAATGTCTATCCTACACTCAAATGGCAAAAGCTATTTTGTAGAACTAGTTATATTATAATAAAGTGATACATTCTTGCATAAAATATAAATAAATAAATAATAAATGGTCTTCCATCAAATTAATTTAAGTATTTTCAGTTTTATCATACGCCAGAAAACGATAGCCGCTGCGGATTATTCGATTTAAGCTAGGCTAAATAGCTAGGCTAAATAGCTATCTTTATCCATGACAGAGTCAGTTCACGTTTTAAGATAGCTATTCAAAATTTAACTTTATTCACTACACAAAGAGATACAAGTTTCATATGGCATCAGTCATACACTGCAAATGTGCTGTGCAGCGCGGTGCAACTTGACATTCGAACTCTTACAATGAAACGTTTATCTTCTTATGTATTGAATAAAGTTCAATTGTGAATAGCTTAAAAATGCAGCGCTGCATCGCATCGTTTCGTTTCGCTGAGTATAGACCCTATTCAATACGAATTCATAAATAGGAAATTAAAAGCTAGATACCTTTTACCTGCCTACTCATATGAGATATCATAATATCAAGCTGATTTTACTGCTTACTCATGTTTTCCTAATTACGCAATTTCCTCTGCAATTGGCCATAGACAATATAATTAAAGCTAAGTATAATGTAGGGCGTCAACACGTGGTTGTCTCTGGTCGAAAGCCTTCTTAAGTGATTGGCCTTGTTGTCATTGCGAAACACGCTTCAGGTTGTCTAGGAGTTGGGACGTGTTAGGAATGCGCCACGGTATGTAGGCTTACTACGTAATAGGGAAATTATTGTATATTAATCTATTGAAATACTTAGCTTGTAACACTTTCAGATTTCATAAAGACTCGTTCTACGTAAACGGTTCGCTTTAAAATTAAATTAGGCATTGCCATGATACTGCATTTCATACGGATAACATTTTCATTTGTTTTTACTTAAAAAAAAGTAGCAATGAAAATATTTTGAAAATAACCTAAATATCATAAAGAAATAACGAATGAAATTAAAAAAAATACAAATGTACTATGAGGGAATCTAATTCATAAGGTTGAGCGTTGTCATCATTTGTTCGCATTATAATAATGTTAATATCAAACTTGACAATTGTATTGTGACCGCATGCCGTCATTACTTATTATGAGACCACTCTACCTGCTTATGAATTACGAGGGCTGCACAAAAAGTATCGGGAATGGAATATTTCCACTGTTCCTGTCATATTAAAATCTTTTTAATTTAAAACTCCTTGGTTTTAAAAATCGAATACCGTTTATTTATTTAAAAAAAGATTCTCGGTCTTGTCAAACTTGTTTAGTCGTTGAGAAAATGGAATTGACTCGAGAAAATTCTAGAGCGATGATTTATTATGACTTTCGAAGTGGTTTAACACAAAAACAGTGTGTTGACCGGATGATTTCTGCATTTGGTGATGAAGCCCCATCCAAAACCACAATTTATCGCTGGTTTGCTGAATTTCAACGTGGACGTGTCAAGCTCAGTGATGATCCCCGTCAAGGTCGTCCAAAAACTGCAGTCACCCAAGAAAACGTTGATGCTGTGCGTAAGCTGATTGAGGAAGATCGACATGTGACATACCGCGAAATTCAGGCAACTTTAGACATTGGCATGAGTCAAATATAAATAATCTTGCATGAACAATTAGGTGTAAAAAAAGTTGTTTTCCCGATGGATACCGCATTTGCTCTGTGAAGAGCAAAAAGCGGCTCGCGTTACTTGGTGCGTCAGAACTCTCGAAAGATTCCGCGCAGGATCCTCAAATGCTGTATACAACATCGTATCAGGTGACGAATCCTGAATATACGCGTATGAATCCGAAACAAAAAACCAGTCACGAGTTTGGGTGTTCGAAAATGAGATAAAGCCAACAAAAATTGTTCGTTCACGGAGTGTTGCAAAAAAAATGGTGGCCACGTTTGTCTCCAAAACCGGCCATGTTCCGACTATTCCTCTTGAGGGACAAAGAACGGTTAATGCAGAATGGTATGCTAATATTTGTTTGCCACAGGTCGTTTCTGAACTCCGTAAAGAGAACTGCAACCGCCGCATCATCCTCCATCACGACAATGCGAGTTCTCACACCGCGCACAGAACAAAAGAGTTTTTAGAGCGAAATGATAACTAATGATAATAATGATTACTATACTTTCCCTAAAATAAAGAATAAATTGCGTGGTTAGAGATTTTCATCACCTGAAGAAGCTGTGGACGCCTACAAAACGGCCATTTTGGAGACCCCAACTTCCGAATGGAATGGTCGCTTCAATGATTGGTTCCATCGTATGGAAAAATGTGTCAAATTTCGCGGAGAATACTTCGAAAAGCACAATACATTTTTAAATAGTAATGTTGTGTCACTTCCTTGATTCCCGAAATTTTCAGTGCCGCCCTCGTAGATTGCCTTATACATATTTTAAAGTTGTTGAATGCAATATAAGTTCGCCAATAAGCCAATGTACTTAAAGTAATCTATACAAATTAATAAAATTTAAGTGTCTGTTTGTAATTTTAAATTAACAGCTTTTCACTTAATGCTTATGATATACGGTACTAACAATAAAAATCAATTTTTTTTTTGTCTGTCCGTCCGTCTGTCTGTCTGATTGTTCCGGCTAATCTCTGAAACGGCTAGACTGATTTTCACGGGCAGATATCTGATGTTATAAGGTGTAACATAGGCTACTTTATCTTAGGATTCCGTTTAAAAAAATTGATTTCGTTTTCGTTAGTTATATGCAAACAAAGTTGCGGGCACCAGCTAGTTAAATCTACAAGTAGTACACCGTACACTGGCTTGTCGGTGACCGTACCTTGTACACATTCAAAAGACTATATCTTGAAATGGAATACCAGAGTGGCTTGTACCAAATGTATGTCAGAGTAATTGATATGATTGTGCATGCCTTTTGTTATTGGATCGTCAACAATAACATTAGTATGCCAATCAAAGCAGTTTGGGTAACGTGTAGTTAGCATTGAGTAACAGTCTGTGTCACTTGAAGGCTGCAACTAAACAAAAACAAAAGCGTCAAGTACAAGTCATCCCTGAACTGAAAGCTAAAGCCTTCACGCATGTTACTTTGACACGGTTATCGCTATGTTCAATAACAAATTAAGTTTAATACCCATGTATAGGAAAGAAGTATTCTTTCCAATGAAATGAAAATAAGACAATGCGCTATTATGTTTACGTTTGTCGCCATTTTAATTATGTATTGTTACGTCTATACTTCTCTCACTTTCAACCGACTTCCAAAAAAGGAGGCGGTTATACGATCGGCTATATATATATATATATTTTTGTATGTTTAACGATTTCTCTGCCGTCTGTGGATCGATTTTCAAAATTCTTTTTTTGTTGTATAGGGTATAATTTCAATTTGGTCCCTTTGATACTAGGGTGTGATGATGTGATTCATGAGGAATCGAAGGAACTCCTCGAAATTTATATGGACATATATTTGTGACTGTGATTTCAACTTTTTCTGCAAGCATATGCTACCAAAAAGTAAATTTACACCAAGGTATAATACCCTGCATCTAAAAGTACTGAACAGAAGTCTTGAGTCCTTATAGATACATGTTTGGGGATTTCGGCGTTGTTTATAGAGCTGCAAGCATATGCCACTATGTCAATTACAGACCTACATGGAGTGCTCATGAGTATACCTTCTTAATTGCTTATTTATTCTTAGGTTATATGTTGGATTGGTTTGAATAAAAATACAAAATTATACATACATAATCAATTATAAGTAACAAGCATTAAATAGATATTATTTTTAATTTGTAGCTAAATTAGATGTGTATATAAATGTTTTTTATTGGAATTTAAATCTGAAACGTTTCATGATGATGCTGTTTGGTATATTATATGTTTGTTTCAATATAAATAATAAATAAATTTATTTCATATTATTCACTTGTGCATAGCTCAAGTTAAACAACTTTTCAGAAGCCTCATGAAGTTCTATGTCACAATGTTCGCTACATAGAGCTTATATTGCTACAAAGGAACCTGTATTGTAATAGTAGTGAGAATGTTTATGTACTGCATTCAAACTAGTTTGGTTTATGTTTGCAGCAATTGAAAATCATTGGATCACGCAGAAACATGCTGCCTACGCTTGGCATACAAAGCGGTTACGGCGAGTAGTTTGTACTGTAACTGTAGCGAAAATTTGCTTATTTACCTACTCGTTTATTACTATGTTCTTTAAATCTTATGTCTATCCTTATCTTTATAAGAATGGAATAGAAGTGTTCACCGAGTTTGGTAACAGTCAATGGAACTCTTACAATCGGTGACCTTTCCTAAAAAAGATGTAATAATATTAAGATCATAGAAAACTTTAAAAAAGATCTAATGTGGTTTCGCTTCGTCACTTCTAGCACATAAAAAGAAAATATACCGAATTGTTATTATTTGATACAAATCATACAGACTGACCTTATGGAAAAATTACGAAACATTTAAAACAAGATTTGTAATCTATTAAGTAAAACACGCTTAGTATTTCGTTTACAATACCATAACTGGGGTAACTAGAACCAATAGGCAACCGCTACTTTATAGAATAAAGGTTAATAGCTATTTGATAGCGGACCTAAATGACATGATTCTATCATGCCACATTTTGCCGCAGTTCTTGCACTAAACTTAATCACATGATTATATCGAAGTAAAAAAGCTTATCTTGTTTCTGCGGTACATAATGTCGTTTAAATTGAATTATAAGCATTTTGCTTTTGTGTTTCTTCATTATATTAAAGTAGACTAGCTTGAGCCCGCGGCTCCGCCTGCGCAAATACAGTATCCCACGAGAACACTGTACTTTTGGGGATAAAAAGTAATGTGTTAATCCAGAGCTTGAACTACTACCATACTAAATTTAACCAAAATCCGTTCACTAGATTTTGGATGAAAAAGTTAACAAACATCTATCCATCCATCCGTCTATCCAGCCGAACAGGTTTTCACATTTATAAAAATAGTAGGATGTTGCCCGCGACTTCGTACTCGCAAAAAGAAATCCCGTTGAAGCAGTACATTTTGCTGCGATAAAAAAGTAGCCTATATGTTAATCCAAAGCTATAACCATACCCAATTTCATTAAAATACGTGCAGTAGTTATTGCGTGAAAGAGTAGGAAAAAAAAAAAAAAAAAAAAAACAAACGTCCGCACATCCACACATCCATACTTTCATTCATTCTTACTAACTTTTACAAGATTTATTAAAATTTACTGCGATAAGGTATTAAAACAAGTAAGGTACTTTAAATCTTAACTCCCTTACTAAAACAAATATTTTTACACTAAATAAGTTACACAACGTCTGTCAAGCGACTTTTCCAACGCATAAGACAAGGACAAAACATTGTATAGGTTATGCACTGTGTAAATATTTTTATTAGTACACCCCCTGGTGTGTGTATAATAAATTGTCCCTATCACTTAAAAATTACATTTCAAAATGTTAGGTATTAATTTTAGGCAACCCTTTTTCCTACACTAAAAGCTAAGATAATTAGATCCTATAATTTCACAGAACATTATATTTTAATTGATATTTTTGATTATGAGTATAAGAACAACGTACATACAGTTTTGTTTTACAAAATTATTTTGCCATAGTTAAAATCACGCAATACAAAATCACTGTTTTATAAATTTTCCGAAAACGATTGCCTAAAAAGTATGAATATGATATTTAATTAAACAGTAATCCATACTCATTTCATAACACATTCAACAATATAATATTCATTTCATTAAATTTTCGAACGTAAAAATGCACTGACCTTCAAAAAGAACATGTCTAGAATTTTCCGAACGTATTTTCCCGCGCAAACTCAATGGCGGCCGAACGCACACTTGCGCCCCGACGCGGCGGCACTTGTATTTATAATGTGCGGCGTTACAACAGTCCGCATATTGTTATGCGGCACGGAACCCATGTTGCAACCCCCACACTGTCTGGATACTGTTATGTCATGATACTTTGAAACTATGACATACGAAGGGTTGCAATAACGTTATTACAACGAATATGTGCAATTATTATACCAATTACCAAACCATACTAAGCAATAGGCAAACTTGGACTAAGTTTCGGCTTGTTGAGCTGCCTATTGCAATTTACAGCGGAACCCCAATTCTCGTAATTAACATACACTTTCATTACCCGACTTTTTATGATTTTAATTTTTATGTATATAAATAAAAATGAATCACCGAAATGTTTGTACGCGCATAACTTCCAAGCGACTGGACCAAATTGGATAAATCTTTCTTTTATTTGTCATTTATTTTATTGTTCATTATTTTCAGGAGAAGGTTTGTATGAAAACAATATTTAAAAAAAAAGATATCAAATTGACGGATTTATAAATGAATCGCCTTGACATCTTAAACTGATTTTTGGTGTTTTTTGACCAATCAAAACGGATTTGAAGTTGGTTTTACGTTTATGAGAATACCGTTTTGCGGTTTTAACATACTGGGACTGGATTTAGTTAGCAGAATCGATCTCCTGGGTGCGGTTTGATCCAATACCCACGATATTAACAGTCGGTCTTGTTTTGATCCCGGTTGTTGGCGGGGCTATCCGCTATATCAGGGTATCAATGAGACTTTTTAAATTTATTTAATTACTTGATGTTACCCTCGACTTCGTGCGTGAAAAAATAAATCACGCGGAAATCGTACATTTTGCCGACATTAAAAGTAGCCTGTGTGATAAATTATAATCTATACACTAACTTACTACCATGACAAATTTCATTAAAATTCCTTCAGTAGTTGTTGCGTAAAGGGGTAACAAACATCCGCACATGCGTACATTCTTACAAACTCAGTGTTTATAATATAAGTAAGGATTCAATTGCTTGTTACTCGGGGGAGGTTGCGATACCCAAAAGGGAGTTTACGACTCCCAAATGGGCTGTTAAAATATCTTAACCTCGAGACGACATACACAAGTACAAATAACTGGGTAACCGAGCTTTGCTCGGAGCTCGGATATAATTAAAGAATAAAAAGAATCAAAAATTTGACCGGGATTCCAACCCACAATTCCAACCAACATTCCAAATTTTCGAAAAAAAGCAAAAATCATACATACGCATATCAAACTGCCAATCGGACGGACATAGGTAATAGCGTCAAAATTATTAATATATTGTTGCACGTCAAAAGAAAAAAACATATATAGCTTAAAAATGCGCAGTCTCCCAGGGTAAGACCTAGCTTGATCGATCTTTCTTCCCCAAAATTCCCAGCATAAAAAAATTCATGGTAATACTTGCAGCCGTTTTCGAGAAACCGATTAGTTATATACCTACATACAATATTGTCTTGTTTAAAGTATAAGATTACGTAAAGTAACTATGGTATGCGCTTTTTTCACAACGGTAAATTTAATTGATAAACTAAATAGATTAAAATCAGAAAGAAATATAGGATTGCACCAGTTTTTACAATATATTTATTTTGTAAAGATACGTTATGTAATTTGGGAAATAGATATTAAAAATAATATTTTTTTAGGAATCTATTGCTTTTAGCTAACACTCTCTATGCTATCGATGTAGAATTAAAAAGTACGAAAGTAAGAGGTATGCAATTGCCCACAGGGCTTCGAACGATCTAGATGCTCTGGGCAAGGATAATTCCGACCGGTTTTCAGGAATTTACAGTCTAAGAGACAGCGTCGTTTTTCATGACGCAGAATAAAATACCATTATTAAATGTTAAAGCTACCACGTGATTATAAGTAGGTTATTAAGTAGGAAGTGTAAGATTTCAAAAATGTTATAAACGTAAATGTGCGTAATTATTATAACATACCACAGGCGGTTGTAACACAATTTCAATGTCTCTAGTGAGGACATTCCATACAAGGTGAATGAGTTGAGCGTTTAAGACTTTTCACATGTTTCTCCTGCATGTATGTAGTGAAACACTTTTCTAACGTTATGAGTTCAATATAACATAGATAACGTAATTTTCCTTAACAAACATTGTGGTTTTATTTAGGTACCATTAAGAATTAAAAAATCGTAAACATTTTTATAATATTAATTCTCAAAGAAAATAAAATAAAATCCTAATCTATCAATCTTTTTTGCATATTTAGTATAAAGTTTAAATGATTCATAAGGGAATTTTAGTAATCCTACTACTGTTGTAAATTTAAAAGTTTGTAAGGACGGATAGATGGATGTGTGACTCTCTCACGCAAAAACTACTGATTATTTTCTGGTTAATATAATGCATGTCACATGAGTCACCAGCAGGTGGAGCAGCATTTTATTGCATACTTCGTTTCAACTAAAAAAAAACTTCAATAAGGAAGTAGCGTTTATGAATATAATGAATATTTTGTGAATCTCATTAGGTATAGTAAATTAAAAATGAAAAAAACCTACTATAAGTAGAGAAATGTACCTAGGTATATTTCTATACGTCGGGTAAAATTTCATTAAAATTCATATAATAATTATAATTTATTATATTTTTTATAATTAAGTTAAAAACCGCCGAAGACCTGTTCTAAAAGTATTTTCGTCTTTTCAGGAATGACTGATTTCACCTACAAATCTAAAGTTTTCATCTACAAATCATTGTATTTTAGCTTAATATGGCATTTTACTGTATTTTTTTATTACATAAATGAATAGTGCTCTGAAAAATAAGACAGTTTACAAAATGAATAGTATACTTACTAAAAATCAAAATTATAAAACATATTGCTTGAAAACGCCCCATAAAAAAGTCGTACTAGTAAGTGACGTCACACGCCAGTTAGTTGCAACGAATTGTATGGCCATATGCACAAAATTTCTGATATTTCGTAATTTTGAGCGTTTATATTGATACATACCATAGTAAGTCTTTTTGTATTTGATGTAAGTAAACTAATTAAGTAGGTTTATACACTAATGTTTTTAAAAATGTTTCAACATTTTTGTGACTTCGAAATGCATGTAATTACTAAACTACACGTAAAATCCTAATTAATTTTAGTTTTATCAAGGTGTGGTACCTAATTATTTCTTAATTTATTTATAAAAACTACATTTTAACATGTCAAATACCCAATTTAATATTTGTTCTAAAATTATGTGACATTTGTTACAATCGGATAAATAGTTAGACAATCGTTTTACCCAAATAAAGTCGCGGGCAGCGGTAGGTAATCCTACTACTACCTATTATAAATGTGAAAGTTTGTGAGGATGGATGGACTAAACGGAGTGAACGGATTCGGATGAAATTTGGAATGGTTTGAATGGTTGGAATCTTTGGATTAAAACATAGGCCACTTAATATCCAAAAAAGAGCAGTAGTCCCGTGGGATACCTAATAATATATTTACGCGAGAGGAACCACGGGAAAAAGCTAGTAAATAATAAGTAGTAAAGCTTATATCCATCTAGGAGGTAAAAAGCATCCTTCAAATGAAATCAGTTGAATGTTTTTAGATAAATTAATTTTAAATACCATATTAAATACGCAACAGACAAGCAAATTATTTGTATAAATTAATATTAATTAGGTTATAAATATATATTTTTTGTGCGGACATTTTTGTGTGTTTTCAGAGTGATACAAGTTAAATAAATGTTAAGATCTTCAATATTTCCTACAAACATAATTAATCTGTGTTATAAAAATAGTAATTATAATTTATAGAATTATTTTAAATGTATAAAATACTTAAATACTTTTTTCTCGACCTATAAACGAGTAAAGTCGTTTGAAAATACAATCACAATATTATATCAATATTCGTAGAAGCAGGCGAACAGTTAACGCGTTGAAATCTTTTCCACACACATATTTTAATACGTAATATATTATGGCGAGAAATGTATTTCTTGCCAGAGGTGTGTTTCGCATTAAAATATATGTAAGGCAATGAATAAGATTATTATTAAGCTTTCTCAACACTTGTAAATTTACACTTATAATGTATCTATATGAATTATATTGTAATACTCAGGCTTAATTAATATCATTTTAAAAGTAAAAACTACTTTAGCATCGTTTTAATTCGAAAAAAAAACTCGTTAAAACAAAAAGAGACAGAAAAAGAGTATGTGAGAAAAATATATAAGGCATATTTTTTAGGGGTTCACGTCTATCGCCCTAATAAGTAAATACATTATTAAATCTAAACTTGGCATAACTTCGAGTAACAGCATTCAGAATGGTTTCTATTGTGAGTCATAACCAGGCGTAGCCTCGATCAGAATGTATCAAACGGCTTCAGAAATACGTCAAGCTGCATATTGACTGCAGTAGATTTTATTGATGCGGACCGACTGCATTCCAAGTGAAGTGTTTGCTCAAATCCTACAACTATTATAAATGTGAGAGTTTGTGAGGATGAATGGATGGATGGATGTCTGTTACTTATTCACGCAAAAACACAACTGATTTTGATGAAAGTTGGTATGGTATAATTTAGGCTCTGGATAAAAACATACATCCCGAAATATATAGTGATCCAGTTTGATAGGTAGGTATTTTATTTAGAAAGGCTAGTTATAATTATTACAGGCAAGCCGAAACAATGATTACCTTAATGAAAATATACTAATTATAAACTTGTAACTTAGGTACTTAAACAACAAAAGGCTTAGGAGGAAAAAATGTAAATGAATTATATTTTAACATCTATACTATATAATTATACAAATAAATAAAATTGTGGTGTCTGTTTATAATTTATTGTTATTTCGGTATATACGGTATCTAATTCGGTACGGTATCTAAGTACCTATAATTGTTGTAAACTGTAATTGCAATGCGACGTCTTCTTGGCGATGCGTCGCGTCGGCGCAACGCAGTGTTGGGGGCCTCGGTATATACGGTATCTAGACCAAAATATAAATTTTGAAACGTCTCAAACGACGGCGTTTAATTGTAAATTGTAATTGCAATGCGACGTGGTTTTGGCGATACGTCGCGTCGGCGCAACGCAGTGTTGGGGCCTCGCCCTTACGCCTTGATCCTTAGATCGCACCTATTTTGTACATTGTACAGAATATTTTAACAAAATAATAGGCAATCATTTCATTTTCAGAAACCTTTAAAACTATTAACAAAAAATCACTATCGCACGAATACTGAAACGCTCGTCAAAACTAACAGTCTGTCTGTGTCTCTGCTAGCCGAAATGACAAGGACAGCATGTGACTTGAGACTCACATAATTTAACTATCGTTCCAGTATTAGGCCGTATGTTTTTAGTCGGTAATTAAAGGTATTTTACAGATTGAAGGAAACTACCCACACAGCTGGGCGGGATCGGTATTTACCAATATACCGACAGTTACACATAGGTACCAATGATATCGAGTGAAACATAAAAGTATGGGAGAGTAATAAATCCATGTTTTATATCTGGTTTGTCGTTACATAACGCGTAGTACCTACACGTAGGTAATTAGTTTTGAAACTCCACCCGTAAAGAGTCGATTGACGCGGCTTGTGTAATTTCAATTAGGTAGCATTTGAACTACTTTGGTGTAACGTGATGTTTACAAACGTATATTATAATTCTTAGGGTTGGGCGTAGAGGTATTGGTAACAGTGTCAAATCTTAAACTATTAAAAAAAAACATATTTTTTTCTATAATTTTTGTTTCAAAGGAATAACTTTAATAGTAATCTAGAACTTATTTCCCTAATGCACATACACATGACATACAGAGTCTACTTTTATTTTTATGTTGTATGTATCGGTGGATACCGATGCACGCATAAAAATAAAAGTAGGTACCTAGGATATTTAACTTTGTTTTGTTACTAAGCAAAAGAAGGCCTTATATTTCTAGGTACAGTACCTTGGACGAAGTACTCACATGTATATGTAAGGAACACTAAAAACAATAGGTTTTTGTAGATACGACGTATGAATCACGTCTTTATTGCAATGTAAATAAGTGACATCATAAATTGATAGAACATAAATGTCATTTGAGTACAGAAAGCATCAACAAAAGTGGGATGTGGATGGACTGACTAATTAATTATGATTGTATTTATACATCTCTTACTTTGTCGTAAGGAGAAAAAGGAACGATACGGGGGACGATGTGTTTTTCTTCTGCTAATCTATTTATAGTTATCAATCTAAGTACAGTGCGACTACACCCCAATGTCTTTCGGCAATCGTCGTTTTATATACATCGTCTGTCAATCCATAGAAAAGTTTATGTCACCGGAGGTCCACATAATATTTTATGTTATGTAATTTACATTTCCTGAGCATTTAACCCCCTTAATTAATTGACACAGCTAACTAAATGTGGGCCAAAAATACTTTTTAAGTACTCGTATCTATAGTTGTTACGAGCCAGTAAGCTACTAGCTCTAACAACTGTAGATACGCTAGATAAGCTAGCTAGCTTGCCTATTTATTTCTTAGACAAAAACTAGCCATAGTATGAATATTGCTAGCGTTAAATATCTGGCTAGATACTATACCTAACTCAGATATTTATGTCAGGCTAAGTTTTTTACAGAGAGATACCAGAATTAAGTGCGATACCTACGCTTGAGTAGGTATCGCACTTGATTAGATATCATGAAAAAATTTGTAAGTAATAAAGCTGTGTAATAAATAAGTACCAGATCAATCTTTTATCGATAATAATTGATCAATTTCCAGTGATATTAGTACCTACTGCTACTAACTACTAATATTAGTAACCGATACGTCGTTGAGGTAAACAGCGGTTTAATGTAAAACTTGACCTGAAAATTATATAAACAAACAGCGCCATTCAGTACGTGAATGTGCGGGTATCCAAACCGCGACCTTCGGCGAGACATTAGCTACTGCAGATTTGGTGCATCTATAGCTTAGCTATATAAATTATAACACCTATAATAAAAGTGACAACGGTCGTAGGCGTGATTTTAAATGTGAATTTTATGTATGAAACGTCTTATTGTGCCCATAGGGTATAAGTGACTATATTTAGTAATCTTTGACATTATCTAAGGTATTCAGAAATATTGAGGTATTCCTACTTAAAATGCTTAACGTTTGAGAGCCATGCCTCGGCACAAATGGACTGGCTCGATCGGATAAATACGCATGTAATAACGCTTGCGTTGTTTCGCCGAGTAAGGCTAACGCAAGGGAGGTTTGGGATTTTGAGGACCAGGAACGCAAGTGCGCAACACCAGAGGAGTAGAAAGTCCCTGAAGAATCTGACACTCTAGGTTCACCAATGACGGCCAAAGCTCTATCTATAGACAGATCGGCTTTGCTTACACAGGCATCTACTACCGACTGCAGTTTTTCTTATTCAGTCTACGTATTGACTAACGGACCGTTTCAATAACCTATAATATATAACTATTTGTTAAAAACGTCCGCATTCAATCATTTGACGGTTTTTGCGACACAAATTTGACGTTTCTAACAAATAGTTATTAACTACCAATAACTAGGTTATTGAATCGGATAAATAAGTAGTAGGTACGTACTTAGTATAAAGTAACCTAATTTCTGTTATCGATTGTATTAATATTCGAGTCGCGGTGGTAACGTAAAATTGCACATCTCTTACGCCATGTAGCACGTGATTTGATCGGTATTCGATGGCCAAAGAAAGTATCGGTTATCGAGATTCCGGACCCTGGGACCCGGAAAACATGAAAAATACGGAGGTAAGTAAGTAAAGGGTCAGTTGGCTGTTTGAGAGAAAATATCATTAAAAAGTGTATAGCGTCAACTGTTATCCTACTACTATTATAAATCTGAAAGTTTGTGAGGGTGGATGAATGGATAGATGGATGGATGTTTGTTACTTTTTCACGAAAAAACTACTTACTTAACGGATTTTGATAAAATTTAATATGGTAGTAGTTTAAGCTCTGGAGAATTAACACGTCGGCTACTTTTTATCCCGAAAAATTACAGTGTCCAGGGGATGTATTTACGAGGGCGGGGCCGCGGACAAAAGCTTGTTCACTATAACGGAACAACGAAAACCTGAGCCGAAACTAGCGTCAAGTTTACTTTTTATACTCTTCAATCTACTTTATGAAACATCTGCCTTGTATATAATTCTGCTTATGCTTGTAATTATAACTTGTATCTGCATGAGATGCGCGTGACTATTGCTCATGTCTTCTTCAATCTACTGTTACATTTAATTTACTGAACATCCTCGTCTACACTCCAGTGGTTTGTTATTAACTTTTATCGGTATGCTCCAGCTGTTTCACTGTTTGTCATTGCCATAGTCTTCGTCGTGTCCAATTCTAGCCCCACCTTAGGACTAGCTTGATGTAAAGTTTCTATCATGCACTGCATTTGTAAGCTTGTTCCTGCAAGGAGTTGGAACTGGGACATCAGCGAATCTTAGGTGGTATGCGAGGCGCCGTTTACGTAGTCTCAATTTGCTCCTGTCTGTGAGATATCAACACGAAAAGTTAAAATATAATTTTATATTTAGAACACGTCTCTATATTTCAATATCCACTTTTTTACTAATATTATAAACGCGAAAGTTTCTTTGTATGTTTGTATGGTAATGTGGATGTTGGTACTCTTTCACGCAATAACTACTGAACGGAGTTTGACGAAATTTGGTGGTAAATAATGGTAAATGGTAGACATTAGGTAAGTATATATATATATATATATATATATATATATATATATATATATATATATATATATATATATATATATATATATATATATATATATATATATATATATATATATATATATATATATATATATATATATATATATATATATATATATAATGTAGTTTAGACTCCGGATTAACACAGGCTACTTTTTAACGCAGCAAAATGCACGGTTCCCGTAGGATTTCTGTTTTTGCGCGTACGAAGTCGCGGGCCACATCTAGTACCATAATAAAAACATCCATAAGTAACGAATGATATGTAACACAGCACTTACCGATTCCAAACGCATTACACCATGGCGTATATTACGCGATTGTTATTTAATATAAATTGGCCTGTCGCATACAATATTGTTATACCAAGCGCCTGTTACCTTTGACTTTGATAAGCAAATCCTTAAAAATCTGCCGTAAACTAAGGGATGAGCCTAGAATTGGCTAGTTGACTCGACGGGTGAGCAGTCAGTTAAAGAGTTTAATAGACAAATGATTTGTATTCATTGTAGCGGCAACCCCCGCAAAAATAGTTTATTTCTCTTGAAGTATTGTGACTTTTTAATTTTCATGATAATATTATGTACAGTAAAACCATGTTGATAATGAGAACACTCGGCAATATTCGTTTTTCTATAGAAATGACAGACGACGTATGAAATACGACGATGATTGAAAGACACTGGAGGTGGTGGTCGTACTGTACCTTTGGGACAATTCACACCGAAACGAAACAATACATGACACGGCGCTGCATTTTTAAGATACCTATTCAATATTTAACTTTAATCACTACACAAAAAGTGCCGCATAGCGTCTCGTATCGTTGTGTGAATTGACCCTAAGACTGCGTTTCCACCGGAGATGAGCTAAGCTGCGTTGCGAGGAATGTGTTTTACAAGAACCAATAGAGACGTTGCGCTGAACGTGGTCAGGCAAATGAAGCGTTTCTATTGGTTCTTAAAAAACATTCCTCGCAACGCAGCTTAACTCAGCTCCGGTGGAAACACAGCCTTAGCGTGTGCCTAACACTTAATAGTGCCTGGTAAATACCTACTTAAAAATTGTTAAGGACAGCGGCCTCGTAACGAAAAACATGAGTGAATTTTAATGTGAACAATAAACGTGTAATTAAAACGGTACGTAAAACTATAATAGTGAACACTCAGTGACTATATGTATAGATTTATATGGCATCAGTGTGGAAAAATAGTGTTAAAATGGTGTTTTATCAAGTGCGGGTTATTTTGATTATATATTTTTAACTAAAGCTAATTTTAACGTAGCTTCCTTTGATTTACATAAATAAACGTAGTACATAACGTGTAGTGTAGTGTAGCTTAAGGTTATATAATAAATGGTTAAGAAATTATTACGAAAACAGTGGTAAAAATGTACAACATTTCATATAAGTTGAACCTTAAAATGTAAATAACTTTTCTATAGAATAAGATGTTTAGTATATAAGGGTTTATATGTCTGGTTATGATAATAAAGTATTTCACACAACGCGTTTTGCTTCACCTGACTCATGGAAAATGGGGAAAATTATGGAAAATAGCCGTATAGAGAGGTAAAAATGAAATGGAAGATCGGCCCGAAAGAGGCGTACGGGCGGGGCTCTCTATACGGCATTGCCATGAGCCAGGTAAGCAAATCGAAAAAGTGAAAAAACGTTCTCCTCAAATAAGTGTTTTATTATCGCCCCGGCTCTGCCCAAATCGGTGTAACCTTGCTATCTTCGAGTCTAATCTGAGCCGGCGGTTGAACCCCTGTGAATTTATACAGTCCTGTACAGTAGTGCGTGGTCCTTCGAGCCGGATTTCAAGATCGAAGAAAAATTCGAAGTCCATATCAAGTTGAAAATAACGAAGACGGCACTTAGAAAAATTTGAACAGCTGTTGTGGACATAGAAAAATTTCCGAAGAATCAAGATAGAAATTTTTACTGAAGACTGGACTTAGGAAATTTTCGTCAGCTGTTCTGAACATAGAAAAATTTCCGAAGATTCAAGATAGAAATTTTTACTGAAGACCGGACTTAGAAAATTTTCGTCAGCTGTTCTGAACATAGAAATTTTTTGAAGATTCAAGATAGAAGAATCCTATCAAGTCGGAACATTGGAAACTTTATCAAGATTTATCAACGGGAATCAACGCCAGGGATTAGATTGGACTCAGAAGATCGGACTCGAGGATACAAGGATACACCGCTGCGAACGGAAGCAAGGTTTCGCAGATTTTTCATCGGAAAAACCTCCCGAAGATTTTTGAAAAGGAAGATTAATATGGAAGATTAACATTGAAGATTAACATTGAAGATTAACATTGAAGATTAACATTGAAGATTAACATTTGAGATTAACATTTGAAGATTAACATTTGAAGATGGTTATAACAAGAAGTCAGAGTGGGGCCGAGGAGAACCAGCAGCAACCACATCGATTTCCGGATCCGCCACGATCGCCGTCCGCTGCCGCTACAAGCCAGCCGCCGCCGACCGAGGGAAGAGCGGATCTGCTTCAAACTATTTTGAAACCGAGACCAGGTACCAGCAAGGCGCCTGCATCCTCGGAAGTACAAACCCTAGCCAGAAAGAACGCTATTTCAATTAGATCGCGTCGATCGACAGCAAGTGTCGTCGCGCGTATGCATTACGAGGCGGAGGAGAAACTCGCCGCTCTTTGTAAGAAGGAACTGCAGATCGAAGCAGAACTTATAAAGAAGAAGCTCGCCGCTGACGTCGCCGCTGCAGAAGATGGTAGCAGCCCCGACGACGACGAGCCATCAGAACAGGTGGAGCAACGTGTCCGAGCCTGGCTAAGCGAACAGGGTCCCGAACCCGAAGAGGCTAGACAAGAGCCGACATCAATGGAAGAAAGAGAGACGCCGAAGCCAGAAGACATGCCACCGAAGGGAGCCCAGAAGACGAGGTTCGAGTGGCCGCAGCAACGCCGCCCACGCTCACCCACACCGCCCACGTCTAGGGCTAATGGAATGGAACAACTTGCCGAAACATTGGATAAACTGCTGAACCAACGCCAGTCGCGCCACACTACGGAGTTGCCCATATTCTCGGGCGCTCCCACTGAATGGTTGCCATTCAAAGCAGCCATGGAAGACACCACTGCGTTCTACAAGCTCAAGCCGATCGAGAACTTAGCTCGTCTGAGAAGCTGCCTACGGGGAGAAGCAAGAGAAGCCGTGGCACCACTGCTGAGCGTCGCGACGCCGCCTGAACAAATTATGAAGACCTTGGAACAATGCTTCGGTCGACCCGAGGTTATGGTCGATCGCATGATGGAAGATCTGAAGAAGATACCGAGGCTCGGAGGTTCGGCGGCAGAACTCAACCAATTTGCAGTGAAGATTCAGAACATGGTAGCCATCCTGAGGAAGCTGAGGCACGGGTATCTCTTTAACCCGTTGCTCACGAGAGACATCCTCGAGAAGCTCAGCCCATACGAGAAGAGCAAGTGGTACGACTACGCAGAAGAGACGTCGCGCTTCAGGAACGAGCCCGATGTCGTCCTTCTCTCTGAATTCTTAATGAGAGAAGCGGACAGGGCGCTGCGCTACGGGTTCAGCACGGCACTGAAGAAGGAAACACCGCGTCCACCTCCTAACAAGAACGAAGCCCGAACGAGGAAGCCAGTCTTCGCGATAGCGGACGAGGGCAGGGATTCGCCGAGTCGCAGCCAGCCAAAGAGAATACGCGAGGAGTCAACGAAGTGCCCGATATGTGCCGAAGATCACGCTCTATTTCGCTGCGTTGCTTTCAAGAAACTGAGCATGCAAAAGAGATGGGACACGGTCAAAAAGGAAGGGCTGTGTTTCCGGTGCATACGAAGCAGGCACAGAAGATACAACTGCAGGGCGAAGCCGTGCGGCGTCAAGGGCTGCAACTTGCCTCATCATGCGCTGCTGCACGAAGACAGGTCCGGCGGCGCCCCACAGACAGAGGACGCCGTGATTACCGCATCGGTCACCTCCGACCGTGCGGTGAAACTTAAGATGAGAAGAATTCAAGTTGTCGGTCCACGGGGCGAAGCGGATATCTTCGCGCTGTTCGACGAGGGCTCGACAGTGACACTACTGGATGAAGACGTCGCGAAGGCTATCGGCGCAGACGGCCCACCGAAGGTGCTGAGAATGCATGGGATCAATGCCGAGAGAAGGGAAGAAAAAAGCCGACTCGTACAACTTGGCGTACGGGGTCACGACGGTACCAGATATGACGTCACTGCGAGAACCGTGGCCGGATTGAACCTACTTACTCAGTCCGTCCCGGAATCACTGTTTCGACTTGCTCACCTGCACGATCTCAAGAACGAAGAGATATGCTATGAAGACAAGAAACCCCAACTTCTCATCGGCACGGACAACTGGCAGCTCATTGTATCCAGGGAGCTGAGGATCGGCAAGAGAAACCAGCCTGCAGCCTCGAAGACGAAGCTTGGCTGGGTAATCCATGGAAGCATCCCCAGACGCCTCATAAAGCAGGAAGAACACGAGAACATCCTGCACGTGTCTACGATCGAGACCCGAGGCGAACGACTGGAGGAAATGGTGAAGAAACACTTCGAAATAGACGCACTGGGAATAGAGTCCAAGGCTAAGCTGAGCGACGAGGAGCAGCAAGCCATCGACCTCTTTGGCAGAACGGCCAAACGAACGGAAGACGGTCGATTCGAAGTGGGACTTCTGTGGCGCACGAACGGCGTCAAGCTACCTCTTAGCTACAATACTGCGCTAAAGAGGCTCAAGAACTTGGAACACAAGCTCAAGAAGAACCCCATGGACGAGGCGCAGTATCATGGGCAGATGAAGAATCTCATAACCAAGGGATATGCGGAAAAATGCGACGGGACAGAGGCCGGAAGTGACATCACATGGTACCTGCCGCACTTCCCGGTTAAAAACCCAAACAAGCCGGGCAAGTTGCGACTGGTTTTCGACGCAGCAGCGAGAACAAACGGCGTGAGCCTCAACGATCACTTGTTAGAAGGGCCTGACCTTCTGACCTCACTGCCGAAGATACTGTTCCGGTTCAGAGAGGAAGCCGTCGCTGTGAAGGCCGATATAGAGATGTTTCTTCGTGTCAAGGCCAGAAAAGAAGACCAACCGGCCCAGCTGTTCCTGTGGAGAGAAGACGAAGGCGAACCGCCGTCCACATACAAGATGGTGGTAATGATCTTCGGAGAATCGTGTTCACCGTTCCTGGCACACTCAGCCCGGAATCGGAACGCGGAAGAGTTTGCCGAATCGCATCCCGAAGCTCATCGCGCTATCACCGAAGCCCACTACATGGATGACTACGTAGACAGCTATCCAGACCACCAGAAGGCCATGCAGACCGTGGAACAAGTGGACCAAATACATAGGAAAGGTGGCTTCCACTTACGAGGCTGGACGAGCAACGACCGGAGGGTGCTAGAGGGACTGCCTGAAGACCGCCTGGCCGAGGACACTACACAGCGTGTCACCAAAGACGAGCAGAAGACCTTGGGCATGCTATGGGACTCCCGAGGCGACAAACTAAGATTCAACACGTCGCTCTCCAGAGTCCATAAGGAGGTTCGCGAGCTACAGCGCGCACCGACAAAGAGAGAGGCCCTCAGCACGGTGATGAGCCTCTACGACCCGCTGGGACTGCTGAGCTGCTACACGATCACCGCCAAAGTCATCCTACAAGGCTTGTGGCGTCAGAAGCTGGACTGGGACGAGTCGCTACCCGCTGAGTCAGCCCAAGATTTCGCCCGTTGGCTGACCGACATGGAGTACATCAGTCAGCTCGAGCTACCCCGGAGTTACAACGGGGGGAGTCCGACGAGAGGCCGACAGCTGCACGTGTTCTGCGACGCGAGTAAGGACGCATACGCCGCAGCCGTCTATTGGAGATTGGAACAAGAAAATGGGGAAGTACGAGTCGTGTTGGCCGCTGCCAAGGCTAAGGTGGCGCCGTTGAAGGCACAGACAATACCAAGGATGGAGCTACAGGCTGCCCTGGTCGGAGCGAGGCTGGGAAACGCAGTCGCAGCAGAACACAGATGGAAAACGGACACGGTTTTCTACTGGATCGACGCACAAGTGGTTCTGTGTTGGATACAGAACGGCAGCCGCAAATACACACCGTACGTCGCACATCGGCTAGGGGAGATTGCCGAGCTGACGTCCGTTCACCAGTGGAGATGGCTGAGCACGAAGAGCAACGTCGCCGACTTAGCCACCAGAACGGGCTACGTTCCGAAGAGCGACGAGGACCCTTGGTTCCGGGGGCCGGACTTCCTGCGCAGGCCGATGAACGAGTGGCCCGCGGAGAGTCCCGCTAGAATCGAAAATCAAGAAGAATACGTCGCCTTCCACACCACGGAGGCGAGCGAGCTGAGCTGTCTACCAGATGTGACGCGCTTTTCAAACTACGAGCGCCTCGTAAGATGCACGGCGATGGTCTTGCTTTTCGTCGAGAGGTGCCGAGATCGTCGGGCCCACCTCGACGTACGACACCTGGAGAGGGCCGAGAGGTTGTGGTATCAAAAATCACAACGAGACAGCTTCGCACAAGAAATCGAGAAGATGGCAAGTGGCAAGACGGTGCCTAGATGGAGCTCCTTGTACCGGCTCAACCCGGTGTACAAGGACGGGCTGCTCGTACTAGACGGAAGGATCAAAGCGGCAAGCATTTCGAAATGAAAAAGCCTATCATCCTGGATGGAAGACATCGCTTCACAAGGTTACTGGTGGCAAGGGAGCACGCCAGAGCGGGACAAGGGAGCCGCGAGAGGGTCGTGAACGACCTCAGGCAGAAATTCTGGATATTGAAGCTGCGGCCGACGGTGCGTACTATCATGAGCCGATGTGCGTTCTGTCGGCTACGACGGGCACACCCGAGGACCCCGCCAACTGGAGACCTGCCAGCCGAGCGCCTGGGGGCGTTCCAGAGACCATTTTCGTACTGTGGTCTCGACTGTTTCGGCCCGATGACGGTCACCATCGGCCGACGTCACGAGAAGAGGTGGGGAGCTCTCTTCACATGTCTGACGACGCGGGCGGTCCACCTGGAGCTGGTGGCTTCGCTGTCGACGGACTCTGCACTGATGGCAATGAGAAGAATGGCTGCGCGGCGAGGATGGCCGGCAGTCATGTACAGCGACAATGGGACGAATTTTAGAGGCGCGGACGTCGAGCTGCGGCAGGCGTACGCCGAGTTGGCGCCGGCTATGGCTCAGCTGGGCCTCACTCATCGGATGCAGTGGAAGTTTACACCGCCCGGGGCGCCGAGTCAAGGAGGTGCCTGGGAAAGAATGGTGAGGTCGGTGAAAACCGCCCTGCTAGCCACGCTGAACGAGAAGTCGCCCAGGGAAGAGGTACTCCAGACGCTGATGGCCGAGGCGGAGTACTCAGTGAACGCTCGACCGCTTGTGCACGTATCGGTGGACCCCAACGACCCGGAGGCGATTACACCGAATCATTTCCTCCTCGGGTCGTCCACCGGACTGACGTACGTCGGACCGTGTGTGCCGGCGGACAAAAAAACAGGGAGGGTCGCGCAAACCCTTGCCGACGAGTTCTGGAGGCGCTGGGTGAAGGAATACCTTCCCACGCTCACACCACGCTACGGGGCCCCGCTGAGCAACCGAGTCCTTGTACCAGGGGACCTGGTTGTCGTGGTCGACCCGACGCTGCCGCGTAATACGTGGCCGCGGGGGGTCGTGCACCGGGTCTACCCAGGCCAGGACAAACAAGTGCGCTGTGCGGACGTTCGCACGCGCAGTGGCGTGTTCCGGAGGCCAACGTCGAAGCTGGCGGTGCTGGAGGAGGCGCCGCAGTCGCAGTTGCGACCGCTGGCGGAGCAGACGGAGCCGGGAGCGGAGCGGACGACGCCGGGGACGGCGCCGGGCGCGGAACGAGCGTCGGAGCAGCCTACAGCGAGCACGGACAGCTCGCAGTCGCCGGAGCGGCCCGCAGCGAGCCCACACAGCTCGCATTCGCCGGAGCAGTCTGCGGCGGGCGCGGACGGCCCGCAGTCGCCGCCGGAGCAGCCTATAGCGAGCTCGAGCAGCTCGCAGTCACCGGAGCAGTCCACGGCGGGATCGGCGAGCCCGCAGTCACCTGAGGAGGCTGCGTAGACCCTGGCTACTGCGCCGGGGGGAGGATGTTAAGGACAGCGGCCTCGTAACGAAAAACATGAGTGAATTTTAATGTGAACAATAAACGTGTAATTAAAACGGTACGTAAAACTATAATAGTGAACACTCAGTGACTATATGTATAGATTTATATGGCATCAGTGTGGAAAAATAGTGTTAAAATGGTGTTAAAAATGTACAACATTTCATATAAGTTGAACCTTAAAATGTAAATAACTTTTCTATAGAATAAGATGTTTAGTATATAAGGGTTTATATGTCTGGTTATGATAATAAAGTATTTCACACAACGCGTTTTGCTTCACCTGGCTCATGGAAAATGGGGAAAATTATGGAAAATAGCCGTATAGAGAGGTAAAAATGAAATGGAAGATCGGCCCGAAAGAGGCGTACGGGCGGGGCTCTCTATACGGCATTGCCATGAGCCAGGTAAGCAAATCGAAAAAGTGAAAAAACGTTCTCCTCAAATAAGTGTTTTATTATCGCCCCGGCTCTGCCCAAATCGGTGTAACCTTGCTATCTTCGAGTCTAATCTGATCCGGCGGTTGAACCCCTGTGAATTTATACAGCAGGACTGTATAAATTAAAAAATAATAATAAATACAAAAATAATAAAACAAAGAAAACACTTATCTACTGAATAAAAGACTTTATTATGTACTAAACAGACAAATCGTAAAAATTATACGACAACTGCATCTAAAATTGAAATAACATACAACTTGGTACACTATTTCATTGTTTTCATTACGTATTAAAATGAAACTCGCATACAATCATTTTTATCTTATCATATAATATTATCTAATTTAAAATGGCCTTCCCTAACATATAAATGACTAAAACACACATTTCGTGTAAAACTTTTCGCTGTGGAATAGGGTATTTGCCTGTATTTTTTTTATTAGACACATAAATGAATAGTGCTTTGAAAAATAAGAAAGTTTACAAAAGGAATAGTATACTATGAATCAATATTTTCAAAGAAATTGAGTTTTGCGAAAACGCCTCATACACTGTCGTACCGGCAGGTGAAGTTACGCGCCTGAAAGTTGCTACGAAATGTACGGCCATATGCATACAATTTCTGATATCTCCGAAGTGAGTGCGCGTTTGTGTTCATACACATTCAATAAATATGATAAATATAAATCTTTTCGTATTTGATGTAAGTAAACTTATAGTATGTATGTAGGTTTTGTACACTAATGTTGTTATTTTTTACATTACTCCTAATTTATTATTTCTGAATGTTTTAAAAAAAACTGAACTTTTAGATAAGTACCTACATGCAGGCAAATACCCAATTGTACCTACTATCAGGGAATCTAAGTCATAAGCAGGTAGAGTGTTCTTATAATTTGAATCATAATGACGGTATACATTCACAATACAACTATCGTCAATGACATGTCAGTTTGATATTATAATATTAATAACATACGAACAAATTATGACAACAGTCAACCTGCTAATGAACTAGGTTCCCTGATAGTACATATTTAAGTAGACCATATAAGGTATCCCAACATTATTAAAATTATAGAGGCAAAAAAATTATAATGACATAATTTAATTGCATTCAGCTTGTCAATTCTCATGCATCCGTGAATTACTTTTTTTTTATTTTACTTTTTATTTAAGCAATTATTATTCGTGCTTTTCTTTATAATTTGACCCCAATAATTTTAGTATTGGTACAATAACAGCAAAAACTCTTATAAAAATTTCATTTACTGAATTTAATATTATTGAAGTCACACAATCACTTTAACCACTCAAGTAGTATTTTTAATTTCTTTAGCCGCAACCAACAAAGACACAAATATTCATTTTAAGGGATTTTCTTCTCGACTGCTTTTATGCCAACATTAAACAGACTATAGAATGACTATAAATGGCAATATTTTGTTCGTATCTAAAATAAACACACCAATAAAAATACATCTAAAGTCCACGATATATACAATTTAGAATTTACAAACACTGTAAACCTCCTTAAAACGACATTTGACTTTTTCTTAACCTAGTATAATAGTCTGAAAACGCCTACTAAGGTTTTTGTTTCTTTCAATTTTATTTTAGAATTACAGCCATTTTGCATAATTTAAGACCATTATGAATTATATCTACAGTTTTATTCACTCTTGAGTACGACAAACATCCACAAAGCGTAATTTACACTGAAACGAAACGATACGTGACATGGCGCTTGCATTTTTAAGATAGCTATTCAAAATTGAACAAAGTTTATTACACGAGAAGAATCACGTTTCATTGTAAGTTCGAATGTCATGTTACACCGCGCTGCACAGCGCATGTGCAGTGTATGACTGATATCATAATATGAAATGTGTATATTTTTGTGTAATGAACAAAGTTCAATTTTCAATAGCTACCTTAAAAATGCAGCGCCCCGTAGCGTCACGGTGTGAACTGACCCTAAGGCAACGAAATATGACAATTTACTATAATTTTGTTTTACTAAACAGTAAACTAAGTGTATTTTACTCGGGCATTGTACTATCATTATTTTTTATTCTATTTTCATTGTTATTTCGTCTATGCAAGTTAGTAGCGATTAGTATATTAATATTATGGTACCTATTATTTCAAAAAAATATATATAATGCAAGTATGTCAGTATTAATCGTCGTATAACCCTGTATAAAATATACATTTATATTATACATTAACGATTAAAATAAGGCATCGTTACAACGCATCATTATTAGGCACCATGATTATAAATTAAAAATAATAAAAATAAATGTATTTATATTTCTATTTAACATTCAAAGGCACTGTAGTTTAGTAATATGTCCTGAGTTCTGGTATATTATTATATTGTTAAAAAACTTCCCAATCCTTACATACATTTGGATTCTCAATCCAAACAGACATTTACAAAGAACGTGTTGAGGTTTTTTATGGCACCAAGTTGAAAGTGTACTCTGTTTCAAGCTCATAAGCGCGTCATATAAATTATGAACTTCCAGTAAGACTGAAACCGAGACAATTGAAACTATACCAAAACTCAGTCAAGCATTAAGCTGGCATTGCAATAGCAATTATAGTTTTTAATAAAATCACGGACACATAAATGTGTCGAATACATTATAGTTCAGTAGTACTTAAGCTTTCTCTAAACCTTCTATATGAATGGCAAAGTATTAATTTTCCTTTGAAATATAATTGTATATTTTAAATAGTGATACAAAACGAACTAAACATAATTATAACAGTAGCAGATAAACTTGGACAATTGTTTAATTTTCTTTCGTTTAGCACCATCATTTCGCAGGATCGTTTGGAAAACAAAAGTAGCCATAGTACCGAGTTACAAGCTTGAGTAAAACTGAACCTTAAGTATATTACCAGCTTTATTAATGGACGGTGTACGTAAAATTTTAGAAATATAAGCAAGAAACAAAATATAAAAAAAACCATATGGACAGTTTGAAAGGTAAAGACAATACTTTAAAACTTAATTTTTTTTTACGTTTCATTTTACCAGATCCTTTTTCGACCTACGTCTACAAATAGTGAACATTTTCTTTTTGAACTCAAAAATCGAAACGTCTATTATTATCTATATGGTATCAATTACGAAAGCGAAAGCGCAGCGAGATTCGCCATTTCGTGGTGCAAGCAGAGTCAAGAAGCATATGTATCTTATTCTAAGTAAATAAAGTATTACAACAATATGTTGTGACTTATATTACTACAAGCCGAAAACCTTAGTTTGTCCAAAACAATTTCAACTTTGAACAATGTGTATGGCTGTTGAAAATCACCGACTTAAACTGAATATTGCTATTGAAATATAATATTTGAGTCTTGAGAATGTAGTAACTGTTATAATGCCAAAAGTTTAAAGTTAAAATCATTATTTTTATAAACAGTTGCGTTATTTTTATAAACACTTGGGAAATTAAAAAAAAATTAAGATGTTCATACATCAGTATTCTCTGATTCGTAAACTACGGCACTATAACATTTACACTTTACTACTTAAACTAGTAGTTGTGTGTGGCAGTATTTTTCAAAGTTCAGTTTTTACTTCTGTACGGAACAAAAGTATGTTCTTAAAAGTTCTAGTACTAAAAAAATAGCACTAAAATACCTGAGGTTTGGTATCCTTAGAGAGCCGATTGTTTTCTAGTTCTAGAGGTATAAACAAACATACCTCAAAACATGAAACATAATGGTTTTTAACACTATTGTGTTTTGTGTTTACAATTTTAATAGTAATTGTAAAATTTTCGCAAGGTATTTGAAGTATTAATTAATTATTATTAATGTCTTATTATTAATGTCTCTTGCTTTTTAAAATATATTTTAATATGTCAATTTCGAAAATACTTTACTTTACGACTTTAATATTCAAGACCACTCCACTACCATAACATTGCACAGTTATCGTATCGAAAGGAACTAAAACAAACTTATTAATATTTTGAGATCAATTGAGCTACAAATTTTGCCTGTGTAATTTCTCGATTTAGTCAACAATCAACTAATTATCTTTTTTTTTAATATTGGCTTCGATCCATTATTTATATAATATTATGATTCATAAATTTTTCTTTTTATATATTACATGCATTTGCCAAAATGTCAATAACATAAAATATATATTATGTAATAAAAATATATGCGAAAATAATAACTTTCGTTAGTTAGAAGTTGTAAAAAGGCATTTTAATATCAAATTACAATTAATATTTATAATAACATGGAAACTTATAGAGGCTACATTATTATAAAAACGTTAAAATAATATTTTATTATTTTGTATTCTAGTATTCATACTCTTAGAACTTCTAATACCTAAATCGATATTACATAATATCTTTTTTTTTCAGTTTTTGCAGTAGTTTAGATTGTCAATTCTAAACACTACACAATCATGTCTTTATTTTACATACAACTAATATTTTGATCATGGTCAGAATATTTGAGCTTATTATTTAAAAAAATCAGCTTTACATAAGCTACATGAAGGAACAGATTTAAATTTTAAATATTCGTCTCGTCGTCAATCCATGCCTAACTTTACAAAAATACTAAATACACAGCTTAAAACATAATTAAATACAAAAATGGCACCATTATTAATCCATAAGTTTTTGTTACATCACTGGAAATATAAACCATCAGATTGATAATATTGTATGCAGAAATTATAGGAAAATGCGATTTGAAGAAATATACATTTGTAAAAATTAATATACGGTGGGGATTTTAAAAGTATACCATTAAGATACAGATGAAATTGCATTATGCGGGGAGCCCATTTGAGTTAGGACTTTGTCCAGCCACTGCAGCGGCCCATGCAGGTGAATCTCGATCCAGCAGGGGGTGGAAGTAACATCTTGTCTATGGTACTCAGCACCCCAGCCTTTCACGAACGACATTCGAATAGTACACATCTTGGTCAACTCGTAGACAGCTTCAAACCCATGGTTCACACTCTGAGACAAAAGCTGAGCAAACTCTCTATTGTTGAATATCTTCAAAGAACAGCCCGGTGGTATTTTGCAGACAGTGGATGGATGGAAACCATGGTGATGGTTACAATTGCGACTTTGGACAAATATGGCAGCGTCGGACAGGCACTCGGCGTAAACCTCTCCGCCCACATAGTACAAATGAACCCCTTTGCCTATATGACGTCTAGTGTTCTCGATGGTCGAGTTTCTATTTACATTACTGAGCTGACCGAGGCAGAATCTATCGCTATTGTTCGACGGATCCGTAAAACCATCTACGACCACAGAATGCGAATTGCAATGAAACACTTCTCCAACGCGACAGTTGAGTTCGTAGTACGCTACCGAGGCCCAGTATAGAGGTTCCTGGTATGATACGGGGGCTACTTCACCCGGTGGTTCTGTATCATCAGACGGTGGCGAGTAAGCTGGTGGTGGGGTGTCGGGCAGCTCGGACGTCGCCGACGGCGGAAAACCGGACCCCGAGTACGAGACATTATGGGGCATAGCTGGTTCTGTAGTCCTTTGAAACGGCAGCAACGAATGGCCAGGAGCGAACTCCGAGTGACGCGGCACTAACACGGGGGGCAGCACTGGGCTCTCCACCCGTTTGTAGTGGTAGGGGTTTATGCATACCTCCTTCTGCTTGGCACTGAATGGAAACTGGCATATTTCGAGGGGTTTCAACTCGTGGTGGCTCTGAAGATCTGGCCACCGCCATACTCGACAGTAGATCACATGGGGCAGGCCTTTACGATGGGATACCTGTAAAATGAAATTTGTGTTTTGGACATTTTCTAAATGATTGTATGATTTTTGTTTAAAATATTATTCCGACATTTAGGTACCAATGTTTTTACAATAAAGACACAATGTTTAATTATATTAGGTTCTTACATATGAAATTGGCGTTTTGTCGTACTGGCCACTATGATCTCAAATAATATATCTTCTTTGGTTAGGAATTCCAATTTCAAATTTATACCGCTATTTACTCATGCGTTTGTGTTTCGTAATTCATTTGTTTTGTCCACTTTAGGAATTTTTTTTCTTTGAGTCACTCTGTTTACAAAATAGAAAACTTGAAATATCGTATTATTTTCGAGTACGAGTTCCACCGTGGCACCAGTGCTGCAGAAACGTGAAAGAAGTGTCGCAAAAGAAAACACAGTGCTTTTTTGGTTCCAACGTTTTCGTTTTGGAAATTTCGACCTGCAGACCAAGCCCGTGGACGGCCGGAAACCAAAGTTGATAATGAAGAATTGAAGGCTATTATGGAAGCGGATCCAGTGTTTTTCTTTAAATGCTCGCTTTAGGCTACCAGTTGTATTTAGATGTCTCTCTATTGTACGTGACCTTTATGATGTATAATCTCGCTTTATAAATTTGCTAGTCAGTTTATAGAGCGCCTTTAACTCGTTTTTCATGCTTCGAGTTTTAGATTTGGTGTTTTGTATCTCGTGTCTGCGGCGCATTAACTGCCTAGTACGGTCTGTAATTACTGGATGTTTTGTGGATTTTATATTAGGTTTTTGGGCATCTAGTAAGCTGGTTTCTATAATATATATCAATTTATCATAATATTGTTATGTTGTATAGTTCGTTTGGTATTGTAATAGATTTTTTAATTTGTCATGTAGATTTTCACTAAATGTAGAGATTTCTTCTTCAGACTTGATTTGGTTTTTAATGTTTTTAGTATAACTTGTTCGGCTTTTTTGGGGTAGCTTAATTTTTATTTTTTGTTCTTACTGGTCTATGGTCTGATTGGTATTCAATATTTAGAAACTCAATGTTCTCCATGTTCTGTGGAAAGTTGGACAGAATATAATCCAATTCGTTCTTCATTTTGCCGTCGGGTGATCTCCATGTCCATCTATTTTTGGATTTATTATCAAAGTAAGTATTAATAATTAACAATTTGTTTTCGTATTCAAATTCTACCATTCTTTCTCCTGGAGTATTTCTGATGCCATAGCCAAATTTCTTCATTATTAAGTGTTCGGGTTCTCGGGTTTTGGGAAGCCAATTTTGGCATTAAAGTCGCCCATTACTATAATATTACCGTTGGTTGTCATTGTTTAGGCTTTATCTATTTTTTTATAAAATATTTTGTTTTCGTCAGCACCTTCTGTTGGGGCGTAAGCTTGAACAATAGCGAGTTTAAAGGTATTTATATTTAATATTAATAAAGCAACCCATTCTGATAGCCTTATTATTGACTCGACATATTTTTTTAGATGTTTTTTTATTCTAAATCCGACTCTGTAACGTCCTGCGGTTTCTCCTACAAATTGAAATATAAAATCTTCATACTCGCATATTGAATTTCCCACTCCCCTCACCTCTGACAGTCCCATAATATCAAACTGTATGTTTTTCAACCGGCACAATAATGAAGGGATTTTAAATCGAATCATTACCTGTGATGAAAAGTGGATCCTGTACGATAATCGGAAACGGTCATCGCAATGGCTGAACCCTGGCGAACCGGGCAAAGCCTGCCCTAAGCGAAAATTGACTCAAAAAAAGTTGCTGGTGCGCATTTGTTGGGCTAGTGCCGGTGTCATTCACTACAGCTTTCTTAAATTTGGCCAGACGATTACGGCAGATGTCTATTACCAGCAACTGCAAATCATGATGGAAAAGCTAGCTGCTAAACGACCAAGGTTGGTCATTTGCTCTAAGCCACTGCTGCTTCAGGACAATGCTAGACAACACACTGCACAACAGATGGCTACCAAATTAGAGGAGCTTCAATTGGAATGTCTAAGACATCCACCGTACTCCCCGGACCTTGCTCCAACAGATTACCATTGTTTTCGAAACTTGGATAACTTCTTGCAAGGTAAAAAATTCAACTACGATAGTGCAGTCCAAAGCGCCTTCAAAGATTTTATTGAATCATGTCCGAATAGTTTTTTTAGTAAAGGAATCAATGAACTACCTATGAGATGGCAAAGGTGCATAGATAGCAGTGGTATATACTTTGATTAAATAAATATATTGTTTAAAAAAAATTGACTATCTCCTTTACAAAACGCCAATTTCATATGTAATGACCTAATATTTATACAATCCCTCAAAATTTGACTTGTTCTTATTACATTACCTCATGTGTACTGCAATGAGTGCAGACTGCAGAGAACTCATGTTTGTTTCCTATCAAGTTATCTGCACATGACTCATAACGCTAGACTGAATTCAAACAAACATGAATCATGAATTCAATTAAAAGACAAATCAAAATTCTTGTCTTTTCTTGTGAATCATCAGCAATGGGTAATAGCCCATACAATAATTTTTATCATTGAGATAATTAAAACTGGTACACATTGAGCTGATGAGAGATCACAACTACTTGCATGTCTTTATAATCTCAACTCGAACTCTTTATTATTGAAATGCTTAAAACTGTCACAAAAAATATTAAATATCTTTCCATATAAGAATATTATGAATCTTATACTTTATCAAGCAATTCTTGTATATATAGTATAATCGGAATCTCAGAAATGGCTTCAAGTTTAAAACTTTTCTACTTTTGTATAATATGTAACAAAATGGTACATACTTGCAGTCTACCATCAAGGGATCGTGGTATTGTCACACATTTGGATGGTGTACCCGGGCAGGAGAGAGCTCTTTCTAACTCTTCTATTGCACCTTTCCGCTTCTTTAGTTTCTTCACTAAGCTGTCAACAGCTTTTTCTGCCCATTTTTCCTCTTCATCACCCTGTAAATTATTAATTACTCATAAGACTATTCAACCAAATATTTGTTGGGGCTTTAAATGCATCTATGCCAGCAACGATTGAGAGATTGGTATAATTTAATCCATTATTGGGCAGATTACTCGCTTCTTCCTAAACATTGAAAGGATTAAAAATGTATCAGCATTCAGCACATTGTAGGTAAGTAATTAAGTTTAGTTTAAATACAAACAGGATTTAGAAGTTTGGTGCATGTATGACTCATTGCTTATCTGTAAATTCTAATATCCTTAGTAAATATTGTTGTTGTTTAAAAAAAAACAATAACTGATGGATAAGGATAATATGAAAATTAGTCAACCTTTTTCTTAAAACAAAACATTATACAATTTAAACTTATATACCTGTACTTGTACTATGTAAAATTTGTTATATTATGCAAGAAATATTTCTAATATATTTAATAGATTTATTTTTTTACTATTATTTTTTTACTATTATAATACTATTGCATAGTTAGGATTTAAAGTAACATGACTTAATTATTTTTTTATTATTTACATTATATCTTTGCCATCATTTTGTTTTTCATTGATTTTTTATATTATAGGTAGGTAGGTAAACTCTAAATTTTGTACAATTCTTGAAGCAACAATCTGAATTGCTATGGCAACATGTTCTTTAGATTTAGCATTTGATTCATTTTAATATACATATTTTACTTTACACTCATTAATAGAATATAGCCAATGTAATGCAGCAACAAGTTCCATACTTGTGCATCTGAGAGGCTCTTGATTTTAGTTTTTGAATATGGATTATAGGCCTAGGTAGACTATTATTTAGAAATGAAACAAATAATAAACCATGCAGCATTAATTCAGACAGTGTAAGAATTTAGAAAACACTATGAGACCATAATATAATGAACTAGGTACTTGTCGATAAAAACATGGACTTACTTGCTTCCAACCAAGCAATTTCTTTACAGCAGGACTAGTAAATGAAAACAAACTATTAAGGCTTGACATAGGCCCACTGCTCGAAGATTCACCGTCGTCGGTATCCATAGTGGAAATAGTACACAAAACTATTGAGTCACAGTTAGCTAAGGGAAACTTGTTCCACTAATGATTACACCATGGAAACGTGAAGTTTGCCATCGATCACCCCTAAATTACTTGGTATTTCCCAAAAATCTACCAATTACATTCAAGAAACAGAAACGGACGAAAAATTGTAACATAGCGATTACTGATTAGCGTGACATTCAAGCTGAAGCAGATTAAAAATCATAGACTAAGGAAGTTCATAGACAATAGATTATAGCAAATGCTCTGACCACAGGCTAAAGACAAAAAGCAATGAAATTTAATTCATAGATATTTGAGTTGCCATGTAAATAATAAGAAGGAGGGAGTTTTGCCGGGGAGTTCAATGGGTGACGTTGTGGAATTCGTATGTCCTCATAAATTTGTGTTATTTCGGTTCTTAATGTGTAATATTGGTAAAATATTAACCATTAAATATTCGTTCACGTGCACAAGTGTGGACAAGTGGTACAACTTCTAAAAACGTGCTATTTTGTGTTGCCCGCCAAAACTCCCTAGGAACTTTCAGTAAAGCTTCTACCACTTTACTGAATCGACTGACATGACTTGTGGACTGTACTGACTATATAATTGGACTTAGAATAGACTTTAGACTTGACGATATAGAAATACGGTGTTGAAAATTGAAACGAAAGTTCTATTCCCGCCTTTTTAACTTGACATTGGCAAATGGTTATAAGCCGATGGCATATATAAATAAAAATAAAAAAAAGGAGAAAATGAGTATGTCATTTACATGGAGAATAGAGGTAAGGAGGACAATCTCTCTAAGGCAGAAAGCTAAAAAGTGTCCGACAAAAGTAATTAAATAATAGTTCCAAAGCTGGCCATAATTACGTTAGAGTGGCAAGGGTGTGTGATATGAAGTTAGCAATAAGAGATGAAGTAAAGTGAGTTCAGTTTAGTTATTTAAAATTTTTGACGACTTTAGTAGATTAAAAGGAGTTAATTCAGTAAATCATGAAAATTATAATTACTCGTATAGTCGAAAATATTTTTATATATAAAACCGAAGAAGATGCTAAGATTTGATAATCCGTTTAAATTTTGCCGCTTTACTCCCGTCTGCGACTGTAGCGCCCCCTATTTAACGCCGTTTTACGGATACTTTTCATGTATGGAGATAGTACTCCTTACTTCTATTCTCCATGGTCATTTAACCAATCGAGAAATTTCTGGAATTTAGAACTGTCATTGTCGTTCATTTTAAAGTACCTACCTATTTTATTAATTCAAGATTTCTAGAAGTCTAGACGAACGAAGAGAAAAGTATTGTTTCAGTGTGTTTTATTTTTTTCCAAGTGGTGAATTCTTATACAGAATAGATTTGAGTATTTTCAAGTATCTTCTAATATCATGGAACAGGTAAGGTTATGCCGACTTGCGGCAATTCCCATTTCTAAACCAATCCAACATAGACTTAAATACTTAGGACTAAGCTAAAATTAAATATTTTTAGGTTAACCAATTAAAAGAAAAGGGTAACGCGGCTCTGTCTTCGGGACAGTACGATGAGGCCGTTAAATTTTACACCAGTGCTATAGAACTAGATCCCAAAAACCACGTTTTGTATAGCAATCGATCAGCTGCTCATGCGAAAGCAGAGAATTATTTAGCTGCTTTGGAAGATGCCAATAAGACTGTGTCCTTAAATCCAACATGGAGCAAAGGCTATTCAAGAAAAGGCAGTGCATTAGCTTTCTTAGGAAAATATGACGAGGCAATTGCCGCATATGAAAAAGGCTTAGATCTTGAGCCAAACAATCAACAATTGGCGTCTGGATTAGCAGAGGTGAAGAAGCAGGAAATGGAAGATAAAATTAGAACAGAGCAGATAATACAGAAACTGAAGTCGAATCCTCAAACAAAAGAATGGCTAAATGATCCTGAATATGTTAATATGGTTAAGGTAGGTAGCAATTAATGGTACAATATTTAAATCACAATATTCAAAATTAAACTTTAAGTGTGTTCACAACTTTGTGGGTGCAAAAGGAAATCCTGAAATCCTGCAGGTACCATTAATTTTACCAAGATTGAAAGTAACCATGATCTACCCTATATTTAGCAAATTTCATTTAAATCTGTAAGTTGTTTCAGAGCCTATTCAATGCAAACAACATTTTTCTAAGATATACTGGCGGACACATAAACTGCATCATAGTGCAAGATAACTTTTAATGAAAGACCTGCCTCCAAATGGAACCCTGTCCATGATTCAATTTTGAGCATATCACTCTCCTCGTCTACTGTAGACTAGTCTGTGACCATCAGCACCGTACAAACAAGTCCTACACTCATCAGTGAATAATACGGAAGGCCATTGCTCTTCAGTCCAATTTAAGTGTTCACGAGCAAATCTTAGTCGAGCTTCCCTGTTAACTGCAGACAATTTTGGTTCATTTGCGGGTCTGAAAGGTGTGATATCACGCTCTTTTAGCCTTCTTCATATGGTTCGTGCACTAACTGCTATGTCACGTACCTGGTGGAGCTCATTTTTAATGCTTATAGACGTTAAAAACCGATTTCGCAAGGAAGTTGTCACAATAAACCTGTTGTCACAAGACATTGTCACCTGAGTTCTGCTGGTTCCACATCTTCTTTTGAATGAACCTGTCTTCATAAACCTTCTGTTAACTTGGGAAACCGTAGATTGGTTTACATTTAAATCTGGAGCAATTGTTTATTGGTTGGCCTAGGCCTTGCTACACTAGAGCAACAATTTGTGCGGCTTTTTCGGACGATACATCCATATTCGTGAGAGAAAAACATGTTTAAAATGAAAACAGACTAGTAGTTAAACAATGAGTAACAATAATTCAACATGTAACAAAACAAATAAATTAACCATCAATCACAACATTCATGTAACAACGAGTTAATCTTTAGTAAATTGACAAGATTTCTTCTATAGAATATTTTCTTTGTTTTGTGACAGTCCCATATTTAAATTTGATGTTTTTGTGTTTATAAACCAGCCTTTATTTTCCAATACCAATAAATGTAAAAAGTTTGCATATTTCGTAATAAAATTTGATTGAATGTGTTCTTGTAGTTTGATGCAGTTTATGTGTCCGCCAGTGTAGATAAAACATGGAAAATCAAACTTATTTTTTTCTTTTACCTTTCAGAATATAAATCCATATGACCTTAGATCATCAGATTTCAAATTGGATGACAAGAGAATGCTGACAACCCTCAGTGTTCTGCTAGGATTTAATTTGGATACTCCAATGGATGTCGATCCACCAGCAACTGAGACCAAGCCAAAGCCAGAACCTAAAAAAGAGGAGGCATCAAAACCAAAATATGAGGACTTACCTGAAAATCGTAGATTAGCATTAAAAGAAAAAGATTGTGGCAATGAATGCTACAAGAAAAAAGACTTTGAAAATGCTCTACTGCATTATCATAAGGCTATAGAGCATGACTCGAATGATATTACATTTTACACTAATGTAGCTGCAGTGTACTTTGAACAGAAAGACTATGAGAAATGTATTAAAGAGTGTGAAAAAGCTATAGAAATTGGAAGAGAGAACAGAGCTGACTTCAAGCTTATTGCTAAAGCCTTTACAAGAATTGGTTAATATATTTTTTTATTCTAGCATTACAATTGTGTTATAAAATTAGCACATAATTTCTTCTAAAGCATTTTATGACTTCCAGTTTTATATGAATAATTGTAACTGTTGTTAAATAACCTTTCAATACCATGTTATACTTGTTATGAGAAAAGACCTAGTGTTAAAGATTAGTTTAGCATTTTTTTAACACCAAACCTATACATCTTTCAGGTAATGCATACAGGAAAATGGAACAATGGAAATTAGCAAAAACATACTATGAAAAGTCCATGTCAGAACATCGGACCCCAGAAATCAAAACACTCTTAAGTGAAGTTGAAAAGAAAATTGTTGAAGAAGAGAGAAAGGCGTATATTGATCCAGTTAAAGCAGAGCAAGAGAAAGAACTTGGAAATGATTACTTTAAGAAAGGTAGATATTGCTATTCAATTGTTTAACTTGAATAATATTTATTTAAACATTGTAACTGTCAGTTGAGTTTTCTTTAAACCAATAAGGGAAGGGACAAAAATGTATAAATGCTGGTTAACCTACTCAATAAGCCATAATATGTCATTGGAAAGGGCATTTATGTTATATTATTTTCTTCATTGACCACACATAATATGTAAATATAAGATTCGGTAAAATCAATTATGGATATTTTGGCCCTGTATATGGGCGAGTTTGCATTGATTCTCCCATACATGAGATGATTTTTTTTGCTATGACTATGACAATAATTTTTTGCAGTAATAACACACAGGACTTCTTGCTTGCATTATTTCAACTTTAATAAGTATTTTACATTTATTTTTTTCGAGCTCCATATTATTGCAAGACATTTAATTTAATTATTATTTATAGTTTCTATGTTCTACATTTCACAATTAATTATATTTATATGAATTTTTGACATAATTTATTAATTTTAATTTTGACATGTTTTAATTTCATATAATTTATTTGCCATTATTTATAATATCTTATATTCTTAAGTATTATGTACATTTTAATTTAATTGAATCATTGGTGATAGTAGTATTTTTAATTTTATATTCTGACATCCATTCTATATAATTATATAATTCTATGACATTAGAAATCAATAAGTTATTAATTTATCAATCTAATGTATTATAATATAATACTAATATTAATTTCTGATATACAGTAGAAAATAGAATAGGTTGGTATAAAAATTTAAATTACGTTGCACAAAATTGTAAAAATTTCATGATGCTGGCAACCCTTTGCACAGTGTTTATAAAATTTTAAAAAATTTTAATCTACCTACACCTGAAGATAACTTTGTATAAACCGGTTGTGTAATATATTAAAATTAATGTAAAATACTTATTAAAGTGGAAATAGTGCAAGAAGTCCTGTGTGTTATGACTGTGAAACATGAATTTCCACCAAGAACCTACAGTACAATCAATAACATAATAATTTTTTGCCTAAACATCTTTATGATGAGCAGTAGATCATATAGCCAAAATATCCGTTATTGATTTTACCAAACCTTATATTGGGGTTTTTGAACAACACACCAAAAATAAAATAATCTAGATTTTTCTTTCCTCGACTATGAGCTATCTTTACATTATATTATATATATTTGGTCAGTATTTGCAGAGGAGAGTACATGGGATGAGGTAAAATCGAATGCAACCCCATGTATGCAAAATAGAATTATTCCTCGTAGGTTACTATTATGTTATTACACTTTCCTCAGATACACTTTTGAAAAATTCGCCTTTATTCCTTATCCATCCACTTTCATATTCTGTACAATATGACAGTGGATCTATTTGCAAAACAGGAAAGCGTTAGGAATGATAAGTTAAGTTTTGTCACTCGAATTTAAAAAGAAAATAAAATACCAATTGTTTTTTAAATATTGTAACATTAAAACAAATTGGATTCAGACAAGACAAAAAAATGTTTCCGTTTATTTAAAAAGAAAAGAAAATAAAAATTTATCTTCATATCTAATTAAAGTAAATATCTAATTTCTACATTTTTTTAACGCATTTCTTATTTTAACAAATAATTATGTGCGTTGCATGCCAGCACGACCGGCAGTGAACTTGTTTATTACACTTTTATTTACACATCTGTACCCAACCTGTTACCAGTCACCAGAACGTTACTGTTTTGTTACACTTTTCCTCACCTCTCACTACATGGCCTGTCCACTTCCACTTGAGTTTCCTTATTTATGTGGTTACGTCATCTATTTCTGTACGCTTTTTAATTATTTTATTACTTTGTCCAGTTTTCTTATGTATAGCATACTTCTAAAAATTATCTTATAGAAAATATAATATATACTTATGGCAAAAAAATGTTTGCCGAGTCAGCTAGTAAAGTATAAAAAGAGACTATTTCTTACCATTCTAATGACATATAGCTTGCTCTTCCTTTATTCATCATAATCATAACTGTTAATATGCGAAGCAACAACTTTCAGTCAACCAGCACATAAATAATTTTATTGTTAAACAATATAATTTTGTAATTACATACTTACCTAATTTAAAAGCATTCTAAGTTAAAGCAATTAATCTTAATTAAATATATTATTAAATATTTTATGCTTAATAAAAAATAATAATAAATTATATATTACCAGGTGATTACAGCACTGCTGTTAAGCATTATAGTGAAGCTATTAAGCGTAACCCTGATGACCCCAAACTTTATTCAAACCGAGCGGCCTGCTACACAAAGCTGGCTGCGTTTGATCTCGGGCTCCGGGACTGCGACCAATGCTGCAAGCTAGACCCCAAGTTTATTAAAGGCTGGATTCGTAAAGGCAAAATTTTGCAAGTAAGTGGAACATCAAGATTTTTATTTTTTAACAAAACTTCTATAATTGTACCTTTTTAACATGTAATGCATTATCAGCTGTCAAGAAATTATTTTAAATATCAAAATATTTTTAAAGTATTTGATTTTAAATTTGATATTTTAGTTAGAACTTCGTACTATAATTTTTTATTTTTCCTTAATTTACAGGGTATGCAACAACCGTCTAAAGCACTGACAGCCTACCAAAAAGCCCTAGAATTAGATCCCAGCAATGCTGAGGCTTTGGAGGGCTACCGTGCCTGCTCAACCCAACTTAACTCAAACCCAGAGGAGGTAAGAGATATAATTTTGATGTTCATTTAGGGTTCGGTAGTTCACGTCTCGAAACCCTTATAGTTTCGTCATGTCCGTCTTCGCCTTACCGTTCAAACGGTTTGTGCTAGAAAGATAAAACTTTGCACATACCTCTGCAAAGTTTCATCTTTCTAGAAAATTACCATGTCGACAAAGTTTTAAAATAAAATCTCGAAAAAAATTTTTTTTTGGGGTGGGTACATGTAAAGTGGAGGTGATTTTTTTTTCTCGCGTCTACCACATAGTGTCGAGTATCAAGATAGATCTTTAAAAACATTGAGAAGTTACTAAGACGATTATTTGATTTAGGTATTCGTTTGAGAGATATTTCAACATTAAAGCCTAATTTTTTGTTAAAGTCTGTCTGGATGTCTGAAAGAGTTCATGATGGTAGTCCATGTGATAAACTTTGACGGAAAACTATAACAGCTTAGATAACTTTGTTAGTTTGGGAGTTATAGAGGCCTAACTAGAAAAATGCGCTTACTTGGTTAACTCAGTACAAAAATAACGAAATAAGAAGTTGACTATTGACCTTATTCTATGTGTGGCCTGACACGTACTTTTACGGCCGGTTTTACTTGTAAGAAATGAATATCAAGCTTAAATTTCTGAGATAGTTATGGTTAAGTTAACCTACGTACACGCTCGCACGGCCGCGGCTCTGGCGAGAACTGAAGCGATTTGTCACACATGGTCCGTTCAGTTCAGAATTAATGTTGCCATCTTAGTTATTTTACAAAGTTTTACTACTAAATTAAGTATTTTATTCCCTCCTTAGTAGGAATTAAGTTGTTAGTAGTGTTTTAGTAGGAAAGAGCCAGACAGTAATCATATGCAAAATGGCCCAGGTTAGGCACAAATAAAAAAATTAAACCTTATCATAATAATACATCGTAGCATTCGTCCGTAATTTTCTTTAAACTACCCGTTTAATTATTTATAAATTACGTAATAATATTTCCTAGTATATTTTAATTTAAGTTTAAAATTTATAATATAATTCAATAAATAATAAAATTTTAATATAACAAAACCTAAAATGCAGTGTTTTTTGGGGGCTTTAGAGATTCCTAAGTTGAGTAGATTTTTTGATAGTTTTCAGTATTCTTTTAATAGTTTTTATTAGAAATTTAGTAGAAGTTTCGCAAAAACAGAGCTGGCAACACTAGAACTAATCGCTACAGTCTATCCGGCCGACTGATGCGATCTCGAAATTGCACACAGACGATACGATTTTGGATCCGTTCAGGCCGAACGGAAGGATCGTATATGGGGCCCCTTACATTGTATAAATTTAAATGTCTCTGGTTAAAAAATATTGTGTAAGTGAGATTAAGCATAATATTTATATTGTTCTTGTCATTTATTCTAGGTACGTAAACGTGCAATGGCCGACCCTGACGTTCAAGCCATTCTCCGAGACCCAGCCATGCGCTGTATTCTAGAACAGATGCAGCAGGATCCACATGCTTTGCAGGACCATCTAAAGAATCCGGAAATTGCTGCCAAAATACAGAAACTGCTTGAGTCTGGCCTTATAGCGATACATTAGCTGCCTTATAGGTTTAACAGGACTTGGGATATTTTGTTTGAATTGCCAGTCCGTAATTGTTACAGCTAGCAATAAAACATTTATAATTTTAAAGTGATTGTGCACTCATATAAGAATACCCTATAGGTGATTAGGCATTTTTAAGTGCTATGTTATTCAATATTCGGATTTGAATATTATGAGAACAAAAAAAAAATGTAATGTTTGGCACATTTTTATGGCTTACTAAATATTGGTAATGGTTAAAAGGGTGACCATAATATTTGCCAAAACATTATTTTATAATATGACATCTTTTAAGATCTGGTTTTAATAACATCTTATTAGTAGAAGTAAAAATTTATTTGCCATAAGCATGTATTGCAAGAAAATATAAGACCTAAAAAATTATCTTAACATATATGAATGCCGGATTTATTTATGAATATGATGGGTATCTAGTTGTTTGAGTGATGCTTATACAAGGACGAATCTAGATCATTATAATGTACTTATTAAATATTATGGAATATGCCGATTCTTTAAATTCCAAATATAGCTGCTATTTATAAGGTAAACTATACATGAATTACAGGCTGACACCGACATTGTACTGTTCGGTATAATTTTATTTTTCATTTCACAATACTAGTTTCTAAAGTCCAGACAGTAGATCTTGGGGGATGCCTTTGACCAGCAGTTGGATAGCATAGTCAAAAAAAAGTACGATAAAGTAAATGAGTAATTATTCATTTTTGCTATACAAGTAGGGAATTGATTTTGATTTCATATTTTAATATTTTTTTGTCTAAGAACAAACAGGTCTTGATTTTTGTATTTTTTTTTTATTTATGCATGAAAATTTTGCATTCCTACCCGCGGTTTATAGTTTTACACCTACCAAAAGTAAAAAAGATGCACTCAAATGCTCCCAGAAAATCTCGAGTTTGTATTTCGAGTTAGCTGTGTAACAAACATGAAGTCGTTTTATCTAACTAACAGTTTAAGATCTAACAGGTGTGGTGGTTTGTTGTGTTTTTCACATTATTTCGTTCCTGCTTAGAAATTCATTTAGGACCTCACAATTTGATAAATGTACTTGATGTAATATATGAAATAATTTACCCTTTTATATTACGTGGTTATATAATAATGTTAGAATAAGACTAGCTTCGTCACTTGTAGGCTTTTATACCATTCCAAAGTATGTTTCGTAGGTCGTATCGAAGTCAACAGTCGTTGCTCTGTTTTGATTTAGGAATTATTTCATTTTATACGCCTAATTGCCTGCGATTAAAAATTTGTAATTTATTCAATAAAGGAATATAATAATGTAGGCATCATAATTAGTCATTTTTTATTTCGAATCCCATGCTAATCCCTTTTAGATGAAAATCCTTAGGGCCTTATCACACTGGAGATTTCGGGGTGGGGCGGGGAAGCGCCGGCCATTTTGTACACGTTCAACAATAATAATTAATTCATAATTATTTATAAAATAATTGAATATTATGCAATTTCGAAAAGGGAATATGTTCGAATAATTAGACTTCTCAGGAAACAAAAAATACTTAAACTAATTATTTTCATAAGTATAATATTAATATTATACTTATGAAAATATTATACTATAATAATATTATAATATTATACTTTGAATTAAATTTTGGAGCATACTAATAATCGAAAATTACTTAAATATTTTTATGTTATCGTTACTTATACGCGGGCCGCGACCGACGTATGCTGCTAAACTTGCACGTCAAGCACGATTTAATCTAAAACATGCCGTTCAAATGTCAATATCGAAGCAGTGCGTGAGAATGTTGGTGATAATCCGAATCTCGATTCGGCGTCGTGGTCAAGAATTGCAAATTTCAAGAAGCTCTCTACAGCGTATACTCACTAATGATCTGTCTCCATGCTTACAAAATTCAGTTAGTACAACAGCTGAAGCTTAATGACCATGCACAGCGTAGATAGTTTGCAGAATGGATTATTGAACATCAACAAATGGATGCTGATTTTTCGAGCAAAATCATCCTAAGCAACGAAGCACATTTTCACCTTGATGGATTTGTTAATCGCCGCCATCTGTTGAGCTATTTTCAAAACTCTTTTTTTTATGTAAAGGTGTTGTAAAGTTCCGATGTTGGTCCCGTTGTCACCAAAGTGGTGACCTGGGGGGGTATTATGAGGTCTTGTAGCAGTATTACTTTAAAATTACTTTTGAATTTCATATAAGCATACCATGATCTCTATTTATATAGACAAAAAGATATTTTTAATTTGCGCGAAATCTAAAAGTAATGTTAAAGTAATACTGCTACAAGACCTCATAATACCCCTGATAATATGATGGCATCCATGAGGAATCTATGGAACTCTTCGAAATTTATATGGACACATATAGTGATTTCGACTTTTTCTGAAGTAACCCAAGCATAGCTACCGAAAAGTAAAATTTTGCACCAAGCTATACCTTGGATCCAAAAGTATTGAACAGAACTTCTGACTCCTTATAGATACATGTTTGGGGATTTCTGCGTTGTTTTAAGAACTGCAAGCATAAGCCACTATATCGATTAAAATAATCATCATCATCACCACCACCATCATCACATAATGATGATATAATTATATTAATTATAAACTTCTCATGGTATTTTACACCGATACGGATATCTTTGAACATTACTCTGCCGTTCTTGGACCGATTTTCAAAATTATTTTCTTGATGTAAAGGGTATAATCCGAAGTTGGTCTTGTTGTCGCCAAAATGGTGACCTGATGATGGCATCCATGAGAAATCGAGGGAACTCCTCGAAAATATGAAGGACTCATAATAATTTATATAGTGATTTTGACTTTTTTTAAGTACACAATCTTCAAAATAAGTTCTTAATATGTAATATTGGTAGAATATTAACCATTAAATATTCGTTAACGTGCACAAGTGTGGGCAAGTGGTACAACTTCTAAAAACGTGCTATTTTGTGTTTCCCGCCAAAACTCCCTAGGAACTTTCAGTAAAGCTTCTACCACTTTACTGAATCGACTGACATGTCTCATGGACTGTACTGACTATATATTTGAACTTTGACTAGACTTTAGACTTGACAATATAGAAATACGGTGTTGAAAATTAAAACGAAAGTTCTATTTCCCGCCTTTTGAACTTGACACTGGCAAATAGTTATAAGCCGATGCCATATATAAAAAAAATCATCTGTCAGCTGTTTTTGACATATTTGTGTTTTATCGAGAAATTCAGTTGCATTTGGCATTTGCGATTCTTCAGTCATTAATGTTAAAATTATAAAATTAATTACAATGTGATTTGAGATAAAAAAACAATATCGTTTATAAGTTCGTTCACTTGTTTTATTGTTGCTGTAATAAATATTTCTTGAACAGGTTTCGGAGTATTTCAAAACTAGTGATGTGTAGTTTTTGCTTACTGAATTAAAGAAGTGATATAAATAAACACTGGACTGATATTTATTTATTAAATCAACGAATCAACGGCTGTGTAATAAATATAAGTGTAAGTATGTGGAATATATACAATATTTAAATAATGCTTTAATTTATTTTAAACATAAAATTAATATAACATTAGCAGAGAAAACCCCCAAGTCGTTCCCATCATGCATAGTGCCGTGTAGGCTCACAGAGTTTTCTTGCTGGATGGCGTTGCATACTCTTTAAGTCAGAAAAGTGTGTCAGATAGGCGGTCTCAAGTGACTTTTAAAAATTATTGTTTAGTACCTACTTAATGTTAAAAAAAGTTTATTATTTATTTAGTTACAACTCCTTCATCATTTATTTATTTATGTTATAATTATTAAGTACTGACCCCAAATATTTTCCATTTTTAATTTTTAGTCATTATAAATTATTCATGAATTGGTCCTAAATATCATGGTGGCTCTACTCTACACACTTATTTGCTGATTGATTTTGTACCCCTGTACCATTTGGCCCCTAAAAAATGTAGACAAATTTGCCATGAATTCATGTCAAATCTGTATAGCCGCCATATAAAAACAACTTGTGAAAACCTTGTAATCCATCCTTTTTTTTTTGTGTTAGCGGAACTTCACGATAAATCCGTGAAGAACTGTGTCGTCTACAGACCAAATAAAAAATTGAAGATAGTTGACTTTTATGTCCTGTAAAAACTACGGTTTTACGGTTTTTACGGTAAAAATATAATGTATATAATGTATGTATACATAAAAATCACACCGCGACAGTTCGCCTTACAAGGTAAGGCGTAGTTTCGTTACACATGTGTGCGTGACACTGTAATTACATGGTGGACGTAGCTTAGACTCTGTCTTCACTTTTTATTTGGTCTGAGGAAGAACCGGGTAATTTCTTACGCAAAGAAATGCACAAAAAAATGTTAAATAAAACATATTTTCTATACAATATAAAATTCGGCTAAAATTTTAACTATTTCTCTACTCGATCCTAATATTTTTGAAGTCGGCAAACTATTATTTTTTTATCAGGATAGGTATTGTTGGGCTAGTACTGACTTCAAAATTATGAAGATTGAGTAGAGAAATAGTTAAAACTTTAGCCGAATTTTATATTATTTAGAAAATAAGTTTTATTTCACACTTTTTGTTTAAAAATAATATTTTTTTCTCTTTTTAGTCATATTTATTACTAGCATTATTTACCCGCGGCTTCGCCAGCGTGGAATTAGGTTTTAAACTTTCACCCCTATTTTACCCACCTAGGTGGGTAAAATAGGGGTGAAAGTTTAATAAAGAAAAAAAGAAGAAAGTAAAATAAGACAAAGTTTAAGGCTGAATTAAAAAAATTATAATTTGAAAATCCTTCCTTAGTGGATGCCTACGTCATATGAGAGAAATATGTGTGCAAAATTTAAAAACTCAAGCGTTATTTTATGACATGTTTCTGAAAGGCAGTGGTATTTTCCCAAAAGAGGCATTACCGATCGGTGGAACTAATAAACAATCACCAGGGATGATAATGATTAAATACTATATTATTAAATAATTATTATTATCTATTGTAGTAGTCAGCGGGAAAAATGTAGCAGTAAGCATTAAATATATTAAAGTGATGATCACGAATATAATTTTAGCAATAGCAAATTTTCAAAGACATTGATATTGGTGCACAAAACTCTTATAAGTAGTGAGTGCCTATGTCATCATAATATGATGGTGTTTCATGTGAAGATGATGGTGATGATGATGCTTATTACTGTAAGTGGTATGATGGCATATGCTCTCAGTTCTTTAAACAACGCCGGAATCCCCAAACATTTATCTATAAGGACTTAGGAGTTTTGTTTAGTACTTTTGGATCCAGGGTATACAGGTCTTGGTACATAAGCTTACTTTTTGAAAGCATATGCTTGGACTACTTCAGAAAAAATCAAAATCACTGTATGTGTCCATATAAATTTCGAATAGTTCCCTCGATTCATTTTGTTACCACTTTGTTGACTAAGGGTTTAATTTCGAATTATAACCTTTACAATAACATACGTTTTTTGCAAATATAAAGAAACGGCAAACTAACGTTCAAAGATATCCGTGTCGGTGTAAAATACTATGAGAAGTACCATACATCATCATAATGTGATGATGTATGGTGTGATGAAGGTGGTAATGATGATGATTACTGTAATTGACTTACGGTCCGTTTCAATAACCTATCTATTTATAACTATTTGTTAAAAACGTCGCCATTCAATCATTTGACGGATTTTGCGATACAAGTTGACGTTAGTGGATAAGTTATTGAAACAGGCCAATAGTGGTGGTATACGCTTGCAGTTCTTTAAACAACACCGAAATCTCCAAACATGTATCTATAAGGAGTCAGGAGTTCTGTTCAGTACTTTTGTATCCAGGGTATATCTTGGTGCAAAATCTTACTTTTGGGTAGCATATGCTTGGACTACTTCAGAAAAAGTTGGAATCACCATATGTGTCCATATAAATTTCGAGGAGTTCCCTCGATTCCTCATGGAATCCATCATCAGGTTACCACTTTGATGTCAAAAAGACCAATTTAGGGTTATACCCTTCACATAAAAAAAAAGAATTTTGAAAATCGGTCCACAGACGGCGGAGTAATCGTTGAACATACAAAAAAAAATTTATATACATATATATATAGGAGGCGGTTATACGTTCGGCTGTATATATACAGAGTGTCCGGTAATTAATAGAAAGTCTATTTTTTTTAGTTTATTTTAGTTTTTTGAACACTATGACCAGAAATGAATTAATTACATCGGTTTTTTATTGTTTTGATATTATACAGTAACTATGCTGATAAATAGACAGTAAATGGTATGACTAGCTATTGCACATTTTTTAAAAAATATTTGCATATATTTTTTAAAAAATGTGCAATAGCTAGTCATACCATTTCATTTATTCATTTATTTTAGAAAAAATTGCATAATTTATTTTTTAATCGAAGTTTCTTTTAATCTTGCGTATAAAAAATGTATGAAGGCATGAGTGACCAATATTTTTTAAATAATGTCGGTTTCAAGTAGATTTTATAATGGTATAAATCATCATTGTATCTACCGTGAATAGTGAATTATTGCTATTAATGTAGAAAAGGAGAAAAATGTACTAAAGAAAGAAATTTGTGATTGGGGAACTTTAAAAAAATAATTGTATCTGGTCAGGTATTATTGGGGGTTAATAAAAAACAACATTTTAGATGAAGAATATTTTATTTTACACGTATTTACAATAAATATTCAATTTGTTGGCCTCCCACTCTTATGCAAACCCTACATCTACGGATAAATGATCTTCTGAGCAATCTAGTATATCGTCGATCGCATTTTTGTTGCGGCTACATAGTGTTCAAAAACCAAAATAAACTAAAAAAATAGACTTTTCTCTAAATAAAACTTATCTTAGGTACTACTTATGATAGATTTTTTTGTATCTTTTTTTTGAACGGATATATGTTCTACTATAAGACATTTCAGGGTTATCCATTAATTACCGGACACCCTGTATATATACAGCCGAACGTATAACCGCCTCCTTATTTTGGAAGTCGGTTAAAAATCACTTAATGTGCAATGTGCACATTATGTTCATATTTTATGATCTACCATTTACTATGCCGTGGTACACGAAATACTGTTTGCAGTTCCGGAAAAAACTATGTAACCAACTCTAATGTATTTCTTTCTATTCCGGAAGAGCGGAATCGCATACTTACGCTATTATTTTGCAATTACATAATATGTATACTCACGTCATCGTACTTACTATACTATAGGTAGTGCTTCGTCGTCGTATAATAGTAAGCAATTTAAAATGTATAAGTATCATTTCATTTTAGATGGAGAGCTACTGGGAAATTTAGAGCTGGTGTTTGAGGCAAGCTGAAACTATACTAATATATTGTAACTAAATATATTGACTTAGCCCCCGCTTCTGACCAGCCAGTCCTGCAGTTTCGTGTTGGGGTACAATAGGAGGGCAATGTTTCAGCTTGCCTCGAACCATCTGCTCTAAATTTACTAGTTGCTCTTGGGCTATTTCCAGACAATGACAACAAAACGCGTATATAAGCTCTTGGATTTTCCCAACCAAAACTCCCTGCATACTTAATTTCATTGTAGGTAATACTTGCAGCTGTTTTCGAGAAACCGATTTTAAATAAGATAAGATAAAAGTGTAGCTTTGTTTGAGTATCTTCTTGATATGCGGTTCTCTGAATTTTTGGTAGACATGTCTTGTTTGTGACAATGTTTTCAACATTGACTTGCGTGCCTCGATCACATCACTGTGAACATCATAACACCACTTTTCATTTCGACCCCATTTTATTTGAGTTAAAATTTTTAGCCCAAGGCTGTCCTTTAATCACTTAGAAAAGGTGGACATGGGAACTGTATTTGACAAACGGTATGGTATGCTTAGTTCTTTGATATGGCAAATATATATCAGTATTCTGTGCCATTCTATGAAGCCTAGTATATATCTGTATAATTTATGTATGAAGATATGACTGAACGCTCGTTGATTGATATAACATTGTCATACAAATCGCATTTCATACATACACCTGGCACATATTTAATAAGGTACAGTTTACAACTTTCGTAGATTAGAAGATAATATACGATACCTAAAGATTGAAATTAAAACATAAATCATTTGTTTACTATAAAAAAAAATAATATTATGTAGGTACGGCCGCCTAGGCGCCTACAGATCCGATATTCGACCTTATTACTCGGCAATAAGGTTCAAAAGTAGTACACCATACGTACGTTCGCCGACGGGTCTGGTGTAGTATTAACTGTATTTAACCGATTCGTTGCTGATGGCACGACAGGCGTGTCATCAATGGTTTTAACTAGTGGCTTGTGACACGATAGGCGTGTCATTTTTTCATCGATTGTAACACCCGCAGATTAAGTTGTAGAAGGGTCTGTCCAGAACAAAACTATCAAGATTTTCCACGTAGATTAAGCCTGTTGTCTTAGCCTCTCGATATTGCGTGTATGCAACAGTTCCAGGGATTGACAACCTTTATAAATTGCATTGAATTTATATTTGCACAAGGTACACGAAAGGCGTGTCTATTTGAATTGATTGTAACAAAGGGACCCTAAAATATCGATCGATATAAAGGATATACTTAGAACAAAATCATCGTGATTTTTTTATTCTTTTTTTATAACAAATACAACGTGTTTTTTTCATTAATGATTTTGAAATGCAAGTAACATTTTAGTTTTATCAAAAAATGCATAGGTATTCTGTTATCTTGTAAGCAACTTTCTGGAGCGTCTCAACATTCCTTTGCATTACTATATATTTTTGGTCAGCATCAAATCTTAACAGTTCATTTGATATAAACTCGCCGAATCTTTTGCATCCATGCAAATCTATTACGGAGGGTACTGAATTATTATTTTTATCGTCAATTTCTGTGCATGTACCACTGTTCTTAAATTTCTTTTGAGGCTTGTAAGTTCGAACAACTGAGTATGGTTGTGAATGTTGTTCAAAAATATAATTCAAAGTTTCTTCTTCATTTTCACATTGAGTTTCATCATTATCATAGTTTTCTGTTTCAGGAATGTATTTGTTTTTTCGATTTAAATCTAGAAAAAGTGGGTCAATTTAATAAAATAATCTGAATATTTCGTCGTTGTACTGCAAAAAGTCAGTAAGTGACATTTTTAGTAAAAAACTAGTTAGTGATGTCAAAGTGTTTATAAAGTAGGTCTACCTTATGAAAATATGACAGAGGTAATATTTGTAGTATTTTACATAATACAAGAAATCCAAAAATACCTGTCTGAATACATATATTTATATACATATATATCTAAATAAATATAGGTATGAAAATTAACTAACGCTAATTTAATTAAAATGAAATGAAATCTTTCCATAATTTTTTTTGATTTTTCGTCATTAAATTCGTTTAAAAATTACTTAAGTGACAAAAAAAGTAATTAACTGACCAAAAAAAAAACTGTTAGAAATAACTAACTTACTTTTTATGCGTTACTCTATAACGGTAAAATAATAAAAAAACAATGAAAATCATTATTATGCAGGATAAATATATTAACATTTTATTCAAAGAAATAATTTTTGAATTCGTAAGGATTGACGAGTTACGTGCATTATAAAAACACAGAAACCTTAAATCGCAATTATCTCGAATCTTACTTTTGGCAGTAATGACTTTTTGCAGTACATACGACGATTTAATTTAAATTTTAAAAGTTTCCCTGCGTCGCGGTAAACACTTGTAGTTCAATATTAACACGTTACAAAGTCCAATGTGTTTTATCTGACCTGCTGTTGTTCGTTTATAAATAAATTGTAATTCAATGCTTTTACAAATAAAATAATACCTCAGAAACCCTAGCTAACCCTAGCTTTTAAATGTTATATGTACCTATTTATTACCTTATACAAATATAGTATATATTACACACATTAGACGCTAGTTTCCTTGACCAATTACGTGAATACACCGAAAAATAATAAACAATGTCAAAAAAGGTTTGAAACATCTGAAAAAGTAAAGTCACTTACCTTCCATTTCAGGAAAAACACGTAGTTTACCTCTTCAAAACCAATGTAATTAACGTATCGTGCCGTACACTCCCGTAGTTTGATTCCAACTAAACTTGAATCAAGTCTAAACCAGTAAAAAAGCAAAAAAAGCATGTAGTTTTATACACATAGCTGATGGCACACTAGGCGTGCCATGGACTTCTATGGCGCTTGACACGCCAGTCGTGTCATAGAAAATTTGTTCCCAGCCATGGCGAAAAGTTTTCCAAAATGGGTGCCGCAACGAATCGGTTAAAGATCGTTGGTCATAACTCATAGCATTTACATTTGTTTTTTTTTTTATCTAAGAGGCAAAAGAACACTTATAAAGTTTTATCTTAAAATTATAGGAATTATTATGGGCGAATTTTGACCACAGGGCGACCTCTAGTATCAATAATTACGACACTGATTAGTAATTGGTAATATGTAAATACATTTATTAGTAAAACGAACTGCTTTAATCAGTCTGCAATTATCCTTATCTTTGTTATTTGCTCGTGCACGGATTTGAATGAAATGTAAGACGGTTCCTCTACATCAGGGATCCCCAAACTATTTTGGACAAGTGACCCCTTTTTCAAAATGAACTGTTATCTCAGACCCCCATGGCCAAATTACATACTTTTAAGATCAACCCCCTTATTTATAATTGTCCGCTAACTTAAAACAGCTGCTACAGAGTGTTATTTTTCATTCTGACTTAGGTCAATAGAAGAAGACAGAGTAATTAGCAATGCTTAAGTTAGCAGACTATTATGAATAAGGGGGTCTATCTTTAGTTTTTTCCTATTGATACAAAATACCTAGGTACTAAGGTACCAACTGGAAAACTTTGCACTTGGTTAAGTGAGTAAAGTTGACTTAATTTTCTCATCAAAATTTAACAAAATAAAAAGACATACAATTCAGTAAATATCAATTTTAATTTATAATGATTATTATAAATTAAGTACTTAAAGAATCTTAAGTAGGTAGGAAATTATATTTAAAAAGTATTAATTCGCAAAGAGAAAATAAAACATTCAGTGTGATGGATGAACCTAGTGACTATCTACCAATCTAGCTACATCCGGTTCAATTTTGGTGAGTTGCAGCCTTAAATCTCCACGTTCGTTGATTTTCAAACGTTTTCTTTGTTTCGTCCAAATTTTTGTTACCAAACTGAAGCTTTTTTCAACTAGGTATGATGATGGAAAAGCGATAAGGAATTTTTAGCAATGTTCCACAATGTAGGATACTGTGTTTCAATGTTGCGTTGCAACCAGAACTTCTGATAGCCTTGGTTGAACTTCTGCTTAAGCTCTTCGTCTGTGCTGATGGTAATCAACTCTTCTTGCATTATCAAATTGGCTTCTTCTATGGCTGTGATATTGTACGGATTTATTATCCATTGAGGAATTTGTAAATTTAAAAGATCCTCAAACCTCTCCGTAAAATCCTTGTGTAATACGTCCAAGTGAGTGACATATAATAAAATGTCATCATCTTGAAGCATTTCTGGTAATTTTGACAAATGCGGAAACTGCGAATATTCTTTTCTGCCTAAATTTTGTTTATAAAGGATTAGTTTACCCACGAAGGCCGATATTATTGATTTTGTTTTAATCAAGTTAAGATCGTCACCCTGCAGCTGCAAATTAACTTTGTTGAACATTCCAAAGATATCAGTCAAGTAATAAATATATCTGTTTTACAATTGTTCAGATTTTCTTTCAAATTCGGATCTTTTTCTTGTAAAAACTCCAACACAGATTCAAAAATTGCTGAAAATCTTTTTAAGCAAGAGCCTCTTGATAACCAGCGAAGTTCAGTGTGCAGAAGTAATCGAGTAAAGACTTCGTCGTTTTCCTCACATAGCTGAGCAAATAACCGAGACTAATAATTCAAAGAATTGCTTCGAATCTTGTTGATAGCATTTATTACATATTGTAAAGACTTATGCAATCTAGGACTCAGCTTTTTTGCTACTAAATACTGCCTGTGAATCACGCAGTGAATGACCAGTACATCAGACAGTTATCGCTTTAAGTGAGCTATAAAACCACGATGACGACCAACCATAGACGGTGCACCATCAGTCGCAACAGAAACAATGTTCTTCCATGAAATAGCTTTGTCAGTAAAAAAATGTTCCACGGCCTGAAAAATCGATTCTCCTCTGGTATTAGTCGGAGTGGGGGAGAAAAATTCATCTAGCTAGGTCTCATCCCTGGAAACTGCGCATTTTTAAGCTATTCCTATATATATATATATCTTTTCTTTCATCGTGAATTAATATATCAATAATTTCGACTGCATAAATGTCAGTCCGATTGGTAGAATGTATAATTTTTTCTGTGTTCGAAAATTGGGAATGTAAAAAATTTTTAAAAAGTTACCCAGGTACTAACATTTTAAATAATTTATCTCTATTTTGCTGGATGTTAACAGGAAATGGAAAATATTTTCCGGCGTCTTAGCGGAAACTGTGTTTACGAATGAGACTGTTTTTTTCAACAGGAATCACCATGGTGTCGGCAGGGAAGAAAAGTACGTGCTTGATGACATGTGGCTCACTCCTCATTGTATCTGGAGCCATAATGGTTGTTTTCTGGCCAGCCATATTTTACAGTCAACTGAAGAAGGTAAATACGTAACGTAACGTAACCTACTACTATTATAAATGTGAAAGTTTGTGAGGATGGATGGATGGATAGATGTATGGATAGATTGATGAATGTTTGTTACTCTTTCAGCCAAAAACTACTGAACGGATTTTGATGTAATTTAATATGGGAGTAGTTTAAGCTTTGAATTAACTTTTACTTTTTATCCTGAAAAGGGACGGTGTTCCTGTGGGATACTGTATATTTAGGCGGGCGGAGCCGCGGGCAAAAGCTATTACATCATACTTTCTATCGCCCAATCGGCATAACGCTGCCGATTGGATCATTTAGAACTGGCCGTGTGTGGACACTGGACGTGGATTGGCATGACAGTAGACAGTAATGTATTGGACAGTATAAGATAATATGGAGATTGGATGCCGATTGGACGATAGGAAATATGAAGTAAGATATGTTATTGATTGTACTATAGGTTCTTGGTGGAAATTCATGTTTCACAGTAATAACACACAGGACTTCTTGCACTATTTCCACTTTAATAAGTATTTTACATTAATTTTAATATATTACACGACCGGTTTCGACGAAGTCATCATCAGGTGTAGGTAGATTAAAATTTAAAAAAAAAATTGTAAACATTGTGCAAAGGGTTGCCAGCATCATTAAATTTTTACAATTTTGTGCAACGTAATTTAAATTTTTATACCAACTTATTCTATTTTCTACTATATATCACAAATTAATATTAGGTCTTTACCTATGAAATTGCCGTTTTGTATGAAAAAATTTGAACGAATTTTTTCCATGTATTTTTTATTCGTATTCGAAGCAATCACTCAAGCAATCAATGCATCTTTGCCAACGCAGTGGCAGTTTATTGATGCCCTTCTTAAAGAAATCAGCTGGACGGGAGGCAACAAATTCTTCAAAGGCATTTTGTACTGCCTCTCGGGTATTGAATTTTTTTCCCGCCAAGAAGTTATCCAAATTCTGGAAAAAGTAGTAGTCTGTAGGCGCTGTGTAGGTATGTTGCTTGCCGCTTGTGCCGCGTTGCTGCCACGACGGTACACATATTCCATAATTACTCGAATTTTTAACGTATCCATGATGACGAAAAAGATTGAAATGCGATGAAAATGTAACTCTAATCAATAAACAAATGACTACTTTTGGAAAAAGAATTCCATGTTATTAAAATAAAATAAATTTGAAATTAGAATTCTTAGCCAAACAAAAAGTATTTTGATTTGAAATGGCCAGTACTGCAGAACGGCAATTTCTGATAAAAAATTCATTTCATTCATTCATTCATTTCATTTATTTTTCTTTTTTTATCTTCAATAGGTAAAGACCTATTATTATACTAACAATAGTCTTTACCTATGTAATTCTACACCTATTATTAGTAGCAACATCAACGACGTTTACGGAGATAACACTACCAACCAACGCACCACCTGTTATTGGTTTGCTCGCTTCCGTTCTGGAAATTTCGACTTAGACTTTGGACTTTGGTCGACAATGACGAATTAAAGGCGATTGTGGAAGCTGATGATACACAATCTACGGCTGAATTAGCAGCAGCTTTCGACGTTAGCGTTAAAACAATATTGATCCATTTGCGTCAAATTGGCAAGGTAAAAAAGCTTGACAAATAGGTGCCCCACGAACTCAATGATCGCCAGCGCGAAGTACGCGTCGAGACCTGCCTTGCACTGCTCAACAGACACACAAATGAAGGAATTTTGAACCGCATTGTTACCTGCGATGAAAAATGGATTCTGTTTGATAACCGCAAGCGCTCAGCAAGTTGGTTGGATCCTGGTTCAGCACCTAAACAATGCCCTAAACGAAATCTTACCCCTAGAAAAGTGATGGTCACTGTTTGGTGGTCTAGCGCCGGTGTGATTCATCACAGCTTCTTACCAAACGGGGTGAGCATTACTGCAGATGTGTACTATGAAGAACTGAACACAATGATGGAGAAGCTGGCACATGTCCAACCAGCATTGGTCAATCGCTCGTCTCCGCTGCTCCTGCACGACAACGCGCGACCTCATACTGCACAGCAGACGGTCTCCAAGTTGCAAGAACTGGGGTTGGAAGATCTCCGTCATCCGCCCTACTCACCAGACCTTGCGCCTACAGACTACTACTTTTTCCAGAATTTGGATAACTTCTTGGCGGGAAAAAAATTCAATACCCGAGAGGCAGTACAAAATGCCTTTGAAGAATTTGTTGCCTCCCGTCCAGCTGATTTCTTTAAGAAGGGCATCAATAAACTGCCACTGCGTTGGCAAAGATGCATTGATTGCATGGGTGATTACTTCGATTAATACAAATAAAAAATACATGAAAAAAAATAGTTTAAATTTTTTCATACAAAACGGCAATTTCATAGGTAAAGACCTAATATTATAACACATTACATTGATAAATAAATATCTTATTGATTTGTAATGTCTATGATATTACAAATTATATAGAATGGATGTCAGAATATAAAATTAAAAATACTATCACCAATGATTCCATTAAATTAAAATGTCCTTAATACATAAGAATCTAAGATATTATAAAAAATGGCAAATAAATTATATGAAATTTAATCTCCAATTTATTACTGTGAAGTATGAAGTAAGGCCTAAGTAAAATTCCTAACAATGAGTAAGACCAACTGTACCCTTTTTATATTTTGACCTTTTCCCCCTTTTGTATACTCTACTAAATTTTTGCAGATGATGATACTAACAGGGACCTCGACGTCATTTTCGATATGGAAGGACATCCCTATTCCTATGTATCTGGAGTGTTACCTGTATCACATCTCTAACGTGGAAGAGATAGTGAGCGGGAAGGATCACAAGATCAAAGTGGAACAGAGGGGGCCGTACGTGTTTAGGCAGTATCATACAAAGGTTAGTAGAGACGAGTTTAATATTTTTGTTATGATTAGGCAGGTCAAAACTCAAACTTATGATAAGTTTGTCTCTACCACAATTACCTATAGACGCGACGCGATCCAATATAAGTCGAAATAACACTCACACGCGAATCTCGACAGAATACGTTCTAGATTAAGGCTTCGTTTTTCTTGTGGTCGGTCGGTCGCGCGATAGAACTGTGCGCTAATACAATAGAGCTGAAAATCGTGTACAGCTGTCAAATTTGACATTTGACACTTAAATTTTCAGCTCTACTGTAGCAGCGCAGAGTTCTATTTACAGTTGTTTTTTTCTGTCGCGACTCGCGGCCACAAATAAACTCTCGTGGGTGCGAGCTCTTACGGTTTACCTATCGAATAAATCTGTAACGGGCCAATCAGTGCAAGGTAGACAAAATATCAGCGCGCCAATAAACGATCCAGAGTCCAGATCGACTCTAAATAGCCTATTGGCGCGAGTTATGTCGACTGTCGAGTGTTATCTACGCGTGTTAGTAGATGTTTCGACACCACTGTATGGTTAACATTTTACGTCTCTATTTTTGTAATCAATTAGCTGCGTTTGCTATTTTAGAATTGAATATCTATATTTTTTTGTTTGAAAAAGCACTGGTTGTCTTGACGTAGTCGGCGTTTTTAGGGTCAATTCACACGTCTTAGGCTAAGAACTCACGGAGCGATTTTCAGTCGCGCCCGCCGCGATTGCGGGCCCGCAGTTTCTGTAGAATGCAAATATATATGTAAAAAATTAAAGCAAAACTCACAATACGATTTACGCCCGCGGCGTGCGCGAATGTTTGCGGGTGTCGCTGCACCGGTGGGTGACTAATAGAATCGCGCGGGCCGTGATCACCCGTAGTCTCGGTAATCTGCGAGCGATTAGCGGGCGAAATTCTTGTTTTTGCTTTGCCTGTTTTGCAGTCGCCCGTCTTGCGAGAAGAGGCTTGCCGCCATGTTTGCGGGCGAAAATCGCAACCGCGGCGACTTGTAATCGTTCAAATAACCGGTCTCGTGAGTTTTGAAATAAAATCGCAGTTCCACGATTGCGGCGGGCGCGACTGAAAATCGCTCCGTGAGTTCTTAGCCTTAAGGTCAATTCAGACTAGCGCTGAGTCGAAGTGCAATCCTGAAAATGCACTATAGCAATATTATGTCCACAACGTTAAAATATGCACATTTCTTGTGAGATAAAAAGAAGACGTTGTGGACGTAAGGGTGAATTTCCTATGATAAATTTCAGAATTTGCTTCGCTTCGCACACAGAATTCGGCTAATAAGTAATAATATTAAAAATATGTTGTAATAAATATCTATACATTATATGGTCCGATTTAAATGCTTACTAATAATAGTACCTATATACTATGACTAATCTATGAGGATCAAAAATTAATTATGTGATATGCAGGGATTATACCGTTGTGTTCTTGCGTTTGTTGATAAGGGTGTTGCATAGTAGCAGAAACTTAGACGTGAGCCATTATTTATGCCTAAAACCTTTGCTGATTATTATTATATTAGAACTTACCTGCTTGAAAAAAAAAAGGACTGTTCATGTGTCCGGGTTTTGGTCTCCAAAATCCAGGATTTTCACGCGTCTTGCCCGGGTTGTTAAATTTAAGAGATGGCAACACTACGTTAATTGATTGTTTTGTTTCTATAAACTATGTCTTATCTAACATTATTATTTATAAACAAAAAATTAAACCGCAGTCCAAAGTAAAAATGCACAAAAAAGTATGAAATAAATCTTATTTTCTAAATAATTCCCCTTTTAAATTTGGCTAAAATTGTAACTAAGTCAACTTGGCTAATTGCGTCTACGGGACTAATGCGTCTTTTTGAACATAATATTCGAAAACTGTTTAATCTACATTTATGCCCTCTAGTTACATTAGCTTAAAAGTTTACATGCGGTTCGTATAGATGGTGTTGTAGTTCGCTTATTCGATATTATTTCGCCATTTTGTTAACTGCACGTGTCTGGACAACTCGTTACTGCGAGAGGTGAGTAGGTACAAAAATCCATGTTAATCTTATTTTTAACCGATTTCCAAAAAAAAAGTAAGCGGTTATACATTCGGCTGTATGTATTTTTTTGTATGTTCAACGATAACTCCGCCGCCGTCTGTTGACCGATTTTCAAAATTGTTTTTTGATGTAAAGTACTTCGAAGTTGGTCTCTTTTTCACGAAAGTGATGATGGGATCCATGAGGGATCGAGGGAACTCGTTGCGTTGGAATTTGTTCGTTGGAAAATTGCGTCTATGGGACGTGGACGCATTTGCCCCAAAACAGAAACAGTCAATCTTTTTATGTCCGCACATGTTCATAAGAAGATGAAATTTTATTTCAGATAAATAACTAAAAAGTACTTCTTCTTCTTCTTTTAAAAATGGCTCCTTAGTGAATCGCCAATGTCAGAGTGTGTTGGCGGAGACTGCCTTAAGAGTAGGTTTTATGAAAAAATAAGGGTACGGTGAACTGAAGGAAGTCTGTTGAAAGATCTCTAACCTAGAACAAACATAAACGTTTAGGGTTAGTACCACATACCTTACAGTTTTATTTTGTTAGTAACAATATATGTACACAAAATTTCAATAAAATGAGTATTTACAAAACATAGAGCAGATTTAAAATTGATAGGGCGGGGAAATCTAGGAGGGAGGTTATCATACAGTGACGTTTGGTTATTTGGACAAGAGAAGAAGATATGGTCTAGAGTGCCCTCATCTAGGCCACACTCGCACAAAGAGCTATCTCTTACCCTAATCTTAGCAAGAAAAACAGGTGAGCAGCAATGACCCAGTCTCATTCGGCAAATAGTTGAACACACTGTTTTACTTGCTTGTTTAAATTTAAAAAAACCATGGTCTAACAGGGATGCCATTTTGAATATCAAAATAGTGTTTTCCCTTGTTTGTACTAGTTTTGGCCCACTCATTGTGCCACCTGATATTCATGTGATTCTTAGCTAGGGGAATTAAATCCTGGCAATAAACCTTATATTGACTAGTCACACCTGATGATATAGCGTCTTTTGCATAGGTTCACACTCGTTGCCAGTGATTCTACTATGTCCTGGTATCCAAGCCAAAACTACTTGGATACTTTTTGTGTGACACTCAAAGAGAAGTCTTATTTTCTGGATTAAGGGAAATTTACATTTGGATCGGAACTGATTAGAGTTAATGGCCTCCAGGGCACTTCTGGAGTCCGAAAGTATGATGGATTTGTTGAGGTGATGTGACTCAACCAAGGTAAGTGCCTCCAAGATAGCCAGAGTTTCCCCTGTAAATACTGATGAATCTGTAGGTAATTTGAAGTTTAAAATCACATTAACCTTCGGAATCCATACGGCCACTCCAACACAGCTACTCTCCAAAAGCTTAGAGGCGTCCGTAAAAATAAGCAACCAATCCTTAAAATGTTGATTAATGATATGTTGAAACTTAGTGTTAGCCGCAGCAGAGCCCTGATCAATTGCAAAATTTAGAAGCACTTTTGGAAAGAAGGTAAGTGCATTATAGGAAGTGGAAAAAAGAGGACTGAGTCTACACTGGAAAATAGGGCAAGGAAAACGGGTAATTGTATGGTAGCTGATCAACAGACAAGGCAGTTCCTTATGTAACCAGTAGCTTGAAGAGCTAGCTAGCTGCGAAAGGGTGTGGAGTTTTTCAATGAGTGGATGGGAGGAATTTTGAAACAGTTTAAACCTATCAGACAAATACTGCATCCTGATGTTAAGTGGAGCGCATTAATTGGTGACGATCTCATGGCCCCAATAGTAATTCTCAAGGACTTTGACTGAAATTTGTCCAGACTCTTCAGTGGTAATTTATTGCAGGGTTCCAAAAGAAAAGAGCCGTAATCTAGGTGACTACGAACCAGCGAATTATACATCAGCTTCTGCGTGTAAGGATGTGAGCCCCATCACACACCAGAGAGTGATCGGAGAATGTTAATATTTTTCTCACATTTCTTCGTCACATGGTTTATGTGATGGACGCCAGTTAGTCTGGAATCCAAATATACACCTAGAAACTTCACCTTATCCTTAACCGGGAAAACCTGTTGATTGGATTGAATGGTGATGGTTGGTATAATTTTGGAACGAGTGAAAACAACAACAGAGCTTTTGGCAATAGAGATGGACAACCCATGTCTATCCATCCAGTCATTAAGATAGCCAATGGCAGAGTTGAGGCGGGCGGAGCATTCCGCTATATCTTTTGAAGCAATGTACATGGCTAAATCATCTGCGTACTGGAGGACCTCACAAAAGCTATTGACAGTAAAATCAAGGTCAGAGGTATATATATTGTAGAGGAGTGGACTGAGGACATTACCTTGAGGGAGGCCTTTGTAAATAATTCTAGGGGATAGTTGGGAGTTTTGGGAAGAGATGATAAGAGAACGGAAGGAAAGGGAATTGCAAATATAGTTTGTCATCCTCACTGGGACACTCAGCTGTTGCAGTTTTTGCCTGAGTACCGGAAGATTGACATTGTCGTACGCAGATGATACATCCAGGAACACCGCTACCACATGTTCCATTTTCGAAAAAGCTATGCGAATATCGGTTACCAGGGTTCCTATACTGTCCGTAGTGCAAAAGCCTTTTCGAAAACCGAACTGTGTTTTAGATAACACACCCCGACTCTCCATTAGCCATTCCAACCTGTTTTTGATCAGGTGTTTTAGAATTTTTCCTAGTGTAGCCGATAGAGCAATGGGTCTATAGCTAGATGGGTTATTAGCAGGTTTTCCCGGTTTAAGGATAGGTAAAATAATTTGAGAACGCCACTCCTCCGGAGGAACCTCCGACTGGAAGATGTCATTTAAAACTCTCAGACATAGGAGTTGTGTGTCTGGACCACTGTTGACATTGAAGGAGTATGGAATTTCATCTGCACCAGGAGCGGTATCCTTTAATGACCCTAAAACCAAACGAAATTCCTCCAGAGAAAATGGGGAGTCTAAATAATTTGAAGAGGATCCTACAGAAGTGACAACACAATTTTCGTCGAGGGATGGAGCCGTCGGGGGTGCCAACCTTCGCGAAAATGCGTCAATCCATTCAGTAGGATCATTGGACTGACGGTAATCGCTTGACGATAAGGAACCACGAAATTTTTTAATATTATTCCAAACGATCGAGGGCTTAGACGAAGGCGACAGACTTAAACAGAACTGTCGCCATCCTTCTCTCTTTTTTTCCGAAAATAATTTTGAAACCTCAGCCGAATTTTTTTTTGTAATTTAGAAAATTTGCCATTGTCATGGCCCTTGCGTAAAGTTTTTCAGCATCCTTACGACGCTTACAGGCTGAAGTACATTCGTCATCCCACCAAGGAGGGGATAATCTACGATCTCCTGTGTTCTTAAGGGGGATCGACTTATCCGCAGCTTGCAGAAGGATGTTCTTTAAATTTTGATACTGAGTGTGAGGATCATTTATGTTTATATTATCAGAAACAAGACTAGCTTCTAGAATTCGGCCCAATTCGCCTTTTCGAGCTTATATTTTTGTCTTGGTGGATTAGGGGCTATTGTCTGTCTAGTCGAGTAAGTTATCGTTATATGAATAGGGGAATGATCACTACCATAGGAGCTGCAAAGGACAGACCATTAACACAAAGAAGAAATAGACGGTGAGCACAATGAGAGATCTACCACACTCCTCGGGTTTTGTAAAGGCGATACCCTTCGAGTGGGACATCCATCATTAAGCACAACCAGGTTATTATTACCTAAAATATCCATGAATAGGTACGAGTTGGAGTCATTGAAAAAGGAGCCCCAGGTTGTGTGGTGAATATTAACATCACCCAATACAACCCGGGAAAGAGAAATGGAGGAAATGATAGATGAAAGTTCGGAAAGGATGGAAGGATTAGGACTGGGGATATATACGGACATATACACAGTATTTAAAACACGGACAGCCACAATATTAAACAAACTACTATGTACAGGAAGAGGGAATAAAGAATATGTACATTGACTGGAGACCAAAATGGCTACTCCAGCCTTACCATCAACTCTGTCATCCCGGAAACATGAGTAGCCCGGGACACGAAACCGAGAACCGGGCATTAACCACGTCTCCTGAACGGCAATAATTGATGGCCTAAAACAACTAACTATGTTACAAATGTCCTGCTTTTTATTTCTTATGCTACGACAGTTCCACTGGATCATTGAGAACTGTTGATCCATTGTTGAGTACAGTGTTAAGAAGCTGAGTCAGGTTAGCACGAGTTTTGTTCTTTTTTTTTTTTTTTTTTTTCTCCATCCCCCTAACGGAATCAGGGCTTGTTTTTTATCTTTTGTTATTTCTTCCTCTTTTAGTTCTTTTACATTTGTATAATCTTATATCTACTGTTTTTTATATATACATTGATTGTTTCTTGCATAATTATTACTATGCACTTGTCAATTTTACATTGTAAAAGGTCAACATCATTAATTAAACACAGTAATATAATAGTATCCAATAAAGTAATATGCAATAAATTTAACTCAATTTAAAATGTCAATAAAGTAATCACATAAAATAATCAATAATAATAAATTACAAATAAAATTCAGTCAAAATGTCAAAAATAATACAGAAAATAATACAACGGCACACACATTCAACTTAAACCTACTATCACAGTGAAACTTAATCTAGAGCCTACACTAATATCACACCAATTTATCACAATTAATTTTGTTAACATACACAGCAATTTTCTTACAAAAGGAAAGGAAAATTTCCCTCCTTTTTCCCCCCAGGATGGAAGACAGGCTCTCACCCGTAATCGATATGCCCAATTTTTGCTCAGTATCGTATCTACTGTTAGCAAAAATCGGGCACTCGAGTAACTGGTGAGGAACCGTCTCCTCAACTCCTGGCTGACATGAACACGACGGGTCCTCCTTCAACTTGAATCTGTTCAGGTAGAAGGCGAACCCGCCGTGTCCAGTCAGTATCTGTGTAGTGTGGTGCGTTATGTCTATCTTATTGACTACTTTGTATGCAGCAGCAGCGCTTGGGAAAAAGAGCTTTGTGGTTCCGGCCGTCCCTCTCACTTCGTATCTCCTGTCCCATTCCTCAACCGTATCCTCTCTTAAGATACGCTTGACGAATGAAACAGGACACAGATCGTAGTCAGGTTTCCTTTTCAATCGCAGCGCGGCCTCCTTGGCTAATTCGTCAACCCTCTCATTCCCTCTCAACCCTGCGTGTGCCTTAATCCAAAACAGGGAGACCTCCCGCCTCTGCGATGCAGCTTTTCGGAGGGCCTCCCTTGTTTGCACTGCCAGGGGATGAGGGGAACTAAGGGTGACTGCCTGGAGAGCCGATCTGGAATCGCTAAGGATACCGACCTTCGCGATTCCACTCTTGCAGGCTATACTTACTGCTCTCTGGAGCGCTAGAAGCTCGGCTTGGTAGACGGTACAATACGGCGGCAACGCAAGCTTGACGGCCTTCGTCTCGACCTCACCCTTCCATACGGAGAGTGCGGCTCCGACTCGACCCTCAATCTTGCTGCCGTCCGTATAGATCCTATGGACGTGGCTGTTAACCACGTCTGCATACGAGTCCTCGTCTACCAACCCGAACCTCAGCTCTGCCTGCTCTGCCGGATGTGGGTCCTCGATCGCTAGAGCCATTCGCTCCACCTCCCTGTCTTTCAACGCCGGGTGCGGTACCCCCTTCTTGATCTCATAGAGCCTCGAAGCTTCGAGTATCCTGAGATCAAGAGGGAGTATCCCAGCCAACAGCATTGCAGAGTTGCACGAGTTATGTTCGGTAGCCCGGAGTCACTAAACCGGGAGACTAATTGGATTGGATGGTGTTGATGAGGGAGTCAATAAAGTTGTCGTTGGGAGAGATATATGTACTCTGGGGGAATCCACTCCCATTCGGCAATTGAGAGGCGGGTTCCTCAATGATGTTCCTGTGTGCCTGGTGATCATAGCCAGGGGTCACAGGGGTAATAGGACGGCGGGGAGTATACGGTTTTTCGATACGATGTTGTACTTGATTTCGTTTGTGATCTAGTGTTCAAAATGGCAATTGCTGAGGGAGAACTTGGCCGAGTCTGCAAAAGAACGTCTCACATGGGGAAATCGAGCCGAAGCTTCCATGTATGAGATGCTCTCCTGCGACATGACAAGTTTGATTTCCTTTTGCCTAGCATGCTATGGATAGGATGAATTGTTAGCTATATGTGATCCCGAGTAGAACAAACAAGTTAAATTTGACACCACACAAGTTTCACCCTCATGCAACTGTACACATTTATAACACCTGGGCTGTGACCTGCATTGGGCTTTAATGTGCCCAAAACGACAACACTTATTGCACTGGATAGTTGGAAGGAGGTATGTTTCAACAGGTAATGATGTAAAATAACAATATACACGAGGAGGGAGTTTTTGTCCTGAGAAAGTCAGGACAACTGATCGGGTTGGAATCCATATAGGTTGTTGTTGGTCATTAAAAGTCTTCGGACTTAGTCTCCGGGCTTTGATAACCGCCCCATAACCTGAAGGGACATTCAAATTATCAACGAGTTCCTCCATGGACCAGTCCACGGGCACGTCGCGTACTATACCCATGCGGGATATGCTGTACGCTGTGGAATCGAAACAACATACCCGGCATTGGTAATTACTGGAAGGCTTAAAAAGGAGTTAGCATTTTCTGCGGAGTTAAACTCTATTGAAATGCGATTTCTACCGATTTTTTTAATCCCATCTATTTTTACATTTTTTATGTTGTTCTTGTATAAAAACTGTCCAAATTCCATTGGTCGTAGTGTAGGTCCACTGTCAGACTCTGTCTTCGAAACATGTACCAAAAATGGTGCGACATCATTTGTACTATACACTTTTTTGTTATCAAAGTCGGGACAAACATAGTTTAGCTGTATAGAAGGGATGGAATGAGCATTATCGGTCATTCTTTTAGCGGTTTTGTTAATGCTATCAGGGTTAGCACGCTTTCTTGAGCCTATATTGTCACATTCCAGCGATTCTTGCTGGCGTACCTGGATATCAGGACCCCCTCCGCCCGGGTCAGGCGGCTCGGCGTCCATGCCGGTAACACTTAGATTATAAAGTAACTAAAATTATTAAAACAACACTTACACTAAGACGATCACAAAATTAGACACCCACAACCAATACTAGAAAGTTCAACAGTAAAAATCAAGTAAGACAATAGAATAAAATGCACTAATAAACAAAAATATTAAAAACACTTGTTTATGCACTCGACCGAAAACGCAGAGCCCTAAAAAGTACTTATTTGCCATGGTGATATTGAAGTACATGGACATTGACAAATTCTTGATACCGAAGTAGACTGACGAGTGCCTCATTGTGTTTTATATTGTTTTCCAGATTTTTTTTCACAACTTTCACCACTATAAAAACTACATAAATACTTACAGTTTGGCAAAAAGGTCGTTAAATGGACCTAAATTTATTTTCACTGGTAACACCTTATTTCTTCATACGAAAGATGTCAAGTGTTAAGATGTAACATGTACCCATAGTAATCGTTTTGGTTTGGCATAGAAAGTGACGCCACAATATTTTTCAAGACTTTTGTCAAACTGCACCTGCTTACTTTTACAGAGGTAGTAAGCGCGAGTATTTACTTGAAATATTGATAACATCTGCATTTAGTATGGGGATAAGGCGTCTATCAAAACTAAGCGCATTTCCCCCACTTGTACTAAATTGTCTCTGAATGCGTCAAATATTCTTTTTGTCTAGTTTAACTGTCATTCATTTGCACAGATAACTACCTTGTTTTCATCATGAAAAGCTTAGCAACTAAGTATTTACTCAATAAAGACGCATTTGGATCAAACGGGGAAAATGCGTCTAAAATTCCAATAAAAAAACATTCAATATGACACATTTTTAAAACTTCGGCGAAGAAATCGCTTCTAGAACTTTGTACAGGCATAGCCATATTATTGGACTAGAGTTTGAAAATTATCCACAATGCCATCAATTCGCTTACATAATAGCGATAACTTTTTGAAGTCAGTACCAGCCGACTGAACGTGAGTTCTGTAAAATATTGTTTTATCAGAATATTGTTTGGGCTGGTACCGACTTCAAAATAATCAAAATTGTGTAGAGAAATAGTTAAAATTTTAGCCGAATATAAAAGGGGAATTATTTAGAATATAATATTTATTTCATACTTTTTTATGCATTTTACTTTGGAAGTCGGTTTAATTTTTTGTTTAAAAATAATATTTTTTCCCTTTTTCGTCATGTTTATTATATTATTATTAACACTTTAAGAAAGTTTAAAATAAGTTGTTCGAATGTATAATTGAATACGCGCCAAGCTTCCAATAGGTATTGCATATAAAATAATGATGATGATTACTGTAAGTTACATATGCTTGCAGTTATTTAAACAATGCCGAAATTTCCAAACGTGTATCTTTAAAGACTGAGGAGTTCTGTTCAGTGCTTTTGGATCCAGGGTTATACCCTTGGCAAAAAAAAAAAAACTTTTTGGTAGCATATGCTTGATTTACTTCACAAAAGTTAAATCCCTATAGATGTCCCTATAAATTTTGAGGAGATCTTTCGATTCCTCATGGGTGCCATCATCAGGTGACTAACGCCCGAAATTAATAAAAAAGCAATCTTAATCTCATTTTGGCTATCTGAGATCAAGATTTCAATACATTTCAACGATCCTAGGATTAACTTCACGTCAATTAACGTCAATTTTTGTTTGAGAATCTAAGATTAAAGTCGATCTAAGATTTTAGACACGTTATTAATTTCGGGCGTAAAGGACCAATTTCGAATTATACCCTTTAAAAAAACAAAATAATTTTGCACATAGGTCCACAAACGGCAGAGTAATGTTCAAATATATCCGTGTCGGTGTAAAATACTATAAGAAGTACCAATTATATCATCATAATGTGATGATGTATGGTGCGATGATGTTGATGATAACTGTAATTGACATAGTGGCATATGCTTGCAGTTAAAGAACAACAACGAAATCCCCAAACATGTATCTATAAGGAGTCTGGAGTTCTGTTCAGAACTTTTGGATCCAGGGTATACCTTGGTGCAAAATCTTACTTTTTGGTAGCATATGCTAAGGTTACTTCAGAAAAAGTCAAAATTACTATATGTCTATATAAATTTCGAGGAGCTCCCTCGATTATTCACGTGTCCCACCACCACCACTTAGATGACAACGGGACCAACTTCGGATTATACCCTTTAAATAAAAAAAAGAATTTTGAAAATCGGTCCACGGACGGCGGGATTATCGTTGAACATACAAAAAAATATGTATATAGTTAATAGAATCACGCGTTACTTTGCGGAAATCCATAGCATACAATTTAATTAATATTATATCTAGCAACATCCCGCGAAAAAATACCCACAACCTGAAAGCAAATGTGTGAGTGCACGCATAAGCATGCGTATACCGGGGTTAAACTGGACGTAACTTTGAGACTCGAACAAGAAACACATCGCGATCTTATAGAAATGGTCATCGTGATAAATCAAATTTTGCTAAGCACCTTTTAGATAGTGGTCATATTATACCCGATGGCCATTCATAGGTGTTACATAAATGTGACAGAGGCTTTCTATTGAGCGTGTTGGAACAATTAGAAATAATTAAAGGATAGAACAACAATCGACTTGCATTATTGAATGACCAAACTTGCTTGACTACGTCACCGTTCATTAACCTTGTGGGAATAGTGGAAGCCCCAAAGGGAGATCTCCGACCGAGCGAGCTGGTATGCCCGGTCAGGCCGAAGCCCCTTGTAAGCATTGCAGATGTTGTATATATAAAGTACGAGGGCTGCACTAAAAGTATCGGGAATGGAATATTTCCAATGTTCCTGTCATATTAAAATCTTTTTAATTTAAAACTCCTTGGTTTTAAAAATCGAATACCGTTTATTTATTTAAAAAAAGATTCTCGGTCTTGTCACAAGGTCTTGTCAAACTTGTTTAGTCGTTGAGAAAATGGAATTGACTCGAGAAAATTCTAGAGCGATGATTTATTATGACTTTCGAAGTGGTTTAACACAAAAACAGTGTGTTGACCGGATGATTTCTGCATTTGGTGATGAAGCCCCATCCAAAACCACAATTTATCGCTCGTTTGCTGAATTTCAACGTGGACGTGTCAAGCTCAGTGATGATGCCCGTCAAGGTCGTCCAAAAACTGCAGTCACCCAAGAAAACGTTGATGCTGTGCGTAAGCTGATTGAGGAAGATCGACATGTGACATACCGCGAAATTCAGGCAACCTTAGACATTGGCATGAGTCAAATACAAATAATCTTGCATGAACAATTAGGTGTAAAAAAGTTGTTTTCCCGATGGATACCGCATTTGCTCTGTGAAGAGCAAAAAGCGGCTCGCGTTACTTGGTGCGTCAGAACTCTCGAAAGATTCCACGCAGGATCCTCAAATGCTGTATACAACATCGTATCAGGTGACGAATCCTGGATATACGCGTACGAACCCGAAACAAAAAACCAGTCACGAGTTTGGGTGTTCGAAAATGAGTTAAAGCCAACAAAAATTGTTCGTTCACGGAGTGTTGCAAAAAAATTGGTGGCCACGTTTGTCTCCAAAACCGGCCATGTTGCGACTATTCCTCTTGAGGGACAAAGAACGGTTGATGCAGAATGGTATGCTAACATTTGTTTGCCACAGGTCGTTTCTGAACTCCGTAAAGAGAACTGCAACCGCCGCATCATCCTCCATAACGACAATGCGAGTTCTCACACCGCGCACAGAACAAAAGAGTTTTTAGAGCAAGAAATCATAGAATTATTAGACCATCCGCCGTACAGCCCCGACCTAAGCCCTAATGATTTCTATACTTTCCCTAAAATAAAGAATAAATTGCGTGGTCAGAGATTTTCATCACCTGAAGAAGCTGTGGACGCCTACAAAACGGCCATTTTGGAGACCCCAACTTCCGAATGGAATGGTTGCTTCAATGATTGGTTCCATCGTATGGAAAAATGTGTCAAATTTCGCGGAGAATACTTCAAAAAGCAATAAATTCATTTTTAAATAGTAATGTTGTGTCACTTCCTTGATTCCCGAAATTTTCAGTGCCGCCCTCGTACCGATCTTAGAAAACATCGAAAGAGCGATGCAGGATCGTGGCGCTGATTAGTCCGCCACATCACTCCCCCCCCCGAAGACCAGAGGTCGAAATCTTCGATGCGTCTTACACTTGTGTCGCCAGGTGCCAGTGGAGAGTCCCAGTAAGTCGGAACTGTCCTGCTGTGCTGGCCGATGCTACGTGCTGACCAGGAGAGATGTGCTCTGCTTGCTGACCGGTCGTTGTAGTGAGAGTGCCCGATGAAGCCGATGAGGGTTCGACGAGGCCGCGGTGCGTTGAGGCTGGTGGTCGAGGTACCCGATGAGGCTGAAGCTGGCTGGCGTGGTGCGGAGGGGTGGGGAATGATGATGATGATGTCCAGAAGGAGGCGTGTTCTGTCGAGGGTCACCAATGTGGGAAGAGTGGATGCCCCAAAGGGAGATTTCCGACCGAGCGAGGTGCTCGGTCAGGCCGAAGCCCACTAATATGAATTTCAGATGTCGTATATATAGTACCGATATTAGAAAACATCGAAAGCGCGATGCAGGATCGTGGCGCTAATAGTCCGCCACAACCTGTTTGGTGGGGGTACTAGTAGCCAGTAGGGTGTATAAGGTGGTAGTTTGGTTGGCGGCACCACTAACGAACTTTGTTCGCAGGTCCATTTCCTGAGAATTCTCCGGGTTCGGGGCGAAACGCGGTTCAAGTTTTGCAACCTGCATGGTGGTGTGGGGCCTTGCACGATCTTGCTGATATTGTTGCTTGTGTGGTGGTGGTGTTTGCACGATTTTGTTTCTGAGTGTACGCACAAGCAGTGTGGGAGGAGGGTGGTGCTTTACGTTGCTTATGCGTGCACTAACACATTTGTTTGCAGGTTGTGGGTATTCTTTCGCGGGATATTGCTAGATATAAATTGTATATATGTATATACAGCCGAACGTATAACTGCCTCCTTTTTTTGGAAGTCGGTTAAGGTTATGATGTGAGCAATTCTTTTAGGATGTAAATTGTAACACTATACAGTGTAATGAACTTCAGTCTTATCAAGTATCAACCTAACAGTCGTTAGTGTACGGTAGAGAAAACATAGATTTGTGCCTAGCACTGTTTACTTTAGTAGGTAGAGGTACCTACCTACTTAAGTACAATACCTATAAAGTACAATAACATACCTATGTTATAACTTATCTCTTTAAAAAAATAACAGTTCTAATTCTAATAACAAAGATGACTCATTAACTGCACTTAGTCACACACAGAACCATGATTATAAAATTACTTTCAATAGTTAGTTAATGTCAAATGAATTTACATAATATATTGCATACAAATTACTTAGTAGAACAGTAACATTAGCAATGCTGCAGAGTAAACCATATTGATTTAGAAGCCGTTTTGTAATCACTAATCAGTGATCAAACATTTATTTTATATAAATTTTTATTTTTGACCAAACGAGGCCTGATAAGTGATAATGTCATGTTTAATAAACCGACTTCCAAAGTAAAAATGCGCAAAAAAATGTGTGAAGTAAACTTATTTTTTAAATAATTCCCGTTTTAAATCCGGCTAAAATTTTAACTATTAGGTTCTTACATATGAAATTGGCGTTTTGTCGTACTGGCCACTTTGATCTCAAATATATCTTCTTTGGTTAGAAATTCCAATTCCAAATTTATACCGCTATTTACTCATGCATTTGTGTTTCGAATACCGTAATTCATTTGTTTTTTCCTCTTTTGGTTTTTTCTTTGCGTCACTCTGTTTACAAAATGGAAAACTTGAAATATCGTATTATTTTCGAGTACGAGTTACACCGTGGCACCAGTGCTGCAGAAACGTGAAAGAAGTGTCGCAAAAGAAAACACAGTGCGTTTTTGGTTCCAACGTTTACGTTCTGGAAATTTCGACCTGCAGAACAAGCCCGTGGACGGTCGGAGACCAAAGTTCATAATGAAGAATTGAAGGCTATTGTGGAAGCGGATCCATCGCAAACCACGTCCGAGTTAGCTGCAGGCTGCGGTGTTAGTGATAAAACTGTTTTAATGCACTTGAAGCAAATTGGGAAGGTGAAACAGCTTGAAAGGTGGGTTGAGAGTGGGACCTCATGATTTGAGTGCAGCAAACCGACAAACGCGCGTCGACTCTTGCGTTATATTACTCAACCGGCACAATAATGAAAGGATTTTAAATCGAATCATTACCTGTGATGAAAAGTGGATCCTGTAAGATAATCGGAAACGCTAATCGCAATGGCTGAACCCTGGCGAACCAGCCAAAGCCTGCCCCAAGCGAAAATTGCTTCAAAAATAATTTCTTGTGAGCGTTTGGTGGACTAGTGTCGGTGTCGTTCACTACAGCTTTCTTAAATCTGGCCAGATGATTAGTCTATTGCCAGCAACTGCAAATCATGATAGAAAAGCCAGCTGCTAAACAACCGAAGTTGGTCATTCGCTCTAGGCCACTGCTGCTTCAGGACAACGCTAGACCACACACTGCACAACAGACGGCTACCAAATTAGAGGAGCTTCAATTGGAATGTCTCAGACATCCACCGTACTCCCCGGACCTTACTCCAACAGATTACCATTTTTTTCGAAATTTGGATAACTTTGCAAGGGAAAAAATTCAACTCCGATGGGGCAGTCCAAAGCGCCTTCAAATATTTTATTGATTCCTGCCCGAATGTTTTTTTTAGTAAAGGAATCAATGAACTACCTATGAGATGGCAAAAGTGCATAGATAGCAAAGGTTTATTACTAAAGGTATATACTTTGATTAAATAAATATATTATGTTTAAAAAAAAACGACTTTATGTTCTTCCTTTACAAAACGCCAATTTGATATTATATAATATATTTCATATCACCTAATATTTCTCTACTGAACCTTCATATTTTTGAAGTCGGTACCAGCAAACTTGAACTCGAGTTCTATAAAATATTGTTTTTATCAGGATATTGTTTGGGCTGGTACCGACTTCAAAATTATGAAGATTGATTAGAGAAATAGTTAATTTTTTTTAACTATTTCTCTACTCAATCTTCATAATTTAAAAGGGGAATTATTTAGAAAATAAGTTTTATTTCACACTTTTATGTGCAATTTTACTTTGGAAGTCGGTTTAAGTTTTTGTTTAAAAATAATATTTTATTTCTTTTATTTTGGTTTTAAACTTTCATCCCTCATTTTACCCACCTAGGGGCTTAATTTTAGAAAACGCTAAAATACTTAACTCATTATTTACTCCGTACTCAATTTATACAAAATTTCATGCAAATATGTTCATTGAATAAAAAGTTTCATACAAATTTAAATCTCCTATTTTACCCCCTTGGGTGAATTTTAAAAAAATCCTTCCTTAGTGGGATGCCTACGTCATATTATGAGAAATACGTGTGCGAAATTTCAAATTTCTAGCCTTAAGGGTTTGGCCTGTGCGTTGATACATGAGTCAATCAGCTTTGCCTTTTAAATACAAAAAAGCCTTCACTATTCTCACTCTTTTGCCAACAAAACAAACTCAACCATTATTTTCTGAGAGGCAGTGGTAATTCCGTATTTCCCCAAATAAGCATTACCGATCTGTGGACCTAATAAACAATCACCAGTGATGATAATGATTAGATACTATATTATTAAATAATTATTAATATCTATTGTAGTAGTCGGCGGAAAAAAAATGTTCATTCATCAAGCATTAAATATTTTATAGTGATGATGATGATCACGTATATAATTTTGGCAATAGCAAAAGTTCAAAGACATTAATATCGGTGCACAAATCTCTTATGAGTAGTGAGTACCTATGTCATCATAATATGATGGTGTTTCATGTGAAGATGGTGGTGATGATAATGCTTATTACTGTAAGTGGTATGACGGCATATGCTCGCAGTTCTTTAAACAACGCCGGAATCCCCAAACATGTATCTTTAAGAGCTCAAGAGTTCAGTATTATGTGTCCATATAAATTTCGATGAGTTCCCTCGATTCATCATAGATCCCATCATCAAGTTACCACTTTGGTGACTAAGAGACAAATTTTGAATAACCTTTACAACAACAAAATAATTTTGCAAATATGTTCACAAACGGCAAAGTAAATGATCAAAGATATCCGTGTCGGTGTAAAATACTATGAGAAGGACCTATTATATCATCACAATGTGATGATGTATGGTGTGATGATGATGGTGATTACTATAATTGACATAGTGCTTGCAGTTCTTTAAACAACACTGAAATCCCCAAACATGTATCTATAAGGAGTCAGGAGTTCTGTTTAGTACTTTTGTGTCCAGGGTATACCTTGGTGCAAAATCTTACGTTTAGGTAGCATATGCTTGGACTACTTCAGAAGAAAGAGTTCCCTCGATTCCTCATGGATCCATCATAATTGATGTCAAAAGGACCAATTTGGGATTATACCTTTTACATCAAAAAAATAATTTTGAAAATCGGTCCACAGACGGCGGAGTAATCGTTGAACATACAAAAATTAAAATATATACAGCCGAACGTATAACCGCCTCCTTTTTTTGAAGTCGGTTAAAAATCGTTATTAAATTAATTACTATGCAAAGGCACTTAAGTAAATTCATCACTAAGTACCTGGCACCTACAGGCGAGGCGGCCATATAAGCCGGTTTCCCTTATGTATATTATATAAAATAATATTTTTTTAAATACGGTACTAAACCAAAACAAAATTTTGCGCCCAATGCACCCAAAAAATTGCGCTAACACTATGTGGCGAACCAATTCCGTATTTTAAAAATTTATATATATTAAAAAATAGATTACTTTAATTACTACCTAGTCACAATTTTTGAAAACAGGACAAGTCAATAGCCATAGTAATATTTTTCAACTTTTTGAATATTTAAAATGAGTACAAATAAATTGCTTCAACCTTGGGCGATAATGTTGTCTGTTGGCGATTTAATTGAAAGCTGTTTGCTATTTTTGGCTTTATTGAATATTTTTATACTTTGTTTTACTTGACTACAATAAAAAATATGTTTAGTTATATTTATTTATTTATTTACACTTAATGCACAAAAACAGGTACATAGGCGTACTTAATGCCATATGGCATTCTCTACCAGTCAACCTTTAGGCGTACAAAAGCAAAATTGTGCAGGTGCTAATAGAGAAAAAAAATAAAACAAGTCAATAATAAGCTCTAAATAAAATAATAAGATGTAGCTAAAACGCATAAATAAAGTAGTATAATATAAATACACAAAATATATGTATATAACTAACAAATACAAATAATATGCCATTTAATATTAAAAAATATAAATACCATACTATATAATATATAAATAATAATAATATAATATACTAGGATTCTGCCAATTGTGTCGCATAAAACTCACGGACTCTGCGCTTAAACGTGTCTTTGGTTTTGGACATCCTGATTTCTAGAGAAAGAGCATTCCAGAGAAGAATAGCCTGTATGTTGCAAGACGAGTGAACGATACCGGATCTATGGGAAGGGCAAAAAAGAAGTGCGTTGTTAGAGGATCGGAGGATCTTGTCGTGACTGCTGCAAAGATACTGGAATGATGAAGTTAGATATTTGGGAGTATTTGGATGATGTAACAGAGAGTACAGCATACACAAAGCATTATATTATATTGGTAGGTACGTCTGTCTGAATGCTACATTGTTTTGATTTAATATCTAAAAATGTCAAATGCCACAAAAACCACAAAAGATAGTGTAGGTAAAGACAAATGAGTGCCTAATTCTGATGGAAATTGGTTACCAACTACCACTTACCAATAATTAGGTAAATTACTTATTTAAAATACCTAGATTGATTGGTTTTCAGACTTTATTATTTAATCTAATGTAAGATTAGGTGATTATATTTTATAATCAGTTATTATAATCCTACCTACACTTAGCTATCTGCATAATCAATCGTAGTGTCTAAGGTTATGTTTGTTGCATTTTAGTTATTATTGATACTACTTAATTAAACATATTATATGAATACCTGAATAAGTGTTATATAAACTTTTTTACCCTATCTTGGGGGGGGGGGGGGGGCAACTTATAAACCACTTTGGAGGCCGATTACTCGAAAATGGTCGACTTTGTAAAAATTTCATTTATGAAACCTTAACTTTAAAAGACCTATCCAATGATACCCCACGCATACCCCCTATACAGATTCTTTAACTATACCAAATTTCATCCATTTATATTCATAATTACAGAAGCAATTACTTAGAATTACATGCATGGAATGCCACCCCCAAAATATAAAATTATTCTTATTTTATGATGCCAAAAATAAAATACCAAATTTCGAACATTTAAATTTATAACTACAGAAGTTAGAAGGGGAGACACATACAGATAGACGGACGGACAGAGCGAAACTATATAAGGGAACCTTAAAAATTAATTTCCTGAACATTCGTATTTATAATAATAAATAATTAGTCGAAAACTCATTTTTGAAAGCTGCAAAAATTATACAATCTGCGCCAGTTTGCAGTTGTCAAGAAGTTAGTTAAGCTAGTATAAAATCTGTTCAGGTGCTTTTAGAAAACTAATAACCTTACCAAGAGTATGTCTGGACTCAGGACAAGAAGGGTTCCGTAAATATCAACGCGCAATAGGTTTTCATTAAATTACTTTGTAAAGTTATTCGCTCTTATAGTTTCGCTCAAAATAATTTAAGAGTGTTTAACATGACCTATCACAATGGAAACTTACAAGTTTCTCTTATCTCTTAGGGCCCATATACGGTCAGGTTTTCCTTCAGTTCGGCCTGAACGGATGTAAAATCGATACGATTTTCTTCTCTCGATTTTTATCTGTGTGCAATTTCGAGATCGCATCAGTCGGCCGGATGGACTGAAACGATTTGTTCCAATCTTGACAGCTCTGTTCTTGCGAAACAACTAAACTCGCGTAGATTTCTACTAAAAACTACTAAAAGAATACTGAAAACTATCAAAAAAGCTACTCAACTTAGGAATCCCTAAAGCCCCCAAAAAACCACTGCATTTTAGGTTATGTTATTTTAAAATTTTATTATTTATTGAATTATACTTATTATAAATTTTATCGTTAAATTAAAATATACGAGGAAATATTACGTATATAGTAATTAAACGGGTAGTTTTAAGAAAATTACGGATGAATGCTACGATGTATTATTATGATAAGGTGCCAAATTATTTTTTTTGTTGTTTTTTGTGCCTAACCTAGGCCATTTTGCATATGATTACTGTCTGGCTCTTTCCTACTAAAACACTACTAACAACTAAATTCCTACTAACGAGGGAATAAAATACTTAATTTAGTAGTAAAACTTTGTAAAATAACTAAGTTGGTAACATTAATTCTGGACTGAACGGACCATGTGTGACAAATCGCTTCAGTTCTCGCCAGAGCTGCGGCCGTGTGGGCGTGTATCGTGTACAAGCGTAGTGAGCTTACAATTAATAAACACGACCGTAGCTCGCGGCAAACCAGAACGAACTGATGCAATTTTTCCGTGTGTATGTTCGAATCCGTTCAGGCCGAAATGACGTCAGTTGGGTCGGATGCGATTTTTTTTCGTGTATGTGCTCGAATGCGTTCAGGCCGAACTGACTTTAGTTCTAACTGAAACGATCGGCTTCTCGTCTGTGGGGGCCTTTAAAGTTTAGCAATGCCATGGGGAGGCGGGACCAACTTATATGTAATCGCTTTGGAGGCCGATTACTCGAAAACGGTTGACATTTTATAAAAATTCATGTATGATACCTTGACTTTAGTTAAAAGACTTATTCGACGACACCAGAGCCAGACACGATGGGGTAGAATGAAAAAATATTTTTCATCCCCACTTCACATGTAAGGAGAACCCCTAAAACATAAAAATATAATTACTGAGATTTGTACACAATATATAACTATATCAAGTTTCAACCATTTGTATTCATAATTATATAAGGTGAAGCTTATAGAAGTGCGTACAGGCTGACAGATAAACGAACGGACAGAGCGAAAGTATAAGGGTTCCTTGAGTACTACGGAATCCTAAAAATAAAAAAGTGGATCTACAATCTACATACTTACTTGTTTGTATTATAATACCTGCTAGTGCAGGTGTGGTCTTAAACTTAAGGGTCGGTTCACACCGAAACGAGACGATATGATATATACGCATCATTTAATTTTTAAGGTTGCGATTAGCGATGCAAAATTGAACTATTTCACCACACAAGAAGATACACGTTTAATTGGGGAGACGACTACATATATTTAGTTTATTTTATATACTCAGGAAAATTGAGGTATTAATTACTACTTGATAAACGTAGAAAAATATACTATTTTATATTGTGTACCTCAGTAATTAGATGAGCCTAAAATAATACAAAAAAATTGCTAGATTATTAAAAGATAAACCTACATAATAAAAAAATATAAAATAAATACATCAAATCGGCTGAATATTTCATACACTTTTACTTAATCGTGACGTCACAGTTAGGTAGGACTTTTGTAGTAATAAAGTGCCTACTATCTATTTAATCAATAAAAAAAATCTATATTATTATTATTAGCTTATTGTCAGCAGTAAAGCAGTTTTTTTTCAAAGTTTCCAAACAACATATTTTTATGCCACGAACAATTTACGCATATTATTATTATATAGACATATTATTACATAATTAAATACCAAGTTAAAATAATAAGTTTAGGTATTTCAATAAGGAATTATGCGCTTTTAATTGAGTAGGTCTTCAACAATATACATTACTATCTGTAGGAAACAGGCAACTGGAAAGTGATATCACATACAACGTTTCCGACATAATTATTTATACTGAGCTATGCAATATGTGTACAGTAACCATAATAGTAGAGTAACCTACGTCCAGTCCCAGTGGTTTAGAGCTTGGCTCTCGACTCGGAGGTCGTGGGTTCGAATCCCGCGTATGAACAACAAAAAATCTTTCCATGTCTGGTTAGGACAATGTAGGCTGACCACCTGATTGTCTGACAAGTAAGATGATCCATGCGTCGGATGGGCATGTAAAAAGTAGGACCTGAGTGTGAGAAGAGTGCTCTTGTGTACTGCGCACACACTTGGGCACTATAAAATAACTCCTGTGTAGCTGGCCTGGTTTCAATGAAACCGGCCACCGTCACCGAAATCGGCGTGGGGACTGAGGAGCTATTAGTTTTAGGTACTATAATATCGTATACTACGTCAGATACGTCGTCATACAAATCTTTCCTGTTCCTCGAGCGTTGTCTCTGAGCTTGTATGGGTTGTGGTATTTAACGAAAATTTTAAAATGTTTTCTTGGAACATAGTAAATTTTTAATGGAAATTACTTACTACAATATTTCTTTAAATGCTATCATTAGCTACGAGTACGCAACTTCAACTAACGCCATAAACATCAGAGTTACAATATTTGTCCCTACGAAACACAAAATTGACGTCTTCTGGGAGTTCTGGGTCACAGTATTATGAGTTAGTAATTTTATTGATAAAATAACACAGAAATAAACTACATAATTTCAAATCGTTGTTTTTTTTTAATGAAATGAACCAGGAATCGATCAGACGGATCGCCTGATGGTAAGCGATTACTGCCGCCCATGGTCACTAGCAACACCCTCCTCTGGTGTTGCGACTTGCGTTCCCAGTCCTAAAAATCCCCAACCCCTCTTGGGCCTCCGGTAACCTCACTCGGTGAAACACAACGCAAGCGTTATTTCATACCGGTTTTCTGTGAGGCCGTGGTATTTACCCGGTCGACTCGGCCCATTCATGCCGAAGCGTGGCTCTCCCACACCCTCCTCTGGTGTTGCGACTTGCGTTCCCAGTTTTTAAAATCCCCAAACCCTCTTGGGCCTCCGTTACCCTCACTCACTCGGCGAAACACAACACAAGCGTTATTTCATGCCGGTTTTCTGTGAGGCCGTGGTATTTACCCGGTCGAGCCGGCCCATTCGTGCCGAAGCGTGGCTCTCCCACACCGGATTGTGTTGCGACCTGTGTTCCCAGTTCTTAAAATCCCCAACGCCTATTGAACCTTCGGTAACCTCGCTCACTCGGTGATACACAACGCAAGCGTTATTTTATCCCAGTTTTCTCTGAGGCCGAGGTATTTACCCGGTAGAGCCGGCCTATTCATGCAGAAGCGTGGCTCTCCCACGTAAAGGTAGGTACCCACGTAAAGGAGGTATCCAAAACTACTAATCCTATTTTTATGCGTATTTAAGTGATGTCATAGTGTTTAATTAGTAAATATACATACATATTATATCAGCTCACCAGGGGCGCTGCAGCAATTTTTTTGTGCCACTATTGTTTTCAGTGACCGTTTCGGGTTTGATTATAACTGAATGTTCTTAAATATGTGATACGACAACAGCTCACTAGGGGTCGCTGTAGTATTTTGTGTAATATCAAAACTATTAGTCTGAACCTTTATGTTTGTCACCAGGAGAACATAACATGGAACGACAACAGCACGGTGACGTTCTACAACAAGAAGGTGTGGCACTTCCAGCGCGACATGTCCAATGGCACTTTAGCGGATAATGTCACCAACATCAACCCCATCATTGTGGTGAGTAGAGAAAATTGAAGAAGGATAATTAGGCCATGCTTGTAGAATGGTAAGATATGGCCGGCCCTCTGTAAGATATGATCCGGCCCGCGAGACCATTTGAAAAACCCAATTAAAAAAATAATTTAGTTTTGAGAGAAATTGAGAGGTCTCTCTCTGAGAGGAGGTATATATATACAGGGTGACCTGAAATTCGATACATTCCTTTGAAAGATAGAAAGTAGACCTCATTTACAGTAATATTTTTCATGGCATCCCCTATCCGAAAGTTGATATTTACAAAGTTATTGAAATTTCAAAAAATTTTTCTTTATTTTCGACTTTTTGAGTTTGACATGACGTATTTTTAAAAATGTTTGTCTTTTTAGTGATTTTTTTAATGTATTTTAACCGTCAATGAGTCAAATAATATTTTTAAGGAATAAATAGGGACAAACTAAGCGAGAATTTTTCATTATGAGACATGAAACAGAATTTTCTTTTAGAAAAATGCAAATTTTTCTTAAAAACAGGTGATTTTCTTTAAAAAGTTGTATGATACAATGCGTACAAATACCTTAAATAACTTTCTTACCTCATAAGCTTCCAAAAAAGGTACAAATATGTACATAAAAATATGAACATGTAATAAACAAAGACAAAACAATCATCAGGTAACGTTATCTCAAGAATTACTCTACCTGAGGCGACCTTTTTTTTCAATTGTTTCCTTTGTTCAAACTTCGGGATGTTTCGGCTACTGTCGTCGCGGCCCTTTGTCAATGAGTTACCGACTGGCTTAGAGAGCAAATTTAGTAGCTAATATTAGTTTTAAGTCAACTATTGCCGTGTACGGACGTATTGTTGCTTTAAACTACACCCTTCCTTCTACTTGTGATTTTTTTGTATCGCGATGGCTGCTTTTGAGTACGATGAATACGCTGACATCTTGTTTTGTTACGGTGGATTTGTACAGCCATTTGAAAGCGTTTTAGATCAAACTACGCTTGTGGGAGTCACAGATGCTGTCTGGGAACAGTTTCCATTTCAACACGCTCTCTGCGTATGAAAATATTGCTTATGCTCAATATGCTGAAGAACTCAAGTTACTGAAGGAACAATTTTCGAACAGATTTAGCGACTCCAAAAACATGGAAGACAGTTTCAGTTTATTTGCTACTCCTACAAAATATAATGTGCAAAATGCTCCAATACACTTACAAATGGAGTTGATCGAGATTCAAGAAAATTCACTCCTAAAATACAAATTTGAAGACGTAGAGTTGTGCGATTTCTACAAAAAATACCTAGAAAAAGACAATTTTCCGCAGCTTAGAAAATTCGCATGAAGATTGATTTGTGCGTTTGGCAGTACTTATAAATGCGAACAGTTCTTTTCATTGATGAAAGTTAATAAATCAACACATCGTACAAGACTGACTGACGATAATTTGAAAAATTCTTTACGACCTTGTATCAGTGGAATTAATCCAAATATCGATGGATTGGTTTCCCAAATTCAAGCTCAAGTGTCTCATTGATTTCGTATTTATATTTCGTAGTTTGTAACAATTGCAAATTTAACGATTTTATTATAATGTACCATTTTTTTTTATTTCATTTTGTTATTTTAATAAATTGTACTATAATAACATTGTCGTATTATTTCATGTCTAATATCTATCGCAACAAATATTATCACTACTTTAAAATGCACTAAGTACTTTTAAACGCGGCCCGCGAAGGTTGCCCATACATGATTTAGAAGATAAGAACTATCTGGGTTTTATTAAGATTAGAAGAGAACTTTGTGGGGAAAATTTTGAAGTTATTAATTATTCCTTTCTTGGTAATACATCGTACCAACTTACAATTTAAAATCATACTACTATTATAACATATGTGAAAGTTTGTGAGGATGGATGGATGGATGGATGTATGGTTGGATTTTTTTACTCTTGTACGCAAAATCTACTATACGGATTTTTATGAAATTTGGTATGGTAGTATCTTAGGTTAAAATTTAAACAAATAGGATTAAAACAGGCTACATTTTATTAGCCCCCGACGCAAAAACACCCCTCGTGTTATAAGTTTGGCGTGTCTGTCTGTCTGTCCGTGGCATCGTAGCTCCTAAACGCAAGGTCCGATTTAGATGCGGTTTTTTTTTATGCTGACAAGATCGAGAGTGTTCTTAGCTATAATTCATTGTCATCAGCTCGCTCACTGCCTGGCAATACGGGGATTATCTAGTTGATGAAATGTTGGAAGCAACTTCCACTGGTCTGCTCGGTTCAATATTTCAAATAAATATTGTCTACATTTGGCAACGTTAAGCACATGCTGCAGCATCACCTGGAATCTGTAGAATACCCAACTCTTCACAAACTTACAGCAGAGGTATCGTTTTTGGGCTCATTTTAGTGACATAGATAAATATAGTGATCATTTGCTCCTGATGATGCAGCATTACTTGGAATCTGCACAAATCCCAACTCTTCACTAACCTACAGCAGACGTATCGTGTTTGGGCTCATTGAAAAGGCTCCAATGAATAAGATGCATATAGATGTTGATAGTCTGCACCTGATGCTCCGGCATGATACTTTAACCTCGCTTATTACATAAAAAAATGTATGCACACTTTATAAGTGCTGGTAAAAATATAAAATATATCTATATTCTATAGTCGACGTATCTATAGCCTAAGGATGGTCAACTTATGGTCAATTATTTAATAGTAACATGGGTATAATCAGAATTTCAAATGGAATGGATTTCGCAGAGACCAGGTAGAAGAAGGTTGTAATTAAATGAATTTAAAAAGTATAAAATAACAAACAAAATTAAAAATTTAAAGTAACACTACGACACAAAAAACTATAAAAATTAAATAAATAAAATTATATTTTAGCCTTTCAATATTTCTAAACGATCTTTTTAATGTGTGTCGCCCAGTCAGGGGATCGCAGTGTGAAGATGTTTTTCTTAGCTATAACGATAGAGAATATAAAAAAATTGCAATAAATATATAAAATGGCTATAATTTTTTTTCTACGTATATAAAATATTTAAAACTGGTACCTACCTGCATATTCTCTATTAGCTTATACGTAGCTAAATAAAAACCTTCACACTGCGATCCCCCGACGCACATATTAAAAAGATCCTTTAGAAACGTTGAAAGGCTAAAATAGAATTTATTTATTTAATTTTTGTAGTTTTTCTGTCGGGGGTTACTTAATCCCGAAAAAGTACAGTGTTCCCGTGGAATACAGTACTAGCTATACATCGGGCGGAGCCGCGGGCAAAAGCTAGTGCTGCATAATGATTAATATTATGTCACTACTCACAGTGGCGTGCACAGGATTATGACACTGGGTATGCGGCGAAGTACTCGGTCACAAAAACTTTTTCGTTTATAGATTTTTAGCATAGCTACAGCCAAGCGACTGATCTCTAAGTCGAAACCATGCCAACAGAACAAGTCTTAGATGTACTACTATTCATGTACATCTTCTACGGCAACGCAGACAAAACAGCGATCGATCGTTGCGGCGGAAGAAATTCTAATAAGTAAAATAATAAGCATATTTTAAAATATTATATCTACTCACCAGTCAGTCAGCTTCAATTTTCACATATTCAAGGTTCCGGTTACTTGAGATTACTATATCCCGATGTAAATTACTAAATAATATGCAAGGAAAACAATATAATTTAATCGTGTGTACACAACCACACAGCCAGTTATACGTTTCATAACTTTTAACATGAAATTTTCGAGTTACATTCTTTTTTTGCTGGTTTAATTGTTGTATCTCGGGTACACCTACCTACCTTTAGACAGAATTTGAATCTTTTCACTGAATGACAATTGTGAGAACTTGTTATTTTTAATTTTTAATAAACACACATTATCAACGCAAACCTCACAATCAAATAACATTTTAAAAAAATCAACAAACGCACTAGTAAAAGCAAATCACTACAATTATTATAGAAACTCAGTAAAAAAAACTGTTAAATGTACACACTTTCAAATGTTAAAATGAAAAATCTTTTAAGAAAACTATAAATAAACAGGAGCGACTAAATTGTAAACAATGCTTATCACATGAAATATGCAATATGGCCCCCGCGAAACACAAAACGTTTCTTCTATTTAAACAAATAAAACCTTACTAAACAAAAATGCATAATGTGCATACGTCGATTTATTAGATTCGCGGCTTATTATTTTTACTCGGATTATAGGCAACGAATAATTTCCGACAAGCCAGTTCGGCGGTTTTCGGAAGCGATCGGATAGCCGAACCGAAGCCGAGAGCCATCGCCTGCCGCTGGAGTTCCTCTATATAATCATGTCGATATTCATGGGTGTGTGCGTTTGCGAAGTATGAAAATTACACATACATGCGATGATTTGTCCTGCACAAAGCAACCGCATGAGTTGCTATTTATAAAATATTAGGCGTTTTATGTTATTATATTTTTTTAATTAATTTATTTATTATTAATTAATTATTAAAGTCATCTAAAACGTACGAACGTTTTATTAAAATATCTGTGGATGACAAGTAAAGCACTGCATTTCTGCCTATATGGAGCGCACGCCCCTGACTACTCAGTAGATAGGTATAGAATGCGTTCTTTCCAGTGGTAATAAACTTTGTTGTTTTTGATTACAAAATTCTACTATCATTATGCGGTTTCTCTTATTGAGACAAATGTAGCAATTTGGCTCTCTTAAGGTAGCCTTTCGATGCACGCGACGCGCGACGCGTCCGCGACCGGAGACCGAAATAGGGTCGCGGTGCCACTGCTTAGTATGAATTTATATGGAGCACACTACATACGCATAGATCGGAGGGCTACCTTCCGATCTATGCGGCCACGACGGGAGACCGCGACCAGCAGACCAGCGAATCAGGTTCTCTGTCCAACAGTTGTGCAACGCCGGTCGCGGAGATTGTTTAGTGCTATGGAGCACTATGAATTTATATGGACAAATTCATACAAAGCAGTAGCTCCGCGATCTTATTTCGGTCTCGGGTCGCGGTCTCGCGTCGCGCGTCTCGTGCATCGGAAGGCTACCTTTAGGCCGCTTTAGGCAGTAACAGCAGCGGCGACGCGCACAGTCAGACGCAATAGTCAGCGTTTGACAGGAGTGCATTTCTGACAACCGGTGACTATGGCGCCCGCCTGCGCTCGTCGCCGCTGCTGTCACTGCCTGCCGCCGCGCCGCTCACCGCGAAATTAGAGGCAGCGGCAAGTTAATCCTGATTAAATTATTTCTTTCAGACAGTGGCCTACTTACTGCGCTACCAGCATCCTCTACTCAAGATCCCTGTGGATGTGTTCATGAAGATGTTCCACGAGCACATGTTCATCACTGCCAACGCCTCAGCCTGGTTATTCGACGGCATCGACGACCCCATACTTGACATAGCAGAGCGGTTTCCCGAGATACCGTTCACTATACCATTCGATAGGTTCGGATGGTTCTATACGGTCAGTACCTGAATATTACTAGATGATGTGAATGGTAGGATTTTTGTGGTGTTTGGATGTAATGATATACAAATGCGACAGTATTGTTTTTACCCGACTACTGCGAAGCTAAAAGGAAGGGTAATGATTTTGGCAGTCTATCGCAGTAGATCTTTGTTCCATCGTAGCGCCTAAACTACTGATCCGATTTAAATGAATGAGGGGTCAATAGATTCGTAATAATCTCCAGGATAACATTATATATTATATATTATAGACTATAGGTGTTAATGCGTAGTCGGTTTAGTGTTATCTTTTGATTTTAAATGAAAGATCTAATATCAGACCAACTGTTTGAGCTTCACACGCAATGCACTGCCATTTGCCAAGCCACGAAAGCGCTAAATTCATTTGTACGTTTATACAAAATAATTAAGATTTTTTATATCTGAATGTCTGCTTGCAAATATTGTGTCCTTCAGCTTTATTTAAGTTGATTAGGTAATTAAAGTCGAAATATCAGTCACAAGAAAATGCAGACCTATTGATGTCTGAAATCGAAAAGTCCTAACCGATTCCATTCTAATTTAGAAAGATATATTTGAATTAGGGCCACAACGTTATTATTTTCAATTCAAGTTATGCAGAAAAAGGCCTACGACCTTCTTATTATGCACAGAGTCCAGTAGGTCGATTAAACCTTACAGTGATACAGTTCGATGCAGTTTCGATATTATGTTAAATCATTAGAATGGTATTCTCATAAACGTCAAACCAACTTCTAACGCGTTTTAATCAGTCCAAACTCCAAAAATCCGCTTATAATATCAAGATGGTTCATTTATAATTCATTGAAATTTAATTGAAAGTCTACGTTAAATACGAGTATTGGGCTTCAGAGCATGCTCGCGAATGTTGCGGTTGTCAACCGACTAGAAATATTATTAAAAGAAAAGCACCATATTTCGCCCAAAAATTACATTTAGGTGTACAAATCAGAATTGCTTAGATTTTCTTGCAGAATTTGGTAGGTACACGACTGTGATACTTTTTAGCCTTGCGTTTAAGGCTGGGACTATATTATCCGTAATCTCTCCGGCCGGAGAAAATTCAGAGCTCTGATAATAGAACTCTGGGCTAATACAATAGAGATGAAAATCGAACACAAGACCGTCGAGATTTTAAATGGCTGCCGAGTGTTGTCATTTGTTCGATTTTCAACTCTACTGGTTATAGTTCATAGTTCTACGTACGTTCTACATTCACGCTCTGAATGTTCTCCGGCCGGAGAGATTACGGATAATCTAGTCCCAGCTTTAATCGGTTTCAGTTTTGCTGTTTTACTGCATATTCAGATAAATTACACACGCCAAAGCTCTTAATACCGATTAAGATTTTCTGGTAGTACGAGTATGAATGTGCCTATTTCACTTATTAGCATGATTAGTGATTATGATATTTGTCGGCTTAGAGCGAATAGATCGATATTTATATTTTGTTTGTTCTTTACGTACCTACTATAGTTATATAATACTGTTCAAGCTTTCTCTAAGTAGAGATAAATTTTCTCAATCGTAGAAATTAGAAAGCATGTGGCTAATGGTTATTGATTGATCTTATACTTTAAACGAGACAATATAATATATTCATAATCTCGGCTGCTAGTATTAACATGAAATTTAGTATGCAGAGAGTTTTGGGGGGGAAAAATCGGTCTAGCTAGGTTTTATCCCTGAGAAACTGCGCATTTTTAAGTTATATATGCTTTTTCTTTCGTCGTGCAACCATATATCAATAAATTCGACTCTGTAATGTCAGTCCGATTGGCAGTTTGGTTAAATTTTGCGTCGTTCAGAAATTCGCAATGAGGTGGGTTCGAACCCCGGTAAAAAATTTATGATACTTTTTTTTGTATCTAAAGGATGTTTTTTAGAGGTATAGAACTTTAAGCTGGCAACACTTTTTTAACTGGCGGCCATTTTGTCAGTTGTCAAATGGTTTATGTTTAGTTTGGTTTGTCATTTCAACATGAATAGACTGACGCCTGAACAACGCTTCCAAATTGTGCAAATTTATTTTGAAAATCATGGGGAGTGCTAAGTGTGAGTTTTTCTTTTCGCATTCGATCGTGAGCGCATTTGGCGTTTACAAGGAATTTGTATGTGATTTGTACAGCGCCACCTAGTTGTAAACGCGACAACTAGGTCAAATCACATTCAAATTCCTCGCACTCGCAAAAACTCACACTTAGCACTCTGTCGAAATACGTATCGCGCACTACGTCTATTTTACGGTCAACATAATCGTCCATCAGAGCAATTAATTCGATTAACTAACGTTTTCGCGCCACGCTTACTCTAAATGATAATACGCAACCACAGAGACGTCGTACAGTGCGGACAGAAGAAGTCATTGCTGCTGTAGAGCGTAGCGTAGAGGAAGACCCGAATCAGTCTATCCGCCATCGTGCAGAGGAATTAGATATGTGTCCATCCACTTTGTGAAAGATTTTGCGGAAAGATCTTGGTTTGCGTGTTTACAAAATCCAACTCGTGCAAGAATTGAAGCCACACGATCACCTAGCAAGGCGTAGATTCGGCGAATGGGCCCAAAAAATTGCCGTTGATCCCGATTTTCATAAGTGAATTTTGTTTAGCGATGAAGCTCATTTTTGGTTGAATGGATACGTCAATAAACAAAACTGCCGTATTTAAAGTGATGATAATCCTCAAGTGTATGTTGAGACACCGTTACATCCACAAAAACTGACTGTTTACACCAAACATTTTTTTTCACCAAACAACTTTATGGGCTTGTGGAATAATTGGTCCATACTTCTTTAAAAACGATGCTGGTCAGAACGTTACAGTGACCGGTATAGAGCCATGAGTACTGACTTTTTAGTTCATCAATTTAACAACTATGCTGTGCAGGAGCTGTGGTTTCAACAAGACGGCGCAACATATCACACAGTTCATGCCACAATTTATTGAAGGAAACGTTTGGTAACGTTTGGCATAGTTTCACGTTTCGGACCCGCAAATTGGCCTCCAAAATCGTGCGATTTAACGCTGCTTGACTATTTTCTGTGGGGATATGCGAAGTCGCTAGTCTACGCCGATAGGCCCGAAACGATTGACCACTTGGAGGACAACATTCGCCGCGCTATTGCCGATATACGGCCATAAATGTTGGAAAAAGTCATAGAAAATTGGACCTCCAGATTAGACTACGTCCGAGCCAGCCGTGGCGGTCATATGCCAGAAGTCATATTTTAATTATAATGCCAGAAAAGTATCTTTCGAATAAATTAAATTTCATGTCAATTTAAAAAAATCATCTTTGTTTTTTTGTATTCCATTTCAAAGTTTTTTACCTCTAAAAAACAGCCTTTACTAGAGCTCCGAGCAAACCCTACCCTATTTTTTCGCATAAAATTATATGTAATAATTCAACTTGGTATGATTTAATCTGTCCTAATAATAATTACGCATAATATTAATTTGGCATAAGTATTTAGGCATATTTTTTTGGCATAATCACTTTAAACATAATAATTATTACGCATACTTATTCAGCATATTTTTATAAAAGTATTTAAAGACGTATTTGAATGAATTTTTGTTTATCGTCTGATTAATTTATGAGTATCATATAAGTAATATACTATTTTAGAATGCTTGAAATAAACACACCGGCATATTTAGCGGAACACAAAAAAAGGTCCATAATTAAAAAAATATGGTTTTATTTTAAAATCTACTTACTACACTTCTTTTGTTATTTAAAGTTTCATTTGTTTTACTTAAAATGAGATCACATTAAGAACAGATTTTGCGAGTAAAGGCTATTTGTGAAAAATGGTACATTTTTGAACTTTTCATGTAACCGGGAAAAGTGAAAATTAATATTAAAATAACATAATTAAATTAGAAAAATGGTGATTAATATCGCGTATTTCCTCCACGTGCTCTTATTAAAGTTTCTACCCGTCTAGGCATACTGAGAATGATGTTATCGATGGTCTCCTGGGATAGTCTCCGTCATTCCTCAACTACGGCGATTCGCAGTTCACCCACGTTGGCAGGAGCTGGAATTCTGGACTTAACTTTTCTTTTCAGCAAGTCCCAAACGTGCTCTATTGGGTTCATATCCGGTGATCTCGCCGGCAACTCCATAACTATGATATTCATATCATTAAGATAAGCTTGAGTTACCCGAAACGTACAACGTACAAAGCTAGTACATAATAAGAATAGCTGAGCCGGGGGTCGCGCGTTCGAATCCCGCCGAAGGAACTTTTGTGTTCCTGGGTCATGGATGTGTATTAAATATACACACACCGGCATATTTAACGGAACATAAAATAAAGGTTTGATATCAGTATCATATAAGGTTGCTGGCTGGATTATACGTCATTTAATTTAAAAAGAAATATTTTCAAATTAAGAAAACAACTGAACATCACATTTTATGCAATTGTTTTAATTTTATTCAAATACACCTTATCTGGAGCGAACTTCGAGTATTTCTTTCTTCTGAGTTTGATTTAAAATTTCATTGAAATACTGTTTTTTGTTAGTTTTTTTTTAATCGCGTATCTTTTTGGAGTTGAGGACTGAATTATGCCTGACTTAGCCCCAACGGAGATTGCCAGGGCACTCGAAATGCGAAGAAATTGTCCAACCTACAGAGTGATATCCAGAGATCTTCGTTGACCAGTTTCAACGATCCATCGCAGTATCCAACGGTTCAGGGAGACCGGTACTTATGTGAGAAGAGCAGGACAAGACAGAAAAAGCGCACTTCGAATAGGGATGATCGTTTCATTCGGCTTCGTGTACGTAGGAACCCCCGTTTGACGGCCATCCAAGCCCGATATGAGTTAGAAGCAGTGAGGGGTGTAACCGTAAGTGAGCGTACGGTACAAAGAAGGTTCGGAGAAGCTGGTTTTGGTTAATTTGTGCCCGCCAAGGCTCCAAGGCTCGAGGTAAATCATCGTAGAAACAGGTTAACTTTTGCTCAGGAACATCGACTTTGGAACTCGGACCAATGGAGTAAGGTATTGTTTAGTGATGAGTGCAGAATTCTCTTAAATCAATTTGACGGCAGGCAAAGAATATACAGACGCAAAGGAGAACGATGCATTCAGACAAATTTTGAAACTACAGTTGCATACGGTGGTGGATCAATAATGGTTTGGGCGGGCATTTGTTTGGGAGCTCGCACAGACTTGGTAGTGATTGACAGAGGGAGTCTGACTGCAGACCGCTATATCAGAGAAGTTTTAGAAGAAAATGTCGTACCGTTTGCCCCATATATCGGTGACGATTTTGTTTTTATGCAGGATAATGCTCGGCCGCATACCGCTCGGGTAACTCAAGCTTATCTTAATGATATGAATATCACTGTTATGGAGTGGCCGGCGAGATCACCGGATATGAACCCAATAGAGCACGTTTGGGACTTGCTGAAAAGAAAAGTTAAGTCCAGAATTCCAGCTCCTGCCAACGTGGGTGAACTGCGAATCGCCGTAGTTGAGGAATGACGGAGACTATCCCAGGAGACCATCGATAACATCATTCTCAGTATGCTAGACGGGTAGAAACTTTAATAAGAGCACGTGGAGGAAATACGCGATATTAATCACCATTTTTCTAATTTAATTAATTGTTATTTTAATATTAATTTTCACTTTTCCCGGTTACATGAAAAGTTCAAAAATGTACCATTTTTCACAAATAGCCTTTACTCGCAAAATCTGTTCTTAATGTGATCTCATTTTAAGTAAAACAAATGAAACTTTAAATAACAAAAGAAGTGTAGTAAGTAGATTTTAAAATAAAACCATATTTTTTTAATTATGGACCTTTTTTTGTGTTCCGCTAAATATGCCGGTGTGTTTATTTCAAGCATTCTAAAATAGTATATTACTTATATGATACTCATAAATTAATCAGACGATAAACAAAAATTCATGCAAATACGTCTTTAAATACTTTTATAAAAATATGCTTAATAAGTATGCGTAATAATTATTATGTTTAAAGTGATTATGCCAAAAAAATATGCCTAAATACTTATGCCAAATTAATATTATGCGTAATTATTATTAGGACAGATTAAATCATACCAAGTTGAATTATTACATATAATTTTATGCGAAAAAATAGGGTAGGGTTTGCTCGGAGCTCTAGTAAAGGCTGTTTTTTAGAGGTAAAAAACTTTGAAATGGAATAAAACAAAGATGATTTTTTTAAATTGACATGAAATTTAATTTATTCGAAAGATACTTTTCTGCATTATAATTAAAATATGACTTCTGGCATATGACCGCCACGGCTGGCTCGGACGTAGTCTAATCTGGAGGTCCAATTTTCTATGACTCCTTTCCAACATTTATGGCCGTATATCGGCAATAGCGGCGAATGTTGTCCTCCAAGTGGTCAATCGTTTCGGGCCTATCGGCGTAGACTAGCGACTTCGCATATCCCCACAGAAAATAGTCAAGCGGCGTTAAATCGCACGATTTTGGAGGCCAATTTGCGGGTCCGAAACGTGAAACTATGCCAAACGTTACCAAACGTTTCCTTCAATAAATTGTGGCATGAACTGTGTGATATGTTGCGCCGTCTTGTTGAAACCACAGCTCCTGCACAGCATAGTTGTTAAATTGATGAACGAAAAAGTCAGTACTCATGGCTCTATACCGGTCACTGTAACGTTTTGACCAGCATCGTTTTTAAAGAAGTATGGACCAATTATTCCACAAGCCCATAAAGTTGTTTGGTGAAAAAAAATGTTTGGTGTAAACAGTCAGTTTTTGTGGATGTAACGGTGTCTCAACATACACTTGAGGATTATCATCACTTTAAATACGGCAGTTTTGTTTATTGACGTATCCATTCAACCAAAAATGAGCTTCATCGCTAAACAAAATTCACTTATGAAAATCGGGATCAACGGCAATTTTGTTTTGGGCCCATTCGCCGAATCTACGCCTTGCTAGGTGATCGTGTGGCTTCAATTCTTGCACGAGTTGGATGCCAACCAGCCAGCAACCTTATATGATACTGATATCAAACTTTTATTTTATGTTCCGCTAAATATGCCGGTGTGTGTATGTTATTTACGCTAAATAAAATGAATATCTTTGTTTTTCTATAAATTACACCACTAGAGACGTATATCTAGTACTGTATCGTTTTGTCTTCTCTTCAATTTTCGATTAGAGTTTTGACATTTACTGAAATCTGCCGAAGTTCTGTTAATAGTATAGTGTAATAGTATTCAATACTATTTTGTAGTAAATTTACTGAATACAATATATTTTGCGGTTTCAGTGCGTTAACTATATTAATATTATTAAAATTTTAAAATGTGAAGGTATGTGTGAAAAAAGTATCAATCCCACCAAATTTTGGCCATTGCACATTAGAAATAACGCAATTGTATGCCAATTATATATACATATAAATGGTAATTAGCTTTTCTTTTTCTCTATTCTAGTTCTATGCATAAAGTCTTAATTTACGATAAAATATAAAATATAAAATCATCTAAAATAACTATGATATTATTACATTTTTCAGTTAATTTAAAATGAATTTATATAATCAAAGTGTATATCATTTGAAAGTGTATGAATTCAAGAGTATAATATAAAAAAATCATGAAAATATCTTGAAAAACAAAGTTACAGATTTATGACACGAAAACGGCCTTAAGTCCACAAGTGCGTCGTGCCGATCAATCTCGCCAATTTCGCCCGACATCTCATTTTTAACCGACTTCAAAAAATAAGGTTCGCAGTTTGACCTGTTTGTTTGTATGTATGTATGTACTATGTATGTATGTTTGTCCGCGATTTTCTCAAGAACCACTGATGCTATTTGGACGGGGTTTTCACTATTGAATAGCACATATTTTATCAGGGAAGGTCTTTGCCATACAACATTTCAAGGTCAGATTAAGATATTCGCAGATAAATCACAGAATTCTTCAAAAACTAACATCAAATGACAGACAAATAACAGACTTTAAAACAAAAGAAGATTGTCAGTTTGACCTGTATGTTTGTACGTATGTATGTACGATATTCTCAAAAACTACTGATGCTATATGGACGGGGTTTTCACCGTTCAATAGGGCATTTATCAGAGAAGGTTATATAATCTTTTAAAGTATAAAAAATAGACAACCTAAATAGTATCAAACTAGTGATTACTTGACCCTAACTGAGGCCCTAACTCCTAAAATCTGAAATAAAAGAAGTATTTATCACTAAAAGCTTGAAATAAAAATATAAAATAAAAACAAACAAACCAAAAACGATATGTAACGTCTTTCCTTTTAACAAAAAAGAGACGCCATCAAAAAACAAATCCACTGAAAAACTCAAAAATAATTCAATTAAATATTTAAAATATGCAAATCAATTTTCCAAAAAGAACGACGTTACATATCTGTTTTGTTTTTTTTTATTTTTATTTTATTTTTAATGCTACTAAACGACTTCCCTATTTTTATGTTTTGTTTAGGTATTTGGTAGGTCGGTCCTTGGCTACTTTTATACCCCTAGGTCATAATTTATATGGCAGAACTACGTTTGCCGGGCTAAAGGTAGTAATTTGTTTAAAATAGGGATGATGACTACATTTAAAATGACTACTTGGTAAATGTAAAAAAATAAATATTTTATGTGTAGTTTAGTAATTACCTACTACCTACATCTTAAAAGTACAAAAAAGTTTAATTTTTTTTGCTGTATTAGTAATCAAAACCTACATCATTAGTTTACTTACATCATATACAAAAACATTAATTATAGTAAGTATAAACTTAAACGCACAAATATCGGAGATATTTACAAATATGTTCCTGCGGCCTTATGCATCATACACTTTAACTTAGGCGTGACGTTACGGCTAGGAGCATTTTCACGAGACTTGAGAAATTTTGTATAAAAATCGCTGTACCTTTGAAAATATTAACTTCTGATACACTGTTTCTTCTGAGAAGTTACTCATATTTAAGAGTACTATTCATTTATGCAATAAAAAGGACGTAGTCATCTAGCCTAATAATAAAATGGACGTAGTCATCTAGCATTAACCATCTTTGTTTTGTGCGTGTTAGATATAACATTATAATATCTCTGAACTTCGCCCTCCCTGACTGACTGAGTCACAAATGTGTGTCATCGTTGATATAGGGTATGTGATATGTCATATTATGTGTTTAATGTTCGTAAACAGCAGCTGTCCCAGACTTATATTAATCAGCAAATTCCAACAACTTGCACAACTTCCAACAGGATGTATTTTTATCCGAATGTAATATTTAATCCAACATTAAGCTACAATATTACGTAAGTGATGACAGTACCTAAGCATAACTAAAAATTTTCGTAATTTGCAGAAAATTTACAAACATTTTTAACATGATAATTATCATTTCCTGACAACTCGCACTACGTATACCCTCACACTGCCGTAAAACGCGCCAGCTTTGAAGGTCACGCGCTCGGTGCGCTGTATCGGCCGCGCGTTATGAATAGAATTTAAGTATTTTATAAGAGAATCTCGTCAAAATTTAAGGTCAAATTATATGTATATATAATTTTGTAACGAGAATCGAATACTGATTACGCTCCCTGTTTTTTTTTGTTTTCAGACTGTATTATATTAGAAACGCGGAGTTTAATATAATATATAGTTTAATATAATTTTATGGCGTATATCGCCATAAAAGCAAAGATGTCATAATTATATTTCCATTTGACATTTGTTTGCAATAATTATAGGTAATTATTAAGTACAAGTCTTTTTTTTGTTGCGGAAAAGAGATAAAAGATCTATTTGATTCATGTTCTCATGCGCTCATTATATTTTGTAATTACAAAATATAATGACAAGTATTTAATTAAATACTTGGATTACTAAAAACATGCACATGGGCAGATAACCATCAAGCGACAATGAGCGATAACACCTTGATTTCGTGATAAAGTTTCTACACGCTTTTGAAACTTGAGATTTATTAATATTAGACTGTATGTAGGTACCTACTGTATGTATGTAGCGAGGCGTGCATACAAGCCGGCTTCCCTTATGTATATTATATAATATATATTTTTTTTAATACGGTAGGTACTAAACCAAAACAATATTTTGCGCAAAATGCACTCAAAAATTGCGCTAACACTATGAACCAATTCCGTATTTAAAAAATATCAAATATTAAAATAATAGATTTAAAATGAATATTCATAAGGGGAATTGGCTTGTATGCACGCCTTGCCTGTGCCCTCATTAGTAGTACCATTAATGAGGGTGTTTGATATTTTTTCTGCCGCTAGGGGGCAGACCCAACGCACACAAAGCGTCATCTGGTGGCGTAAGTGGTATCAAAAACGTCCAATAAGAATTTTCGATTATTTTACTGTCACCAGGCGGCGCTTGGTAGCCCGACGGTCCTTGTCATGTCAAAAAGCTGTCAGATGCCACGAATTTAAAAACCTTAATTGTAATTAGTTGTCGATATTTCTATATAAATCGATATTTGCATTGTATTATTTGATATTTCTTTAATCATCGACAATTCCTCTTATTGAATCCCCAGTATTAAATATTCCTATTGTAGCGCTTAAACCAAAAAAATAAAGACAAAGCTCTTTGTCAAATTAAAACTGAGGACGGTTTTTTATGTATGTAGTGCGCGTGTGGCTACACACTAAATACATAAAAGACAACACACCGCGATAACTCGCCTTACAAGATAAGGCGTAGTTTGGTTACAATTTACATGTGTGTGCGTGAAACTGTAACTATACGGCGAGGCGTAGTTTAGACCGGTCTCACTGTGTGGTTTGCAGAACTCTGTCTTCACTTTTTTATTTAGTCTGCGTAGCGAACCTAAAATCCTGCAGCGAGCGCTCTAATCGTCTCTGTTACGAAAGTTATTGCACGGACGGTAGCGCTACTTTCGCTTTATTGTATAATCTCACGTTACACACCAATTGCATATTATCTTTAACACTTCAATAATTATTGTTATTCATTTGCCGCCGGCATAAAGGCGAATTTTGGCGCGAAAGAAATGATGGTATCCCAAAGGCAACAAAAACACAAAAAAAATATTAAAATAAAAACATTGGTTACATGATTGTAATTATATTATTATGCAATCATATCAAATACGACAACCTCTTCGACGACCTCTCTGGCTCGAGTTGGTTGAGCGTGAGGTGTTATGCCAGAGAAGTGGTTGAGCGTGCGGTGTTATGACAGAGTTCGCGGGTCCGAATCCCGCCAAAGGAATATAAAACGAATATTGTATAAAATGTTGTAGCTTAATTTTTTTTAAATTCCTCTACACCAGAGGTCCGCAAACATTTATCTCATAGACCACTTTCAAATTTTGCTGGTTTCGTTGGACCCCATCGGTGGAGTCTCGTGTTGGGGTACAACAGGAGAAGTTTTGGACAACAAGGTTTCAGCTGGCCTCAACCACCTGCTCTAAATTTGCTAGTAGCTCTCCATCTATTAAGGGACACAAGGTGCCAATGAAAAAAATAACAACTTGCAAAACATTTCTTCGAATATTTGTATGCATATCAATATACGCATACAAATGTTCGAAGAAATGTCAACGGGACATTTCTTTTTCAAGGACTTTGATGCGTGTTCAAAAAATTCGTCATCCTAACCGACTACTAACGTCCTCATTGATGGGGCTCGGGTATATTGGATAAATTTGAGCCATTGTGACTGTACATACCTACTATTATGAATATGTACTATTTCGTCTCATCTCTGTATATAACGTTCCAGCGCAACGAATCCCTCGAGTACGACGGCGTGTTCGTGATGAACACTGGCGCGTCGGACTTCTCCGAGCTGGGAAACGTGGAGATGTGGCGCAACTCCAACCGCACCATGTTTCGTGACGAGTGCGGGGAGGTGCGGGGATCGACGGGGGAGCTGTGGGCGCCGGAGTTCGGCCAAGAGGAGGTGGAGCTATTCGTGCCAGATCTATGCACGTAAGTCACTTCTAGCACTATTGTCGTCTCTTGACAGGAGTGAATTACTGACAAGCGGTGACTATTTCGGGGCAGCGGCCTTACGAAGTCTTCCTTGATTATTTGCTGGAAATTTTACTGTCTCCACTAATTTAATTTATATAACTATAATATTACATACTATTTATGTTTTTAGGTACTTGACTCTGACCAAGAACGTGACTACCACAGTGCTTGGCATAGAAGGCGTGACGTACGCCGCCAATGACTCGCTGTTCGACAACGGGTACAAGTATCCGAGCAAGGTAATAGACTATAGCAGTGGCGTGGTACTCTATAACTCCATTTCTATCAGCTTCACTTACCACTTGCCTTTTGAAGACCCTCATACAAATCCCTGCCTATTATGTAGGCTACGAAGGACAACCAGCCTTAATAAATTGTTAAACTGATTTGTATAATAAATGAGGCGTGCCATGTGAGATTAGTAATATTTAGTGTGATTAATAATGCACTTTTTTGTCTCACCCACATTCATAACTCAAGTAAAAGCTTTGACTGTTTTGACGATGGCCAAACATGACTCCGCTTCCCCGTCTTCCGGGTGTCAAGCGTCTTACGTTAATTTTGTGAGCAGTTCTCACTTAGCGTACTAAATTATTTATTTATTTATTTATATTTAGTACACAAACAGGTTACAATCATTGCATGATAAGTTAAACTTATGCTTAATGGCTAAACTAGATAGCAACCCAAAAAAGTATACCTAACTTAATTAGTTTTCGGTTGTTGATACAAATAAAAATAAAGTAATAAAAAGATAGCTACTTACATTAATAATAAAAGGGCATATCTACGGCTTATTGCAACAATCTGGTAAAAAAAGAAATGATATAATAAATAAAATAAAATTAACTTGTAATCTAAATCGGGAGACAAGTACCTACATTTTTTTTTATATATATTTTTTTTAATTATCGGACACGGGATGTGGTGAATACTTGGCTTTCATTATTTCCGTGATTGTTTTCTTGTACTGAGAAAATTTACAGAAAATATCTATGTCCGAATTTGAAATTGCTAACTCGTTATAGGCACGACACATTCTAACCAGTGGATTGTAATAGGACGTATTGTTTTTGAATACACGAATATAGAACATTTTTGGATTACGCGTTCTGTACAAAGTGTTCATTGATACTTGAGATAGAAGATTTGGAACATCAATAGACGAGTGCAAAACTTTATGCAGGTAAAGGAGATCGTATCTCTCACGACGAACACTTAATGATACCACACTAAATTTAGACAGTTGGTTGGCGTAGTCCTTTACCGTACGACCGAGATTACATTTTCGTGTGAGGTATCGCAAACATAGTTTTTGAACCTTTTCAATATTATAGATATGGATTATGTAAAAAGGGGACCAAATGGGACAGAAATACTCCAGTACACTCCTAACTAAACTGAAAAATAGTGCTAGTATACCATGTGGTTTCCTAGAGTGCTTTGTGGAACGTATGACAAAACCTAAGAGTTTGTTACTTTTTTTTAGAATGTGCTCATAGTGCGGACGAAAAGATAGTTGTTCATCAAATATAACTCCGAGGTCTTTTACGATCTGATTTCTAGACAAGTGTTTTCCCTGCACATAATAAGAACGGCTGTGCATGTTCTTCTTTCGTGTGAAAGATATCACACAATACTTGTCAACGCTGAGCCTCATGTTAGACGCGCACCAGTCCGAGATGACATTTAGATCATTTTGCAACGCAGTAAACTGATTCTCATTAGAGAAGATTTCTCCGAGAAGATTTTTAGATCGTCGGCGTACAAAAGCGCGGGACAAACAGACGATCAATTAAGTCATTGATAAATATGACGAAAAGCAGAGGGCCAAGGTGAGACCCCTGGGTGACCCCGGAAGGAACTGAGAGGGAGTAGGAAGAGAAACCCTACACGGTAACCAATTGGCTGCGATTGCAAATATATGAAGTTATCCACCTTAATAAGTTACCATGAATGCCATAATATGACATTTTGTAGACAAACAGCGAGTGGTCAACAAATACTTTATCAAAGGCTTTACTAAAATCAAGGTGGATAGAATCGACCTGACCACTCGAGGCAAATACTTGACAAAGGTAATTTTTGTATTCCATCAGGTTAGTAAGAGTGGATCTGTTTTTTACAAAGCCATGCTGTCTGGTTGAAATGTATTTATAAAAGTGATTATAAAGATGTACATAGACCACTGATTCAAAGAGTTTTAGACAATATACTAATTGGGCGATAGTTGGAACACTCAGACTTATTGCCTGACTTATAAATAGGGATAATGTGTGCTTTCTTCCAAACAGAGGAAAAGTACCACTAAAAAAAGATTTACTAAACAAAATTGCAAGGGGTTCTGACAACTCTTCAGCACATTCTTTTAAGAATTTCGATGGTATATCATTAGGACCAGCGCCCTTCCACACGTCTAGTAACTTTAACTTACATAATATGTCTTCCTTACTTATACTTATATTGTTAAGGGTACATAGCATAACCTCCGGCATAATCATTTGATTTGTATGTGACCACGAAGTATTATTTATCAAAACACAAGTCAAAGACGCTAATTTACCTCACTGGATAGGGTCAGTGACGTAAATTATCATTTTTGACTTGTTTCTCTGTGGATGGAATTTTGAAGACGTATTCGCGGCAATAACAATAATATTACAGGCGTGCTACTGCGACGAGGTGCGGGACCGCGACTGTCTGCCCGCGGGCGCGCTCAATGTGTCGCAGTGCCGCTACGGCGCGCCCGCCATGATCACGCAGCCGCACTTCCTCAACATGGACCCCTACTATGCGGAGAAGGTCGAGGGGCTAGACCCGCAGCCGTGAGTGTCGAGTTTGATAAATTAAGATAAGTGAAGTCGGCTAGCTGCAGTGATCCGTTTTTTTTGTGTACCGAAGGCAGGTCATAGTTAAGCCCTGACCTCACTACGATATGATGGGGTTGGTGCTGCGAATTTCCACTACGGTGTGGTATTCGGCCTGCCTAAGGTACCTGTTTCTACTCTGTTGACAGTCAAGGAGGAGGTTTAGGGGCTCGAAGGCGATTTCCTCGCAGAATCTGCAATCTGCTGAGGTGTTTGTGGAGCTTGCAGTGCCCATTTAGGGTTACAGTAAGGATTCTTGTTGGTTCCTGTTCAATGAACGCGCAAATCCCACTAGCCTTTTGTTGAAGCCCCCGATTAGCGCTTTGGAATGCTCAAGGCCTGGGACATTAGCTCATTGCTTTATGCTTAGGCTGCAACCCCATTCCTCGCTTGGTAATGCTGGAAGATCTTCCATAGACTGGTTCTGGGTTGTATATGAGACTTTCAGTTTCGTTCGCGAAGATATTGCTGTGACCTGGGACCCATGCCAGACAGATACTGTGTCAACACAGTCCAGAGTAATTTAGATGAGATTTCTTCTGCAGTAAATGCTTTCAGCTGCGCTGAAATTGAAACATGGTTGCGATTCTCCCAAACAATCATATTTACCTGTTAGCGGCATCGTGCCCCTGTAGAATAGAACGCCCGCTGTGTAAGCTAGGAACTTACACATACGACTTTGAGCTGAGGGAAGTAGGTATATAGGTTAATGTGAGGGCTGGAGAAATATGGGACTGACCTTATTGTTGAGTTGGTGGTTCTGTATCTGGGCGGAGGTTTCTTCTCACTACACTACACAGCTGTTGAGCGGATTATCGATAGATTTATCGCGGTTCGCCGGCGAATTTGGTATTATATTAACGAGCACAAATAAATATGACGACGAACTATGTCAAGATATCGTTGAATAGGTATTTAAAAATCATTTTTCTGTTTCTAGTATCGTTTTTCAATGAGCATTACCGTTTAGGATCTACAACGACTTAAAGTTCGTTAGTAACGATTCTCACTTCTAGGCTTTTAGACGGTTCTGCTGACTGCAGATGGTTGAGGTATAATAAAGACAATACAATGGGGCACATTGGTGTGAATAAGCGGTGGTACTGAATTTGCAAAAATAAATTACAATATGATTCAAAATATAAGACCGAAAAAGAAAAATGAGTCAAGTATCCACCTTATCAACTACTTTAAACAATCACCTTGCCTCATCCCTAATAACATAACGTTGAAACTTTGGCGACGTTAAGTAACAATATAAAACTATAAACTATCAATAACATTATTCTTTATTTGGTTTCATGCAGCAATATACCTATTAGCTCATTTTATTTCGTAATTGCAAAATGAAATGAGCTAGTAGTTATGTTGCTGAATTAAACCAAATGAATTAACTAAGTAGTTCACAAATTTTTGGACGTCAGTAATTAATCTTCTCTTCTTTTTCAAAATCTTCACACATTGAGTACTTAATATCTACTTTATATGTATTTATTTTCTTTCGATGAAATTTAATCTTTAAAAGAAATTGTACTAAACAACACAAAATTGTAAAAACTTTTAAAAGGCTTTTGTTTCTGTTTTGTTATGATATTGTTATACGTATAGCTGTAAGTTTTTCTGTACAAATAAAAAAAATAATATGGCGGTAAGTCAAAATTGTATTGAACTTTGGTTTTTACAACCACACTCATTTGTTATGTTGGTAATCAAAATCGTACTGAACTTTGGTTTTTACGACCAAGTGCATTTGTTACGTTGGATTACCAACGTAACCACCATACTTGACTAAAATATACTGTATTTTCCAACCTAATCTTATAAAAATTTATATGACATTACTCCAAAAAGTCATAGAAATATATATTTTTTGGTTCTTACATCATAAATTCCAACAAAAACTGCTTAGACGTTGAAGTCATCTGGGCCGTAAAATCCATTTTTTTGTGAATTTGAAAGTGTTCCAATCTTAGCGCGCGAAAGTGTTCCAAGACTGCATTCATAACTCATTTTGGGTAAAATGGTTTATACGACCTTTCTACCCCAAGGTATCGATTTATTATATAATATTATTTATTGATTTACCAACCGAGTCCCACCGACTCACAGTGATTTTTTAAAGGTCAACTGGCTCTAATTAAAATCTAATTGATAGATTCTATTCAGTTCCTGAAATCGCAATGGCGCTAATGTCTTCGGTGTGTGAACAAGTTAACTGCAATTTGTATGGCATCGAAACAACGCCCCTAGTGGCAAACGATGATAACTTATTCGATGCCATACAAATTGAGGTAACTTCTTTACGGCGAGTAGTGATAAAAACTAGCACTCAGCACACATCTCTCACTCATTTTGATAAAGTGACATTATTGATTGTAACGTTACAGGAGTATGAACATGTTCCTGACGCTGGAGATGTTCACGGGCATGCCGCTGGGCGTGGCCGCGCAGCTGCAGATCAACATGCTCGTCAGATACGTCGAGGGCATGACGTGAGTATCGTACCGCTCCAAGCGGTTTCTTCCAGACTACCATTGAAAACGCTGGCTAAAAAAAAACAAAAGAATTTCTCTATTTACCATTGCAGGCTGAACAACCAGCTCCCGGAGGACGACGTGCTGGTGCCGATGATGTGGTTCCGGCAGGAGCTGTCCACCACGGAGGAGTACGCCAACATGGCGCGCATGGCACTCAACGTGCGCTACGGCGTGCCCTACGGCCTGTACGCGCTAACGGTCAGTACACATAAGGCAATTCGCATACTCAGAAGGCGCCAGCGCAAGTTTTCGAATATTCCGCCAAATCACGCGGTATCCATACCACGCGGAATAATTATAATCTGTTGGACCAAGTAGCTTAAAGTGATGATTTCATACTAATAAAGCCTCAAAAGTATGATTTCAACAAGATACGCTTATTACTTTATTAACTATATTAAAATGTTTTTATTCCGCGAAAACGCTGTCCGCCATCCATCAAAATATTACGTCATCGGGCTCGTAAGCCAAAGCTGTGTATAACAGATGGCTGCTGTGATGCTATTGTTCTCGTGTTGATATTGCAACGTGAAACGTTTTTAAGTTTCACGACATCACACGTCTTTATGGTTTTCCCGTTTTTTTTTTTTGCGTTGTACTGCACTGGCTTGAGTTAATTCTGTACTATGGTATAAAACCCTCGTACCCACGAGAGTTATTTTGCTGTCGCGATGGAAAAAATTGCACAATAAATAGAACTCTGCGCTTATACAATAGAGCTGAAAATCGAAGTGCCAAGTGTCAAATGTCAGATTTGATAACTCTACATGACTTTTAGCTCTATTGTATTAGCACACAGTTCAATTTTTTCTATAGCGACCACTAAAAAACGCTCGTCGGAACGTAGCCTTATTGTTCATTAAGAATATTCCAAGAAAATACGGTGATACACTAGTTAAAATAATTACGCACGTTATACAATTTCAGGTAATCGGAGTTCTGCTTCTAATGTTCGGTATTTACATACTAGTCAAGAAAATTATGAAATCGCCTGATGCTCCTATACTGAGAGAACCACTGAGTGTTGAAGAATAATAATAATTATGGCTTTAACAATGCAACCATGTAACCTGTTTACCGCCTATTGGTATATTATTCTTACCTAAAATGTTTCAATAGCCAATTTAAATAATAAATAAATGTATAAGTAAAGTGTAATAAGTAACATTTACGCATAATTTATGTGGACCGGCTGTACCCAACAGACGTTGTTCTGTTGGGTAACTTATGAACTGGAATAAATAAATAACAAAATACACCTAAAGTTTCTACCCCAACAACTACATCTAAAAACTTACACCTACTACCTACACCCACAATCTACAACCTATATACACTTACACGTCGCGTATAGAAGAGTTATTGACCACTGAGACTTGAACATGACAATACTAATATCGCTATTAAACGATGGGGGTTGGTGTTAAAATGGTGAAAATTAAGGGTCATATGAATTTTTTAATGCCTAATCATAAAAATAAGTAAAAACAAAAAATATTTAGGGGTGGACCCACCCTTATCGTAGCGGTATAAAAATAGCTTACAAGCTATTCTCATACCTTGTATATATTATATTTGATATAAGATATATGCATGTTCTTTTGTTGAATCTGATGGCGGTTAAAAGGTTAAGAATATTAAAAACCAAGAGATGAGATATATTTTTATTTAGCCCAGGTAAAAAGTGTCAATGGTCAAGCGAATACATATTATCTTAATGAACTTGCACTTGTTATTTTAATATCAGAAGTGTAATATTGTTATTTAAATAATAAGATTTTAGCCAACAATGTCATATGTCATAGATAAGATATGATATCTTTTTTTTTTTGTTATTTATTTCTCCATAACATAAAAAATCTTATACCCATTATAAACTTAGTTTCATTTTATAGATCATCATGGTGCTATATTTTATCTGTGATCTATTCTTGTATATAATATATTATATAGGCATAAATTAATAATTTGTACATATTAATTAAAATAAAAAAAAATTAAATAAGTGAAATATAAAATCGAAGCCTTTTTAAGAAGAATGTCTTAAAAACAAAATATTCTATTACCCACTAATTGTAAATATAGTTTTAATATTTTGTTACACTTTGAAGTTTAAAGCAATACATCATTATTTTGATATTACAATAATTAATAAGTAAGATAAGTACAACACTTAGATTAAGCCCAAGTTTCACCAATGACGTTTAACGCTGAGCATTTTACTTTATTGAATGACAGAGAGAGACATCGGATCCGGGTATAGCGTAAAGCGCGTTCGGCAAAATCGGGGCTTAGTGTTTTATGATGAAAAGATTACCCAAAGTTTATTAAATCAAATGTCACTTTTATCAGAAGAACGAGTATTTAAAAGAAACCTGTGTTTCGGTTGTTGTTAGTAATTGTAATAAATATTTTAAAGAGGGTTTTTTCTGATTGAAGTCGGTAGGTTGCTTAATTCACACTTTTTATTATTACATAAGTGGGTAATGTTTTTCGAGCGTATTTTGTATGTAAATTCCTTTATTCCCACAAATCTTCCAAAGGGCTGGAATGCATTTCGACAATTAAGGTATCCTTAGATTTGTCTCAAAAACCCAAGTGTCCTTAGATAGCTAGTTCAAAGAATACAAAATGGCGGATTTTGGCGCCAAATTGTAAGTAGTTCCAATTTTTTTTGGCCAAACCTATCGATTAGGGTATAAAAATAAAGGAAATAAAAGAAGATTTAAAAAAGATACATATTTCAAGTATTTAAATTTAATCAGGAATAATTTCAACCATTTTAATTAAATCATTCCATTAAATTTGTTGTCAATGCATTCAAATAGTCGTATTTTTGCTTTAAGTGTGTTGGATAAACTAACTAATTCAGCACTCCCCAAAAACCTAGAAAAACTTTAAGGTTTTTGGGGGTGCTGAATACAAAAGAATCATTTATTTTGAATTTTCAAATTGACCGTTACATAAATATTTATGTTCTGTTTTCTTTTTGTATAAAACTTTTGACAATAAAAATAAAAATTTGAATTAACAATATTTTTAGGTGAACGATCATTATTCTTCATCAACACAGTATTGAAAACCGGCCAAGTGCTAGTCGGACTCGCGCACGATGGGTTCCGTACAAAACGGCAAAAAATTCACGTTTGTTGTATAGAAGCGCCACTTAAATATTTATTTTATTCTGTTTTTGTTGATAGCGGCAACCGAAATACGCCTTCTGTGAAAATTTATCTAGCTATCGCGGTTCATGACATACAGCCTGGTGACAGACAGACGGACGGACGTACATACAGCGAAGTCTCGGTAATAGGGTTCCGTTTTTGCCCTTTGAGTACGGAACCCTAAAAATAGAACCTTAAGTGCTCTAAAATATTATGAAAACCTTATTTTTATTACCGTTAAAATTATTATTATTTATAAAACCAAAAGTAGTTTAAAATAGTTATAAATTATAGATTTTTATATTAGGTAAATATTAACTAAAGTTAGATGGGGCAAGAGGCAACTTTGTTTTTCTTTCTGGATAAAGAGGGACATATTTTAATTATGTCTTTATTACATATTTAGTTATTATTATATAATGGGATATAATTAATCTTGCGAACAAAAAATAAGTTGGCGACTGCACATGAGCATACTGTATTGCTGAATTTGGCAGCGAATTAATAATTTGGCGACTACACATGAGCATACTGTATTACTGATTTTGACAGCGTAAAAAATAACAATTAATTAGTGGTAAATAATAAATTGCGTTGCATATGTTACGTATTTTAAATTTTAGCTTTAAGTAAACTGTTTATATTTATATACTTTTAAATAAAATATATTTCCTGTTAAATAATATGTTTTTAATTTCGTTCATTAATTCACACAACAAATCATCTATCAAGTCCTAATCTGTTACATTCTATATTGCCATACAGGTACCTACAGTTACATTATGGTTTTATAATTCTTGACGTCGCACTGTGGTCGAAATTCGTCAATACTTAATAATTCATATAATTTTTAAGTTTTAACTTTCAGTATTTGCGTCCTTTTGTCTCTTATATAGGAAAAATATAATTGTTGTGACAGATTAAAATGTCAACATGTATAAAATTGTATCAAACACACCTCAATCGCACGTTGTGTGTGGTTGTTATTTTTATTAATTTTATGTATTTCTATGCATTAATTAAAAAAAAAAGCTTTCGGCATTCCCATAATCCATCCACATAAGCTTTAGCTATGCCAAATTTCATACTCCCCCGTTAGCACTATTCTCGTACTGTACTCAAAGTTTTTGTTTCACGTATTAGGTAATATACTAGGTAATATGACGATGCTAATTAAAAGAAAGCATCAAGAAACTTCTCATTAATATCTTGGTAGTTTAAAATTTCAATCCCCTGCCAGAACCAATCGATTTTTAGTACATCAGTAGGAACCATAGGGCTAAAACAGAGAGGAGTCGTTGTAATGAACTTTTAGTATGAAACTAAGCGTGATAATTTGCGGGGTGAGGGGGGTGTCAGACTCCGCCCACTTCGGTTGTTATCCGTCCGTCGGTCCATCCATCTATCCATCCATTCATCCATCCGTCCTCACAAACTTTCACATTTATAATAGTCAGTAGGATGTAGTGTTCTATACAATTGGGAATGCAATTACATACCTAGTTAAAATTAAGTACTTACATATATTTATTATGTACGTAACGATGTTATTTTTGTTGATAAATCAAAGAATTAATAGTTAAATAAATATAAATATAAATAAATAATAAAAAAATAATTACTTTCCATTTACTAAAAGTAGGCATTTAATCTAATAGTAGGTATTTAATAAAAGTAGGAAAAACTAATCATAATACGCCCCTGCTTTTGTCGTTTTTTATACTCGACGATAGATGGCGTTCAATAAATGATGAGAAACTATATATTACTTTACGACTGAAAAGTCTTTAGAAAATACTGTAAAAAAAAACTTTAGTACGTGTGATGATTAAAATAATATAATAGGTAAAAAAAATTTAAGTCAAATAATTTTTATTTATGAAAAAAAAAAAAAGTTTAAATTGACCAATATTGGTCCATTTGCGTCAAATTGGCAAGGTAAATAAGCTTGGGTGCCCCACGAACTCAATGATCGCCAGCGCTACTCAACAGACACACAAATGAAGGAATTTTGAACCGCATTGTTACCTGCGATGATAAATGGATTCTGTTTGATAACCGCAAGCGCTCAGCAAGTTGGTTGGATCCTGGTTCAGCACCTAAACAATGCCCTAAACGAAAACTTACCCCTAGAGAAGTGATGGTCACTGTTTGGTGGTCTAGCGCCGGTGTGATTCATCACAGCTTCTTACCAAACGGGGTGAGCATTACTGCAGATGTGTACTGTGAAGAACTGAACACAATGATGGAGAAGCTGGCACATCTCCAACCAGCATTGGTCAATTGCTCGTCTCCGCTGCTCCTGCACGACAACGCGCGACCTCATACTGCACAGCAGACGGTCTCCAAGTTGCAAGAACTGGGGTTGGAAGCTCTCCGTCATTCGCCCTACTCACCAGACCTTGCGCCTACAGACTACTACTTTTTCCAGAATTTGGATAACTTCTTGGCGGGAAAATTCAATACCCGAGAGGCAGTACAAAATGCCTTTGAAGAATTTGTTGCCTCCCGTCCAGCTGATTTCTTTAAGAAGGGCATCAATAAACTGCCACTGCGTTGGCAATAGCAATAGCTCCCCACACTGATTTCAGTGACGGTGGCCGGTTTAATTGAAACCAGGCCAGCTACGCAGGAGTTATTTTATAGTGCCCAAGTGTGTGCGCAGTACACAAGAGCACTCTCTCTTCCTTTACTCTCGTAACCCAGTGGGACGAATAACCGACACGACTGGTGAGATATCAGGCGCAGGTCCGACTTTTTACATGACCATCCGACGCATGGATCATCTTTCTTGTCAGACAATCAGGTGATCAGCCTGCATTGTCCTAACCAAACTTGGAAACAAGATTTTTTGTTATTCCAATGCGGGAATCGAACCCACGACCTCCGAGTCGAGAGCGAAGCTCTAAACCACTAGACCACGGAGGCTGTTAAAACTGACTGTTTTAACAGCCTGCATCTTTGCCAACGCAGTCTTAACTGGCTGTTAAGACTGCGTTGGCAAAGATGCAATGATTGCATGGGTGATTACTTCGATTAATACAAATAAAAAATACATTTAAAAAAATCGCTTAAATTTTTTCATAAAAAATGGCAATTTCATAGGTAAATACCTAATATTAATATGGAAATCTAGCTATCTAGAATATATTTTTAATCCTCGTGTTCAAAGTTTCAAAACGCCATCTATTGGCTAGTAGAATAATTTCTAATATAACCGACGCTAAGAGAGACTTTTATAGAACAAATATAATAAATTTAGTTTTTAATTACTTACACATGATATTATGTAATGCCCTAAATAGCACCAGAACGCCCATCCGAGTAATTTTTACAAGATAAGACACAACACTTCATCCTTTTCTTCTTAGAAACTCGAAAAGTACAAAAAGTTGTCGTTATTACCGAGATGTGCACAGTACAAACACAGACAGTACATAGATTTAGGCCACGCCCATTGTAATGACGTAGCGGGCCGACTAAAAATGACAGTGTAGAGTCGCTTATGCCCTCTCCTCTCTGTTTTAGCTCTAAGGTAGGAACATTAAAAAGACGCTCAAACTGTGAAAGCACTGTAAGGAAACCCGCTTTATGTATCAATAATTATTCATAAGTCTACTCATATTGATGAAAGACACATGAGGGTACGATTGCTGGATGGATCAGTAGGTAGCCGGAACAATAGGTTATTCTATATTTTTTCAAATATATTTTAAAATGTTCGTATCGATTCGTTAGTCAACTAGTATTTTATTTCCTGGTAATAATATCTCTTTATGCAAAGAAAAAATGATAAAATTTAAATGATAAATGTTAGCGCCAAAACGACAGCCACCATTATCGTGACGTCATAAGAACAGAAACAAATAAATTTTCTTATGTGCGTGTGTAGTGCATGAACATTAGATTTAACTTTCGGTGTTGTTTATTCGATTTGATTATCTTCTTATGACGTCACTTACAAGAAAAATATGGCTGGCGTTTTAGGTCACGTGACATGCAGATAATAAAGCTACAGTTTTATTTTCTAAATTATAAATAAATCGCATATTTATATAGCAAAATATTGTTATATTCGTATTTCTTAAGATAGAAAGTATATAAATAACAAATTTATATCATTTGATTTTTTTTATATATTATGGCATCGGCTTATAACCATTTGCCAGTGTCAAGTTAAAAAAGCGGGAAATAGAAATTTCGTTTCAATTTTCAACACCGTATTCCTAAATCGTCAAGTCTAAAGTCTAGTCAAAGTCCAAATAAATAGTCAGAGCAGTCCATGAGGAACATAATATAATAAAAATAATATAATATAATATAATTAATAAGTAAGACATGACTGTCAGTCGATTCAGTAAAGTGGTAGAAGCTTTACTGAAAGTTCCTAGGGAGTTTTGGACGGAAACTCAAAATAGCAAGTTTTAGAAGATGTACCACTTGCCTACACTTGTGCACGTTAACGAATATTTAATGGTTAATATTCTACCAATATTACACATTAAGAACCGAAATAACACAAATTTATGAAAGAAATGCACATCCACAAGAAAATCCACATCGTCACCCATTGAATTCCCCGGCAAAACTCCCATCATTTGATTTTGATAGATGAAACTAACCTATTGAGAGGTGCGTAAACGTAACGTTATCGAATGTCAATGTGCTGCAAATGGTGCTGTCATAATTATTTTCATACAAATCTCTTTCGGTAATGTTACGTTTACGCACCTGTCAATTGTTCTTGATGAACACAAATACGATTTTTAATTTCTATCGAAGCAAAATGTATTGTTCCTCGGGATTTCTTTTTGTGCGTAGGTACGAAGTCGCAGGCAAAATGTAGTGGTTAAATAAAATAAAATACAAGTTGTACTGCAAATAGATAATTTTTTTATTTCATTTTGTTTTCATAAAAATAAACTTCATAAATTAAAAAAAAATCCCTACAATTTAGTTCATTCAAACATTACCATTCACAATAATATAGAGAATCATCTGAGTCTTGACGTGAAATGGTACCTACAATCACGCTATTATCACATTTTAGACCTCGGGCCAGAGGCCTGAGTGCGAGTTTTTTTCACTAACAACGTCCCTAGTGGCAAACGATGATAACTAATTCGATGCCATACAAATTGTAGTTAACTTCTTCACGGCGAGTAGTGACAAAAACTCGCAAACACACAGAACAAAGGAGAGATTACTCGCTATATTTTTATGGAGTAGTAATTGGGTATTAGGCAATATGTAAAATTTAGTTATTTTAATACACCCATAAATATAATGTGGTACCGTACCTACCACATAGTAAATAAAAATCTATTTGATGTGTAGTTTTTAAATTGCTTACATTTCAAAGTTACGAAAACTTTGGAATATTTTATTAGGTTCGTATTAGTGTGAAAAACCATATGTACCATATTATGTACCATACCATAAAATTAATTGTTTATTTTTTTTATTTTCTTTATTTTCTTTATTGGGGATAACCAACAGTGATCACAGAAATATAAAGTCTTAAAAAAATAGTATTTAGTTACATATTAGTAGATGTGACACCCACATCGTTATCCACATATTACATATCTTTGTTTACTCGAAATGAGAGAAAAAACTAGTAAGTATTAAGTAACATTATCAGATACAAATCAGCCAATTGCTTTTAACAGTAATCACAATAATTCTGGAAAGTGCTAACATAAAGAAACAAAATAAAATAAAATCTTGCACATATGAATTAGAAAAGTAATCTCAAAAGGCTACAATTACATCACACAGCATATGTGTGTGTGTGTGTGTGTGTGTGTGTGCATCCGTATGTGTATAAGCACCCTAGCCCTACGACCGAAGTCTTGGGATCAGTATCAAACTACTAGGGTGCCTGTGTGGTGTAATGCGCTTGTGGTATGTGCGGTGAGTACTGAGATAAGTTAAGTAGAGATAAGTTGTGAGATATAAATTAATTGCATGAAATTATAACAGAATAGTGTTTACATGTTTAACAAAAAAAGTCATTATCTATGAATGATCCTATACAGTTACATATTAATAACAAATGTGACATCCACATCATTATCCACATATTATAAGTAAGTTAAATTATCAGATACAAATCAGCTAATTGCTTTTAACAGGAATCACAATAATTTTGGAAAGTGCTAACATAAAAAAGCAAAATAAAATAAAATAAAATAAAATCTTGCACATATGAATTAGGAGAGTAACCTCAAAAGGCTACCTCAAGGCTCAAAAGGTTACATCACACAGCATAAGTATATGTGTGTATGCGTCCATATGTGTATATATAAGCACCCTAGCCCTACGACCGAAGTCTTGGGATCAGTTTCAAACTACTAGGATGCCTACGTAGCATATGCGCTTGTAGTATGTGCGTTGAGTACTGAGATAAGTTACACTGTGAGAGATAAATTAATTGCACGGTTATAAGAGAGCAGCGTTTACATGTTTTATAAACAAAGTCAACATATGTTTTTTAAGGCAATTTAAAGAGTATACGATATAACAGAGTAACTTTTACATGTTTAAAAATTAAGAATACTTATATATGATCATCATCACAGTATAGGCAACACAGTGACTCGATAAACCAATGCATTATAGCAACCCTTAAAGACCAGAAATACACAATGCAAGTATTAGGATACTTGCATTATGCATTTCCTGCCTTTACAAGAATTAAATTTACCTTCTTTGGGCAATTTAGAAAAGTCTAAAATTATATTTTATAATTTTATTAATTGAATTTTTGAAAATATCTGCCGAGTCGGCGAAAATGTCCACCCCTATAAATTCATCATTATAGGTTTGTACCATACGATGCAGCGGGGCACGTTTACCAGCATTAGTGTGGTAACGTCTACAAGCAAAAAGTGGGTATTTACGATGAGGCTCGATGAGGCCTACTTGGCGCCAGGAAAGACAATTGACTCAGAAGTGGAGGACAGTCAAATCTTGCATTACACAAACTATGCAAAGCCATAACACAAAAAAGCCTACGTCTAGCCTCAAGAGTTATTAAATTGTACGCTTTGACATTATCAGTATATACTGGAATACATAGGAGATCATATGATCTCCTATGATCTTGTGAACATCTAAAGGAAACAGAGCTTAAGTATCGCTTCTGAACACGCTCTATTTCATCAATATAAGTATTGTAGATGGGATTCCATACTTGAGAAGCATATTCTAGTTGTGGCCTGATTAGGCTAGCAAATAGGTGAATATATGTTAAAGAGATTTTAAAATCTGTAGTATTTCTCATAACAAAACCATACATTTTAAAGGCATTGTTAGTTATTTTGTTTATATGCTCATCAAAATGCAATTTAGAATCGAAAATAACTCCCAAGTCACGGACACTTACTACACGATTTAATGGTGAGCCAAGAAGGTTGTAGATTTGTTTTATTACATTAACTTTGTAAACGTTATTGTACTACACTTGGATATATTTTTTGATAGTTTTCAATAGAAATGAAATGGCGCACATAATTTGAGTTGAAAAAAATATATGAACACCTAAAGTGGCCTTTTTAGACCCCCAGGGCATGTCTAAGGAATTCCCGTAAGAAAATCGCGTAATTATCAACGCGCAATAGGTTTTTTTTGAATTACTTCAAAAGTTATTGTTCGATTTCGCTCAAAATATTTTTCTGCTCAGATTACTCGAAAATGGTTGACTTTGTAAAAAAATTATGTTGCGTTTATTTTAAACTAGCTGTTGCCCGCGGCTCCGCCCGCGTAAATACTGTATCCCAAAGGAGCACTGTACTTTTTCGGGATGAAAGTAACTTATGTTTTAATCCAGAGTCTAAACTACTATCATACTAAATTTTATCGAAATCCGTTCAGTAGTTTTTGCGTGGAAGAATAACAAACATCCATCCATCGTCACAAACTTTCACATTTATAATATTAGTAGGAAGATCAATTTACCGATGGGGTAGAATGAAAAAAATATATTTTTCATCCCCACTTCCCCTAAAATATAAAATTATTATTATTTTATGACGCCGAAACCGAGATCTATGCACATTATATAAAAATCCAGAAATGGGACACCTGTCATCTCAGTCCTCCCATGTTCAGCTGTATGTCATGGTAGCCGTAACGTCGATATTAAACAAAATCAGGGGGACTCACACCGGAACGAGACGATACGCGACGCGGCACTGCATTGTTAAAATAGTGATTCAAAATTTAACTTTATTCCGTACAAAATATTTGAATCGCTATCTTAAAAATACAGCGCAGCTTTGCGTGTCGTCTCGTGTCAGGGTGAACTGACGCTAAGTGTTTTTAATGTACAATTCAAAATATTTGCATCATTAATTATTACCAAAATCATTTCGATTTTAGGACATCTGAATTTAGTGAGGTTGGAAATGTTGGAAGACACGCTTTAATCTTGTCTGAACTCTCTAAAATTAGGTATATTATATACAAACTAGCCTAGTAACTAGTAGGTATATAAATAACTATGTAGGTATATTACTTAAAACTATCAGTACAATTTTTCAGCTGAGTAGGAATTTGATATCGTTTTCCAGTTTTGAGCTGCACAGCTATAGGTATTTACCTACTTAGTAGGCAACTAATAATTGTAACCCGGGTCGCTAACAAAAGCCACATGTTTTGATAAACTGACAACCCTGGTAGATATCTCCATCAGTCATGAAAATGTTCAATTTTACATGAAGTATTTTGTATTTACTTCGAGTATCTACTCAAAGTAAATACAACTACCTATTTATGTAGGTTTAAAATATTTTATGTATTTCTTCCAAAGGCTCTGTGAATAATATTTGAAGAAATATTTAAACTGTGTTTTCTTAAAACGACCTGGTGTAGGTAGCTTCTGTATCTATTCTATTATTTAAGCATTTCTCCTAAATGTTCATTTCATCTCCAAGAAGGTTTGCGCCGCTATTTTGTCACTTTCCTTCTCTCGGGCAACAGAAAACTTTGAATGCCGGTAGTACCAGAGACCAGAAAACACCAGGGCTATTCCAGTTATCTGAAATTTGACAAAATCATTTTTTATTTATTAATAATAATTTATTAAAAATTCAGGTTCACATATTAACATTTTTTAATGTTGGCTCATTGAGACTCATCGCCAGAAGCCATGGTATTATATAATGTAACTTTAATACTACAATTCAGATTCAGATACAAACTTTTTTAATTAGTAGACTGTTGGTACATCTTTTATATTCGTTCTATAGTAAATAACTTATGAGTTTATTAACATTTAGTTACCTATAAACTCATACTCATTTGAAATTACATAAGCTTAAGGTTAATGTGAAGTAGTAGGTTTTCACCGGCTCTGGCTCAAAGGCAGACCCGGTGAACCCGGTTTGCTCCAGATTTTCGGCGTTCGATGGGCATCACCAGCTAAAAAAAAAAAAAAAAAAAGTTTGGTGTCAAATTGGGGGTTTTTGCCCATGCCCGATCGATTGCGCTTATCCGCTTTTCAATATCTCTAACGGTTACAAAGATAGACTTTTGCAATTACTAGGTTCATTAAGCTCTATTCATTATTACTAATTACGTCATGCAGCGGTAAACAATGGACGGTGATAAGCTTAGGGCCATTAGTGGTTAAGTGAAACAATAATGGTATTGTAAGTGAGTCATTTTATTGGTAAAATAACACAATTTCAAATCGTTGTTTTGTCAGGAATCGAGCAGATGGATCGTCTAATGTTAAGCGATTTCCGTCGCTCATGGAAACTCGCAACACCCTACTCTGGTGTTGTAACCTGCGTTCCCAGTCATAAAAATCCCCAACCCCTCTTGGACCTACGGTAAATCCGCACTCACACAGCGATACACAACGCAAGCGTTATTTCATATCGGTTTTCTGTGTGGCCGTGGTATTTACCCGATTGAGCCGGCCCATTCATGCTGAAGCGTAATCCATGACCAGGAACACAGAAAAACTTTATGTTCCTTCGGCGGGATTCGAACCCGCGACCCCCGGCTTGGGCACCAACACATTCAATCAACTGAGCCACAGAGGTCGTCATTACACTTTTGTTTACACACCTGTACCCTAAAGTGTATCTACCTAGGTAACACTGAAAATGTTTAGAAAATTAAAAACGGCTTAATGTTGAAAGTTGTCAATACTTTTATTGTTTTTCGAAGTAATCTCCGTTCCTCTCTACACATCACACTGCTTCGAAGGCACTGCTGTCGAATTTTTTTCCAAGACAACAGGTAAACAGCGATTGACATACCAGTCTGCAGTAACTGTAAATAGTGGCACGAGATGAGGCTTCATTAAGAAATGCTAATCGCGGTCTATCATAGCTTTGTTGTTGAGTAAGCCCACAACGAAAGTCATAATAAATCATTGACCGAAAATTTTTTCGCGTTAGGTTCATTTTCACGTATAACAAGAGTTTTAGATTTGCCGCCAATTCATAAAAACAAATGACAAATGAATGCAATATACTAAATACATTAGGTTACCAAAGAGTTCTAAAATTGAAAATAAAAAAAAAAAATTCATTAGGAATGTTTCTAACTAGCCAGTTCTAAACATTTTCAGTGTCACCCACGTATTAGGAAGCACTACACTGGTTTTTAAAAAGTGGATCTATAAGGAATAAAGGTGAACTTTTTTTCAAAGTGTATCTACGAGGAATAATTCTTTAGCAGAACCTCATAAAATCTCCAGTTTTAGAAGAAAATTAAATAGAAAATTTATATATTTTAAAGCAAACCTCATGTATATTTGACGACCTCTGTAGCTCAGTGGCCAATAGTTGCAAAGTGGAGGCGGTGCGAGTTTTCTATGTTCTTAGGTCGTGGATATGTATTCAATACTAGTATTAATTGCCCGAGACTTCGCCCGTGTGAAATTAGGTTTTAAACTTTTATCACCTATTTTACTCACCTAGGGACTGAATTTTAGAAAACGCTGAAATTCGTAACTAATTTTTTTTTTCGTTCTCAATTCATATGAAGTATCATGTAAATATGTCCAAGGAATAAGAAGATTTATACAGGGATAAAATTTTTACCCCCTTGAGTATTTAATTTAGAAAAATCCATCCTTAGTGGTTGCATACGCTATACCAGAAATACGTGTGCAAAATTTCAAATTTCTAGTCTTAAAGGTTTGGCCTGTGCATTGATACATCAGTCAATGAACTTTTCTTTATTAAACTTTTCGATGTGCAGGTCCTTACTGGCCCTACAGATACAAATGTATTATTATCGATAGGATGTTGTTGCCGAAATAATTTCCAGTGATAGTTAGGAATGGAATTGGTGTCCCCATTAATCTAATGATAAATGTCGTGATGAAATACAATTAACATTCTCTAAGTTTTGTTGTTATAAATAGTATTCTCCACTAACCACGGTATATTCATTTTGTACTCTCAAGATTTCAACAGTTTATTCACGGTCACCGAGCGAAGCCAGTGATGTACTAATATTAATACTAATATTAATACTAAATAATTTAGATAGAAATAAATGTTAAAGGATATCGTCGTGGGAGTAGAAATCGAAAGGGACCAAGAGATTCCGAATCAGAGAGCTGCATATTTTCTCATACTGAACAACTGTATATTTGAATATAAGCCTTTGAACATATTTGTAAATAAGACATCATGAATAGCGATACAGTTATCGTTGACCTTCAAGGATTTAAGGATATCAAAAATAAATTTATCGTAAAAGATTTTTCGATTTTCAATTGCAACCAAAGACTACACAGAGACGTTTGTAATTAAACCACCATATCCTTATAATAATCTTACAAGTGAAGAAAAGAATCAAGTTCGATGGTTAGAAAAAAATCGTGGACTACATTGGAGTCAAGGATTCATTGACTATCGTGAATTTCAAAGGACTTAAGCGGTAAAAAAATACTAATAGTAAAATTTTTACTAAAGATTTTAAGCAAATAAAAAATCTAAAAAATATCGATGTCGATTTGTTCCCCTTGGTTTAATTATTAATATACAGTAGAAGGAAATGATATAAAATTATACTTCAATATACTTTTTTTTAAAAGTGAAATTTTTACTTGTCAAAATTTTTAAAACAAATTACCATTATTATAATTATAGAGAAAAAGGAATTAAACTAAAATGATATTCAAAATATACACTTATTAAAAAGTAAAATTTTTACTAAAGATTTTAAGCAAATAAAAAATCTCGAAAAAATATCAATGTCGATTTGTTCTTTTGGTTTAATTATTATTATAGAGTGGAAGGAAATGAAATAAAATTATATTTCAATACACATTTATTAAAAAGTGAAATTTTTACTTGATGAAATTTTTAAAACAAATTAGCATTATCACAATACCATGTTTTCAGACAGAGCACATTTTTAAACGCATATCTTTTCGTGATGGACACAATTCAAAACGTTATTTTCTTTTCTTCTTTCTTTACTATAGTCGGTATAATCATTATCATTACATAGTATATTATAAAGTCTCTTTTTTTGTCTATCCCTATGTATGCTTAAATCTTTACAACTACGCAACGGATTATGATGTGGGTTTTTTTAAATAGTCTTTAATATGTATTAAGATATCGTAAAATTTATATTCAAGCGCGATAAATGTATATCAAACGATCGCGCATGTCGTGTCGATGTGATAGGGTCCCATTTTAAACCATCTGCATTGGGAAAACTTAAAAACATTTTCAATATTGTATCAGAAGTATATTGCTGTAAGTAGAGAGTTATTCGCCGAAGTAGATTTTCTCCAACAATACTATTTCACGCGGGCGAAGCCGCGGGCAAAAGCTAGTATAATATAATATAAAAAATTATGAACAAATAAAAAAAACTAAATAGTGTAGATTTTTTCACCTTGGTTTAATTTTCTATAACAGAATAAAAGGAAATTAAAGAAAATTATATTCTAATAGACATATTTTATTAAAAAAGTAATTTTTTTATTTGATAAAAGTATTAAAACAAATTAACATTTTCACAATACCATGTTTTCAGGCAGAGTACATTTTTAAAAGCACATATATTTTTGTGATGAACACAATTCGATATGTCATTTTCTTTTTTCTTTGTTTTCTCAAAATATTCTTTATAATACAATATTAAAAATTTAGGACAACCCTTTTCCCCCTAATTCTATTATTTCACAGTCTTGACATAGCTCATGAATCCACTTAATCTTTTCCATTCCTTTTGTTAGTATTTTTTTACCGCTTAAGTAGGGAATAATCGTCCTTTGAAATTCACGATAGTCAATGAATCCTTGACTCCAATGTAGTCCACGATTTTTTTCTAACCATCGAACTTGATTCTTTTCTTCACTTGTAAGATTATTATAAGGATATGGTGGCTTAATTACAAACGTCTCTGTGTAGTCTTTGGTTGCAATTGAAAATCGAAAAATCTTTTACGATAAATTTATTTTTGATATCCTTAAATCCTTGAAGGTCAACGATAACTGTATCGCTATTCATGATGTCTTATTTACAAATATGTTCAAAGGCTTATATTCAAATATACAGTTGTTCAGTATGAGAAAATATGCAGCTCTCTGATTCGGAATCTCTTGGTCCCTTTCGATTTCTACTCCCACGACGATATCCTTTAACATTTATTTCTATCTAAATTATTTAGTATTCATATTAGTATTAATATTAGTACATCACCGGCTTCGCTCGGTGACCGTGAATAAACTGTTGAAATCTTGAGAGTACAAAATGAATATACCGTGGTTAGTGGAGAATACTATTTATAACAACAAAACTTAGAGAATGTTAATTGTATTTCATCACGACTATTATCATTAGATTAATGGGGACACCAATTCCATTCCTAACTATCACTGGAAATTATTTCGGCAACAACATCCTATCGATAATAATACATTTGTATCTGTAGGGCCAGTAAGGACCTGCACATCGAAAAGTTTAATAAAGAAAAGTTCATTGACTGATGTATCAATGCACAGGCCAAACCTTTAAGACTAGAAATTTGAAATTTTGCACACGTATTTCTGGTATAGCGTATGCAACCACTAAGGATGGATTTTTCTAAATTAAATACTCAAGGGGGTAAAAATTTTATCCCTGTATAAATCTTCTTATTCCTTGGACATATTTACATGATACTTCATATGAATTGAGAACGAAAAAAAAAATTAGTTACGAATTTCAGCGTTTTCTAAAATTCAGTCCCTAGGTGAGTAAAATAGGTGATAAAAGTTTAAAACCTAATTTCACACGGGCGAAGTCTCGGGCAATTAATACTAGTATTGAATACATATCCACGACCTAAGAACATAGAAAACTCGCACCGCCTCCACTTTGCAACTATTGGCCACTGAGCTACAGAGGTCGTCAAATATACATGAGGTTTGCTTTAAAATATATAAATTTTCTATTTAATTTTCTTCTAAAACTGGAGATTTTATGAGGTTCTGCTAAAGAATTATTCCTCGTAGATACACTTTGAAAAAAAGTTCACCTTTATTCCTTATAGATCCACTTTTTAAAAACCAGTGTAGTGCTTCCTAATACGTGGGTGACACTGAAAATGTTTAGAACTGGCCAGTTAGAAACATTCCTAATGAAAATTTTTTTTTGAATTTCAATTTTAGAACTCTTTGGTAACCTAATGTATTTAGTATATTGCATTCATTTGTCATTTGTTTTTATGAATTGGCGGCAAATCTAAAACTCTTGTTATACGTGAAAATGAACCTAACGCGAAAAAATTTTCGGTCAATGATTTATTATGACTTTCGTTGTGGGCTTACTCAACAACAAAGCTATGATAGACCGCGATTAGCATTTCTTAATGAAGCCTCATCTCGTGCCACTATTTACAGTTACTGCAGACTGGTATGTCAATCGCTGTTTACCTGTTGTCTTGGAAAAAAATTCGACAGCAGTGCCTTCGAAGCAGGATCCTCCCTCACCACGACAATGCTTCAGCGCACTCCGCAAAACGGACTGTTGAATATTTGACTATGGCAGGTGTCGAGATAATGAGTCATCCACCATACAACCCTGACCTGGCACCCTGTGACTCATTTATTCCCAAGAACTAAAGATAAAATTCGAGGTATTCGCTTTACGAGCCCTGAAGATGCGGTGAAAGAGTACGAAAATACCATAGAAGAGACCCCTAAGGAATAATGGGTCCACCACTTTTTTCAGTGGTTCCATCGAATGCGACGATGTGTAGAGAGGAACGGAGATTACTTCGAAAAACAATAAAAGTATTGACAACTTTCAACATTAAGCCGTTTTTAATTTTCTAAACATTTTCAGTGTTACCTAGGTAGATACACTTTAGGGTACAGGTGTGTAAACAAAAGTGTAATGACGACCTCTGTGGCTCAGTTGATTGAATGTGTTGGTGCCCAAGCCGGGGGTCGCGGGTTCGAATCCCGCCGAAGGAACATAAAGTTTTTCTGTGTTCCTGGTCATGGATTACGCTTCAGCATGAATGGGCCGGCTCAATCGGGTAAATACCACGGCCACACAGAAAACCGATATGAAATAACGCTTGCGTTGTGTATCGCTGTGTGAGTGCGGATTTACCGTAGGTCCAAGAGGGGTTGGGGATTTTTATGACTGGGAACGCAGGTTACAACACCAGAGTAGGGTGTTGCGAGTTTCCATGAGCGACGGAAATCGCTTAACATTAGACGATCCATCTGCTCGATTCCTAACAAAACAACGATTTGAAATTGTGTTATTTTACCAATAAAATGACTCACTTACAATACCATTATTGTTTCACTTAACCACTAATGGCCCTAAGCTTATCACCGTCCATTGTTTACCGCTGCATGACGTAATTAGTAATAATGAATAGAGCTTAATGAACCTAGTAATTGCAAAAGTCTATCTTTGTAACCGTTAGAGATATTGAAAAGCGGATAAGCGCAATCGATCGGGCATGGGCAAAAACCCCCAATTTGACACCAAACTTTTTTTTTTTTTTTTTTAGCTGGTGATGCCCATCGAACGCCGAAAATCTGGAGCAAACCGGGTTCACCGGGTCTGCCTTTGAGCCAGAGCCGGTGAAAACCTACTACTATGTGAAGAATTCATAAAAGAAGAACTTATTCATACTAAAAAAATCAATTAATTTTTAGATATAACAGTTTTCCCTCATAATATTGACGTTGTATCCTGCAATTTGGGGGTTAATTAGTGATTGTGTAACTTCGCAGCTAAGCATATATTTTGTACGTTGGGAATATATTTATATATAGCTTGACGACCTCTGTGTCTCAGTTCAGTTCATTCTCAGTCATCAGCGAGTTGATGCTCAAGATTGCCGACCCAGGGTTGCAGGTTGGAATCCCGGCGAAGGAACAAAAAGATTTTCTGTGTTCCTGTGGGTCATGGATGGGTAATAAATATGTGTATAATATAAAAGTATTAAATATACTTCCCGTTGTCTGGTCCCCGTAACACAAGTTCTTCGGGTACTTAGGCTCTGGGCCAGATTGACGTGGTGTGAAGTGCCTATAGATATTATTATTATTAACATAATTTCCTTAGTATACTCACAATCAGTACGTAAAACCCATACACCATGCCGAACCGCACGTCGAGGGCGAACTGTGCGAACTCGACGTACTCGGGCGTCGCTGCGATCTCTTCTCGGAACCAAAACATGGGTACTAGGGTATCAGGATCGGGGAGTTGATTGATGAGACTAAAATCCAAAATATCCATGTATATTGTACGAATGAGCTGTGTACGTATTGGCTGAGTATGTTACTAGTAGAGATGAAACGGATATTCGGTAACTATCCGGTAACCGGCCTATCCGGCTCAAATATTAAATCCGGCCGAATACCGGATAAGAAACGAGTATCCGGCCGGATACCGGATTTCAAATAAATACGACATAAAGATTGAACGCAATTGCGTTTTTTCCTTGATCGTAACATTGACTAGTGCCGTTTTCTGTCGCTACCTCATTAAAGCAATCCCAAAAGGTATCATGAGATACAGCCGACTCTTCTCTTCTACATTTTTTGACGTTTTTTCATAACCTCTTATGATCGTATTTGCAATCAATTCAAGAAGACAATAAAGCGCTAATGTCACTCATAAACAAAAGGGCCCGAAATCATCGGAGTCCACCTGATCGCTTAGTGATTCACTCTTGTAACGAGTCGCCACTCGACTATGTTCGGCCGGATATTCGGCTATCCGGCTTCAAGGTTGGCCGAATATTCGGTATCCGGCACAACATCTATCCGTTTCATCTCTAGTTACTAGCACAATATTAATAATGTACAGTAGCGGAACTCAGCCGTGTCCTTGAAATTTTTACCTACGATTGAGCGTGGCCGAGCGGAGCGCTAGGGCTGGTACGTCTACAAAGATGACGTTGACAGTACGCAAGCGTCGCGGTACAACTGACTAAAACTCGTTAGTCGTTCAATGCAGCGACAAGTCTTGGCGGCGCGGCGCGCGGCGTGATAAGTGATAACACAGATTAATATATAGTTACTATGTAAATGATACTACATACTTCTGCTATTTGAGGTTTCGTTAGCGGCCGTGTTAATGACGCGTATGCGTGCGTGCGCCGATTCTGGCGGTCTAGTATGAAGACGGTCTACTATTTACTAAACTACATATTGGTTTACCTTATTAGGGTAAATAATGTCAAAGCATAGGTGACATTTTGAATGCGCGTTACAAGTTACCAGTATAACACACACACACAGCACACAGCTTATTGTGTGGAGAAAAAGAATTCAACGCGAACGAAGCTGCGGGCAAGAGCTATATTCTGATTTTGTTAAAGTGGCAGAGAAGTTTATTGGCCCAGCCGGTAGGTACTACATTCCCAAATTATTATTATTAATAAAAAAAATGTAAACCAACTTCCAAAGTAAAAACAATAATATTCTTACAAAATGCACTAACTCTTATTCTTGAAATACTTCCCATTTTTTCCAGCTAAAATTTAACTATTTCTCTACATAATCTTCATAAATTTGAAGTCGGTATTTGGTTTTTGGGGTAGTGTACCTATTAAGAAATATCTGTCGCTTCATTTTCGATTGCAGTTTGTATAGAAACTAGACTGCGATAAATTACGCCATGTTTTTAACCGACTTCCGAAAAGGAAGCGATTGCTTAATACAGGTACCTATCGCACCCTTGTTTAGATAATAGACATGTCGTTATTTCGGTTTATAGTGAAAACTAAATAAGAACTCGCGTAAAAAATTAACAATCATTCGTATTCATGATAATATTTCTTTTATTTAATCTAAATCCTTTAAAGCTGCGACTATATGATTCGGAAACACGGAAAAATTCTAATCACTGAAAATAGAACTCTGCGCTAGTGGCGTGGGGTTCCTATAACTCCATTCCTATCGGCTTCATTTACCACTTACCTTTTGAAGACCCTCATCTAAATCCCTACCTATTATACAAGCTATGTCTTTCCTATGAAGGAGAACCAGCCTTCGCAACTGCTCTGCGCTAATACAATAGAGCTGAAAATCGAACACACGAGTGTCAAGTCAAATGTCAATGTCATATATGACAGCTCAACACTTGACACTTCGATTTTCAACTCTATTGTATTAGAACAGTGTTCTATTTTCATTGCTCAGAATTTTCCCGGGCCCACCGGATTCCGGTACATGTAGTCCCAGCCTAATATAATAAAGTTTCGTCTCAGACGAGCAGTGGCGAAGGCTGGTTCTCCTTCATAGGGAAGCCATAGCCTGTATAATAAGTAGGGATTTATATGAGGGTCTTCAAAAGGTAAGTAGTAAGTGAAGCCGATAGGAATGGAGTTATAGGAACCCCACGCCTCTGCTGATCAGTAAAGTTTCCACTGCTGGGGCTCGGGTCTCTCATCAATGCGAGAAGGATGAGGTTGTTGTCGACTGGTTCCACTACGTTAGCCTACTGCGGTTGATTATGTACTCGAGTTAAAATTGATTTGACGACCTTGTGGCTCAGTAGTTAGCGCATTGGCGCTCAAGCTGGAGGTCGCGGGTTCGAATACCGCCAGGGTACAAAAAGTTTTCTGTATTATGTAATAAAAGTCTTATTCTTAAGTAGGTATAGTATAAAAGTAAAAATATATTTCCGTTGACTGGTACCTGTAACACAAGTTCTTTGTGAAATTACCACGGCACCAGATTGGTATGGTGTGAATGCGTCCATATATATATATATATGATCATATCCGGCGGTGTACGGCACTTCTACCAAAAATACACAGGTCATTTGAATTTGCAAAGTTTGTGACAATAATTACTTACGTTACTATCGCTTCATTTGCAAAACTGGTGTACAATGGTAGAAGTATGGCAATGAACTATTGTGCCTGCCGCAATAATATCTTGCCGCCCACTGACCAGACTTTAGTATATTTAATAATGTTAATTTATAGGCGCTACTAGTTCATGCCTAATTACACAATGTATTTTTAATAATATTAAGAAGTTTCATACCTGATACCTGGGACATGTCTCACAAGGACGTTGACCTGAAGCTGGGCTCGGAGGTACAATGGCATTCCTGTTATAGGTTCTATTTCCATTTTGAAGTTGTGCTCCCTAAACAATACAGATGTTCGATAATTTTTTTACTGGGATCTGTAGTACGTAGGTAGTTCGTAGTAGGTATACCCTCTATAACAACGGAAAAAGTTTTCAAATTGGTCCACAAACGGAAATGTAATGTTCAAATTGTCGGTGTAAAAGACTATAAGAACTACCTATTATATCATCATATTGTGATGAATATATAATCAGGTGTGATTATAGTGGTGATGATGACGATAACTGTAATTGATAAAGTGGCATATATGTTTTCAGTTCTTTAAGCAACGCCGAAATCACCAAATATATTGTATCTATAGGACTCAGTAGTAACAGCCGCCGAGCTAAACGGTATGTGGTCCAGTTCGGAACGCGAAAACCACATTATTTAGAATTATTAGCTGTTTTTCTTGGTTTAAAAAGTTTAATTAATTTGGAGTCTATTGAAATTTAAATGATTGTTGGGCTGGACTCGAGAAATTGTGTGTTGCTATCTCAACAGAGTCTCTGTGCTATATTGCTTCGTATCGTTAAGGGGTCCCATACACGGTCCGGTTTTCCTTCAGTTCGGCCTGAACGGATGCAAAATCGTATCGTCTGTGTGCAATTTCGAGATCGCATCAGGCGGCCGTATGGACTGAAGCGATTCGTTTCAGTGTTGCCAACTCTGTTTTTCAAAAAACGACTCGAGTTTAGTAGCGAAACTACTAAACTCGAGTCGTTTTCTACTAAAAACTACTAAAAGACTCGATAACTATAAAAAAGCTACTAAACTTATGAATCCCTAAAAGTTTTTTTAGGGATTTTGTGTTTACAAACATATATACATTTTCAGTTTTAATATTTAACCGTTCAATTAAAAAAATATACTTAGTAGGAAATATTACGTATATAGAAATTAAATCGGTAGTTTTAAGCGACTTACGGATGCGTGCTACTATGTGCTATTATGTTAAGGTGTCATAATAGCACATAGTATTTATTGATTATTGTCTAACTATTTTCTACAAAACCACTACTAACGACTAAATTCCTACTAATGAGGGAATAAAATACAAAATTTAGTAGTAAAACTTTATAAAACAACTAAGTTGGCAACATTAATTCTGACCTACTGATGGACTGAACGGCAATAAAATTGGACTGAACGGTAATAAAATTCGAGTGTAAAATAAAACCGGTCAAGTGCCACTCGGCAAGAGGGGTTCCGTACAAAACGGAAAAAATCACGTTTGTTGTATGTGAGCCTCAAATTTTTATTTTATTCTGTTTTTAGTATTTGTTGTTATAACGGCAATAGAAATAGAAATACCTACACCATACATGTGTGAACATTTTAACTGTCGAGCTATCAAGGTATATGAAGATTAAGATACAGCCTGGCGACAGACGGACGAACAGCAAAGTCTCAGTAATAGGGTCCCGTTTTTACCCTTTGGGTACGGAACCCTAAAAATGGCACGTGGTTTAGAAGAAATTTATTAAAGTTCATTGAAGTATTTAAAACTTTAGAATCACTAGGGTTGATAACATCTAAAGACTATTACTATAAAACAAAGAGAAAAATGTATGACACAATAATTCGGTTTCGTCGATAGCGTGATTACAATTGCAGCAAAATACAATTAATAAATAAAATAATAGCCTAAACTCACCAAGAGCATGTCACGACATGTCTGAGGAGGGTTCCGTAACTATCAACGCGCAATAGGTTTTCTTTGAATTACTACAAAAGTTATTGTCATAAAGTTATTACAGAAGCTAGAAGAGCGGCGGACAGACAGACAGACGGATTGGCAGAGTGATATTATAAGGGTTCCTTAAGTATTACGGAACCCTAAAAACACGACCGAAGCTCGCGGCAATTTTCCGTGTATGTGCTCGAATCCGTTCAGGCCGAATCTTAGATTAAAACGTCTAGAAACCGAGTACGCGCATGAAAAGTGAAGCTAATCATACTGAGTCATATCGGCTCAGTTTGTTCGAACGACCCGTCAGTTGTCAAGGTCAAGCGCTAGTGCATACATCTCCGACTATTAAAAACATTATGACGGTTTGTGTCGTGTCACAATACATCGGAAAATAATTAAAAAAGCTTCGGACATAACATTTCATATATTAAGTCAAATATTTAAAACATTTTAAAATAAAATCATATTATGTCGCCATCTTGCTGCCCTATTGTGAATTGTGAAAGTGTTACTAGTAAAAATAAATTTATTTCAAAATTTTCATGGCTAACTAATAGTTGCAATTAAGACAAAGTTTCATAACATTTTATGATTTTTTAACTATCAATTTAAAATATTGCCAGTATTAAGATAATCCTTAATATATTCCTTAACATCAGTTTATTATAAATAAAGTTCACAAATTGTGTTTAGATGGTTTAAAATGAAATATAAGTTATATTTTTACATCTCACGATACTAAGACAAAAGAAAAACAAATACAATAATTCCAATTTTAAGAGTACACACTCCACAACTTAAAAGTTTTGTTTGTGTGCGTGTCGGTATGTAATGCATCATAAAGTAAATCTATCATACATCTATCTGTTGCTTGCTTCACTTTGTACGATGCGTTTGTTTGAAGACTATCTAGGTGTTATTAATCTAAGGGCCGAACTAACGTCAGTTCGGTCGGATGCGATTTTCTCCGTTTATCTGCTCGAATCCGTTAAGCCCGAACTGACGTCAGTTCTAACTGAAACAATCGGCCTCTCGTCTGTGGAAGCCTTAACACAACTACAATAAGCTATGTGAATTGAATGAGGGGAATAAAATTTCCTCATTTAAACAATTTATCTCGACTTATTTGGTAATAGTGCGAGCAACGTAACATTTGGATTTCAGCTTCTTATGTCAATACAAAAGACAATTACGCCGATTTTGATTCTAGAATAATAATTAAAGACACGGAATGGGAATTATCAAATAAATCATTTAAAATTATAACGAAGCGTTTAGGTCAAACCGAAATTGATATATTCGCTTCTCGCACCAATACCAAATGCGAAAAGTTTATTTCCTGGAAACCAGAGCCGGATGCAGTGGCTGTAGACGACGTTCACTATGAACTGGAAAAGTATTAACTTTTATGCGTTCCCACCTTTTGCACTTATGTTAAAATGTTTGAGAAAATTAATAGACGATGAAGCGTGTGGTATTTTTTTGTTTTCCCATACTGGCCTTCGCAGCCTTGGTTCCCTTTGCTCAAAAAATTAATTTGTTCCGAAATACTTTATTTCGACTCCGATAAGTATCCTCTTTAATCTCATTACAGAAATCACCATCCGTTCCATCGGAACCTTACCCTGGCTGCAGCGAGGCTCTGCGGCAAGCCTTCGCCCGGCGCGGATGCCCGCCCGCCACGTTAAATCTAATGGTTGCTTCGCTAGCAGACAGCACCATTAAACAAATAACGTAACCCTAAAGCTCTGGGGGCAATACTGTAATACCAATAGCATTGACGTATTCCGCCCTCAAAAATCGGCTGTATTGTCCTTTTTAGCAAAACAATTTAGCAATGAATGTTCATTAGGTACCTTGAACAGCCATCGATCTGCGCTATCATTGTTTCTTGGTGATAGTATTGGCTCAGATGAATGTGTGAAGCGTCTTTTAAAAGGAGCTTTTAGGCTAAGACCCTCGACACCAAGGTACTCCAGTACTTGGGATCCACTATTAGTTTTAAATCATGTTTCACAGTGTTACCCTAATACTGATCTGGATCTAGAAAAGATTACTAAAAAATAAGTTGTTCTTCTTGCCCTCTGTACTGGTCATCGAGTCCAGACGTTTTTTTATTAAACTCGAAAATATTACGGTTTTAAATAACGGTATCAAAATATCTATAACCGAACTAATTAAGACATCAGCCCCCGGTCGTGATCAACTTCTTTTATATTTACCCTATTTTACAGATAAAATTAGCATATGCCCTGCGATAGTTCTCAAAGATTATATTTTTGTTACAAAAAATAAGAGAACTGCTAGTACGGGCTCATTGTTGTTAACTTATAAAGTACCGCACAGACCAGGGGCCTTACTCCCGAAGCTGATACGATTTCGATTTACGAGTCTGATCCGATGTCGATTTTGATTCAGTTTCGATCCTGATGCGTACTCCTGAACAAAATCGAATCGAAATCAAGATCGCGTTGAGATCGTGTCTTATCAGCGTCGTTAGGAGTATCCGGTTGCTGACGTCACGTCCACAGTGTAAACAAGTTACAGCTGAGTGCCGTAGTCTATGGCGAAGATTAATAAAAATATGGAAAAATTACATATTTTGCACTTTAAATAACATTTTGTGGATGTTTATTCTAATAGATCATCCTCAATCTCAAGCAATGGTAGGTTTTTAAAGGTTATTTCTATAGAAATACTGTGATTGTAAATAATAGTTTCGAAATTCCTGTTTATAATATTTGACGTTCTGTCAAATGTCAGTCATATTTGATTTAATTTGTCAGCAAAACTCAAGTGTTGGGCGCAAAATACATTAAAAAACTACAATAACTTGCCATAAATAGGTAATTGGTAGTTATGTAACAAGGGAGTTAATACAATAACAAATTTGTGTTTAGTTTAGAAAACCCGAGCATAGTAACATCAACATACGACTTTATATAACTATTTATTGACTTTGTTTATTCAAAGACAGATTGAGATAAACGAACTCTTCTTATGATAAGTTAATATAAATAATATTATGTAGACTTCATTTGTCTCAGTCCCTGTTTTAAGTGAAGTATAATACATGAATAAGCGGCCAAATGTGTAAACAAATGCGTAAAAGTTTTAAGTAAATTAACACTGTATAACGGTCATATAATTTCAGTGAGTCGGTTTCTTCATATAAGTAGTTAAATCTGCGAGTCATACGTGAAATAAATCATTTTTAAGGCGATAATTGCCTCGAAATTCCTCACAATCCATGTCCATTGCTAATGTGTTGAAGTTGGTGAATCCTCATATTATATAATCATAAATTTTGCATTTCCCGAACGCGTAATCTATTAGCTTCTTCAATAACATTAAATAATGCTGCAATACTATAGTAAAAATCACGTAATTTAGTTCAAATACACTAAAACAAGCAAACTCGATACTGTAAATGAGACCTCTTTAGCTATCGTGTAATTTGACGTTTGTTTTCGATCCTACCATTCGATTCTCAGTCGATTGATTTCGTTGAGAGTACCAAAAGTTACGATCTAACGAACTTCTCGATCCAGGCTAGTTACAAATTGAGCCACCGCACTATCGTGCGCTAGTGTAGGTGTCGGGATTATCAAAAGCTATTGAGATCGAACTGATTCGATTCTCGATTGTGCCGGGAGTAAGGGGGCAGCTACTACCCAGTCAGTTAGTCGCTGGATAAAGCAGGTGCTATCCGAAAGCGGCGTCGACACGAGCGTGTTCAGTGCGCACAGCGCTACACGCCGCCAACTCAGCCGCCTACTCGCGGGGACTGTCGGTGGACACGATTCGAAAGACGGCAGGCTGGATCAGCGCGTCCAATACTTTTGAAAAATTTTATAACCGTACTATTATCGACAAACAAAATTTGTAACCACCTTGATTTCAGTATCATATAATTATACCTAATTGTAATTGGGCATCTATTGTTTTGTACTGATTAGCTATTTACTCAATGTTAAAAATATATACGCAAAATTTAATATAGTGATTATTTAAACTATGGTATTTTATTATTTTCTGGTTAAATATATCGAAGAATGAAGCGAAGAAATATTATAAATGATCAAACGAACTTCCCAAGTGAAGTTCGATCATTATTATATGAGTCGCTTCATTCAAAGATATAATATCCCACCCACCCGTTCTGCAAGAAAGTTTTTTTTTTCACAAGTAGTAGGTTTTCACCGGGTCTGGCTCAAAGGCAGACCCGGTGAACCCGGTTTGCTCCAGATTTTCGGCGTTCGATGGGCATCATCAGCAAAAAAAAAAAAAAAAAAAAAGTTTGGTGTCAAATTGGGGGTTTTTGCCCATGCCCGATCGATTGCGCTTATCCGCTTTTCAATATCTCTAACGGTTACAAAGATAGACTTTTGCAATCACTAGGTTCATTAAGCTCTATTCATTTACTAATTACGTCATGCAGCGGTAAACAATGGACGGTGATAAGCTTAGGGCCATTAGTGGTTAAGTGAAACAACAATGGTATTGTAAGTGAGTCATTTTATTGGTAAAATAACACTCAAATAAACTACATAATTTCAAATCGTTGAATAAAGTATTTGCACCAAAGTGTACCAAGAAATCATTCAGTGACTTATTGTTATAAATATAATACAGATACATTATACAGTATTCTCCACAAACCATGGTATAATCATTTTGTACTCTAGCTATATTGTATGACCATATTCTACAATTTCTCTCCAGAAACTTTCGGTGATATCCCTGTGGAGACCGACCATATGAATCAAAGTATTGTCCAATACGTTGTTTATCAATATGTATGGCGATCCAATGGGAACCTGGTTTATTATCAGCGTCCAAATTGCTCACGATATAGCATGGAACTGGAACATGTATCGGTAATCGGTTTGCCGCGTAAACATTATTTTCAATGCTTGCATCAATTTTTTTCAAACATTTCTGTATGTCTAAAGTATCCATGAATACTGTTTAGGTATGGTGATCTTATCTGCTCTAGCGATTGAGTATTAATGTGCACCATGATATTTAAAGTTGATATCAATATCATCATATTATATGAGGGAGAAAAATTAAACGTTTTTTGTAGTAAATTTTTTATTCAATACACATATAAGATATACAAATAAAAACCTATGAATAATATACTTAACTACTATAGTCTACTGAAATATTGCGATTTTTATCTATTTCTATAACATTATCGAATTCTGCATAAACAACGCAATTGATCGTTTGAGTCAGAGCAGATTCAAAGCGAACTTCTAATCTAACACTACCATGTCTAATTAGATTCCAATGACTAGATGAATTGGCTGACAAATCAGGTGTGAGATCAAATGCTAGCAAACAATAACCTTTCGAATACTTATCGTGAGATATCCCATTACCTTCGTTAAGAAAATGTATTCCTGTTCCTGAGAATAATGTGTGATAAGTTGTGGTAAAAATATTATTATCAAAAGATGGTTGTAAAGCTTTTGAAGGAATTTGTTGACCGTCAATATATAAACAAAAGGAATTCATTTTATAGTTCTCAAAATTATATGGATTTTTAGACAAACAACCATTAAATGCTGCATTATTTACAAATCCAACTATACATCTCTTGGGTACTTGTCCCAAAAATATATTGTCTAATGTCTTGCCTTGAACCCCTGACGGTATCGTTAGAACTTTTACTTCGGCTCGAGTTATAGGATATTTTGCAGTAGTGGTGGATAAGACTTTTTGATGGGCAAGTAAGACGGATGGGTTAATTTTTGTCCTTCGAACAAGGAGAGTCGCATCTGTTATTTTAATTTTGTATTTAACATCATCTGTTGGGGCCATCAAGTTAAATGTTTCACGTGATCTAACCAATTTAATACACATCTCAACACCATTAATTAAAAACTTTTCTTGATTGAATATGTCACCATGAAGGTGTCCTATCATTTCGAATTCCTTACTTTCTGAAACTAATTGTTGTCTTTTAGTAAAACCTGAATTTTTGTCATCGGTTGAGTCCATTTTACCAGCTGTATCTTCGTACCAAAGGCTACACGTTAAATGAGATTCTTTAGCATTGGGTGAGTAATTCAAAAGAGTTTCAATGTAAGCTCGATAAGCATATGTATTATTTGGCGGTTCCAAACCAATTTTTGGTTCAAATAAACATCGAGTTGAGTAAAAACTGAATGAAGCCAATTGTTTACAGGTGCTACAACAGTTGAAGCTGCCAGTTTTGAAGAATCCTCATTTAATATTTTTGCTTTTAAATGAATCAGAGTGTGTGACAAGTCTATATAATCATCGCCAGTTCCAGGGACTTGAAATTCTATGGGGCCATCGTCAGCTAAAGATGATATTGGTTTGTAGTGCACCCACATTCCACTTTCTATGCTTGTTTGTGTTGATGGTAAAGCAAACAAATCTAATTCAGATTTTATACATTCACAAGAGTGACTATGTAAGAAAGACATAGTTTTTAAATTTATGAAAATATATCTCCTTGATATTGACGAGTTGATTTTTGTCTCTTAGCACCTCTTCCTTTACTCCTTATATCCTGAACCAGTCATGTTTAATTTATCAATTTTTTGATCTGCCCTTCTTTTCAAATTTGAACTAATTTCCTTAAGTCGTGATTTTATTGATTCATCCATGGGCCGTGCACGTGCCATATCAGATAGAAGTCCAACACCCGCACTCATAGCTTCCTTTCCGATCGCTTTAGCACCACTAGAAAGCAAAGGTAAGACAGATCGAAATAACCCTCCCAAAAAACCCCCAATGCCATGTCCGCGTTGATAAGGAGCTCCTTTGTAGACGACTCCTATTCCAGAACCAGCTTGATGGGTATAATAATGTTCGAACGGACAATTTATGTTATTGTGTGTATACATTATAATTTTCTAAAGTGTAGTTTAATACACACTGTTCCAAACTGGAATGGTATTTTTTGACTGGTGTTTGATCTTATATCTATTTCAATTGTATCGAATTCTCTGCGCATGACTGGTAAGTAGTGAGGAGGGGAAAACACGTGCATTTTATTTGCTCCGTATATATATTTTGAAGGATCTAGTGGTATAATTCTTAGTAAAGCGCTCATAACATCCCCAACAATCTGTGGTTCCACTATATCACAATAAACAAACAGTTGTGATGGTAATCCCAGATGTAAGTTTGCAGGACGTTTGCCAAACGTCTTTCCCACAAAATTTCTATTAGGTTCAAACCCTAATTGAATACCTAACTGAGGTGATAGTGACAAGGATATAATTGAATCATCTGAAATTGTCACAGATACAAACTTGGATATCTCATCGTAACGAAAGGTAAATTTTTCTCTTATATTATTTAAAGCTGTTAAAATGTGATCAATATTATCATAGTTGGTAGCGGGGATGTGTTTTTTATAGTGAACAATTGAAGGATATTTTTCATTTGGCATTAACATTTTCTTAGTAATATAAACAATATTTTCATGTTCTTGAACAGTAAACATTGTACATGGGTACTGAAATTCAACAACACCTACAGTCCATTCCCCTTCTAATTTAATTGATTTTGGTAATTTTGTTGAAAACCTTGTCGTCATATTATCTGGAAAATATTCCATTGAACTGTTGCTTAGTAATGTTAAATAAAAACTTCCTTTCATTATATCTGTTTTAAATCAGATACCAAAACCCAACTATTAAATTTATCAGGATAACCTTTCCACTTGACAAGCACCTGCTTTCTGCTACCAGAATATCGAGAAGTTATTATTTTATCTATTTTGTGATCTGAAGTGGGGCTAGGTGGAGTAACTTTTTGTAATTCTCTTTCATAAAAAGTACCTTCTATATCTTCATTTTGTAAATCTTTTAAGGTGTACACAACCCAAGGCGATCTAGGGATTACAGTTGAAACAATAAAAATTTCATCACTCCAGTTAGATTCGTACCCCTTTTGGAAGATATGTTTGTATTTTGTGATTCTAACATGATCACCCACGTGAAACTTTGGTAATGAGATATCTCCTAATGACCTTTTATTTTCTCGAGCATACAAATTGTTCCAAACAGTCATAATGTTACTAGAACTTACATCACATGGAGGTATTTTAATACTTGAATGAAAACTATGGTTATATGCATATAATAAATCTTGTAAAATATTTATATATCTGTATGTATTTTTATGTGTAAAGTAACGCCACATTTTTGACTTGAGTGTTCTTTGAAATCTTTCTACAATACTAGCCTTTATATCAGGATTATTTGTCGTATAATAATTAATATTTTTGCTCTTAAAATATTGACGAACATCTTTGGAAACAAACTCAGTACCCTTATCAGACTGTATGTGAGTTGGAACTGTATGAGCTTCCTCAAAAATACTCTCAAAACATGTTTTGATTGTTAAAGAATTTTTATTTTTCATAGGTCTCGCATAAGCATACTTACTAAATACATCAATAACACACAATATATAGTTATAACCATCATTATATTTACAATATGTTCGCATGTCACTTAAATCTGCTTGCCACAGTTTATTAAGATCAGATACGATATATTTGTTTCGAGGAAACTTTTTGTAAACCGGTTTATGAAGTGTGTACGTTTCTTGTGATTGCAACCATTTCTTGACATCATTTTTATTCATTTTTCCTTCCATAGCTTTTGCAAGTTTGTCAATACTGCTGTAACCAGCAGGGTGTGATGCATCATAATAAATATTGTGAATTTCTAGTAGGGGGTCCATTTTTCCCAATCAATTTTCTTTTTTATTTTTCTAGTATACTTGTTTTCAGATGCAGGTGTAGAATATTCCTCGCCACCAGATATTTCACCAAAATCTTTCAACTGAAGTTGGTTAATATACTCACTTCTCTTCGGATTACCAATATAAGTGAATGGGATTTTTAGATCCTTCAAAGCTTTAGCAAATTTTTCCCATCCTATTGGATCACTTCTTTTCAATGGTCTTAATGAATCATTGACTAAATCTACAATATTGCTCCCATTTATTTTGTTACTATCCACTAGTACTGTACCATCATCGTTCCAGTGTACTTTGTTTTGATTTGTTAATAAGAAGTTTAATAATGACTCACCTTTATTAATGTAAGATTTAGGTATTAAACTTCATATGTGTTGTTTTGAGTATATAGATTTATTTTCAACTGTGTCGCTTTCTTTGTGTCTATCTTCTTTACTCGATGTCTGATCAACAATTGGATCTTTGTAGTTTGGGCCACTACTTTTATCATATTGTTCTTTTTTCAAAAGTGTAAATCCATATTTGAGGTTATTATTGGGAGTTGATAAGGCTGACGATCTTCTCCAATGAAGTGCAAATACCTTTGTAATGTTTGTAAGTATAAAATCCATTTTTTCTGTCGTCATCGTTACTTTTAATAATATTTTGCATTTCAGCATCTAATCGTGATTTAGGATTTTCGTGAGTCTCGTTTCTTTCGTTTATTTTATCAATCAAACTTGGTTCCACCAGTAACATTTTCTTAGCGTGTTCCATTTTAAACAAGACCACTAACTAATCCACTTAATATGGAACCTAAAATAATAGGTAGAAATGCACCACCTTTTTGAACAATTATATTTTTTCTAACTTTGGTTGTAGTTTTACGAACAAGCTTTCGGAGTAATGTTATATATTGTTTTAAAGATTTTTTATCCTTTTCTTTTAATGGGACTTTGCCTTGTAGCACATTATGAATACACTCACATATACAATTTATTTCATCTTCATCACATGATTTTAATAAAGCTTTTTGATACTTTGGTTTTAAAGTGTGCAGTGCGACGAGCAGCTCTTTATGCGTCTTTAAGCTTCCCAGCATTATTTGTAAATGATAGAACTTTGTTGGTTCTTATCGTATTTAAACCCTCTTTTCGGTACATAAACTGAACAGTTTTTGTCAGTTGGGAATATATTTGTCTTAAAACGACACATGTCATTTGTATCTTGTTTGAGATCTATCATCAAATAACCATGTGCCTCTGTCGTTGCATCTTTGTAAGCTTCTTGAACAAATTTAACATTATCAGGTGAGACTTGACGAGCTAAATATCGAATTTGTGTTTTATCACGGGGGTTCTTAAAATAAATTATATAGCTCGAATTTAACGAAATATCTCTTTGACCTTTTCCTTGATGAAACAGATTTTGAGTTATATAAAATACGCTTAAATTTCTGTGGTGACTACCTTTTGTAAACATATCTACAATGCGACCATCAGATTCTCTCATAAGATCATCTATTATAATAAAATTGGCTTCCTTACCATTGAACATGCTTAAGTCAGGTAATCCTTGAAAGTAGTTGACATTTTTCAAATTGCATAAAGGTTGCATCTCATCAAAACACCATGTTATTTGGGAAAAAAATGTGTTACATATTTCTTTCACATTATTAATAAATTTCGTAACAAAATTTGATTTTCCACAACCACTAGGTCCTGCAACTATTGCAGTAAATGGATGAATAAAATGTTTCATTTTTCCTTACGTGTGGATAAGACGAGGTTCAAGAAAACAATAAGGTTTTTTACTTTTAAAACTATTTTATTGGTTCTTAAACTAAACATTACAATGATACAATATAGGTAAAAACAAAAGTAAATACATCTAAAACCATCTCAAACATTGTACAAACTTACACAACTATATATACAAAATTTTGTTAACTATGACTAGTATTAATAATTAATAATTGAACTTATTGAATAAATTATTATTATTTATCCTAATTTATAATGACCCCAAGCTAATGTATCAACATTATTAGGTAAAATATGACGTTTCGTATCTTTATATGACAAAGATATTTTATTTACACGTTGAGTAACAAGGTTACGTTTTATAGATCTAAATCTAAACATCGTTGAATATTCAATTGTTTTGTTAAAAAGACATGACTTATAATTTTCTATTTTCATTTTTTTAGTGACACATTTGTTTACCCCTTTAGCCTTAGCTATAAATTTATCGTCTACTTCTAATGCATACATTTTTGATCTTAGGCCTACAAATTCTTTAAAAATTTTACCATTATTCTCATCTTTAAAATAGCCTAACTTTTTTTTATTAATTTTTGGGTAACCAAATATATTATTATCTTCGTAATCAGATGTGTCAAAGCGTGAATGTAAGTCAGGTTTAATATCATCATAAAAATTTTCACAAAAAATTTGATATATTAAGCTATCGGTATCGGTATATAATAATTTTATTTTAGCTGGAAACTTTGTTAACATATAATTATAATGAAAATCGTACATGAGTGTTTTAGAAATATCTAAAATACAGAAACCTAAACAAATAGGTTTATTTTGAATAACCTTAGTTTTACGTAATTGTATTACAACTAAATTATTTGAAAAAATAGTTGAGCTATGAAACTCTGGTTTCGCAATTAAATCCCTCGCACCGAGGATTTTGCCTCGATTTTCCCAATGACCTAATAATTTTACATTTACACGTTTTTCAACATTCTCCATTGTCTTTCCAAAAACTGAATTATTCATTAGTTTATAGAAATCTTTTTCAAAGTCAGATTTAGCTGATTGCCGCAACTTTGTATTTATGTCTATATATTGTTGTAACCACGCACTTTGTTTAAACTTTAAAATTCTGTGAATTTTTATTAATTTTATACCCATTTCAATGCACTGTTTTAAATTTCTGTAATGTATTATGTATTTAGTTTTATTGTAAAGGTTTGGCACTAATTTAATATCCTTAGAGTTACCAATACATATGTTTTCGGGGCACAAAGGCAAATCTGAATGCAAATCGTGTAGTTCAATGGGGTATTGTAAATCTACCTCTAATATAAACCCACATTCTGAGTCATCAGGAACATTATAATCTGTATTCAAGCTTACCCATTCAAAACCCCCAAACGGAAGATATTGCGACATAGCCCACCCGTAAAGATTATTAGCATCAAAATATGTTAAAAAAGATGTTGGTTTATCTTTATGATATTCTTGCATGTATTTATTATTAGCTTTAGCATAACGATTACTACATTGAGATATACCCCCACGAATTCCCGATTTCACAAATGCTATTTGATCGAAATCTGTAAGTAATTCTAATTTAATTTTCGTGCATTTTAACATGGCATCCCAACTTAACCCAGGGGCTGTATAGTAATGAGTAGGGTCTAATCCATAAGTTTGCAAACATAGGATTCTAAAATTTTCAAATACATCAGTTAATAATAAAACATCGGTTTTAAGATATAAGTTAGAGTAATCCAACATATCTTTACAATGAAAATATTGCCAAACATCTCTAGCATGATTGTATTCGTCGTCAGAAATATGTGAATCAGTTAAAGAACTGTAAAAAATATCTTTACTAGGGAGTGATGAAAGCTTAAGGGAATCATAAGATGTCATAAATTCGTATGGATAAACTCCTTTCCTTCTTAATCGTTTGAAATCGTCATAGTTCGGAAAATTATAATTTAATGTTTCAAGTTGTTTTTCATTTAAATTTCTAGCTAATTGATCTAGACTACATGGTAAATATTTTAGTGAATCTATAAACCTCAATTCAACTTTTTGATTATTTACATTTATTTTTTTTGAGAACGAGATATATTTTTCCTTTGTTTGAGGGATTATATCTATTTCTCCTTCTAGAGTATTTAATGCATGAACAATAAAATGAGAATCGTAATTACTAAGGTTATGCAAAATAATTGGAATATGACCAGGGATTCGAAACTTAGTTTTACAAATATCGTGTGCAACACCTATGAAATTTCCTGTATGCGTATTAAAACATAGTTTATCTTCACCATTTAAACTAAAGTGACATATGAAGCATTCTTTTTCGTTTAAAATCGTTTCGTTTTCTTGATCGGTTAGGGGTTTCTGATTTTTAACAAAAGTGTTTTTTGTACAAATATTTTTTATGTCTTCATACAACCGATCCATAAATACTCGTGTACAATTTGGACCACTGTATGTTACATATTTTGATAGCTTATCATCATATGAACATTTTATGTAGTAACCAAAACTGTAAACTTCGTGTTTATGAATGTCACTTGTATAAGGTTTTGATGGATTGTTTGAGCAGGATTCAATTGGATTTAGGAAAGCCTCAAAATCAGCATATATTACGAAAGGTATTTTTAACGCCCTATTAAATTTATCAAATTTTAATATATTATTTGGAACAGGTTTACCGAACCAGTCTTTACCAGTTGTGACACCGTTTGGTATTTCGGTTTTTACATGGGAACAATCGTTTAGCTGATGATTGCATAACCTTTCTTGTGTTGGAAAGTGTAATAAACATCCATCACAAATGTAAACTGCATATTCTTGATTGGAAATTTGACTACTTACCAAACGTGACAAATTTTTGATATAGCAAAAATGATTAATATTACCACATGAAAAAAATAGTAAATTAACGTGACTAGTTTTTCTAGATTTAGTTAAAAATAACGGCCCCACTACACTATGCTTTTTTGTTTTGATGTCATATTCTAATCCAAAAACGTTTATACTAATATCGTTCAATCTTTCAATTTTTGATATATCACACATTTTAACCGGAAAAGATACTCCTGTAAAGTTTAGTTTATTTGAGTGCACCATGTAAGATGAAACTCTATCCGAATTTTTGGTAACTGGGTATAATGCTTAAAGCAAAGCCCATTTAAAACACAAACTATCATTATTCTTTACATTAATTACCGCTTTTTTAAGTTTAATGTCTCTAGGTAATTCAATATATGATTTCCCGCGTAACGGATCAAATTTATTTACATTCATATCTAAACTATTAATTTTTTGAAGACTCCAACCGCTATCTTTTTTCTCAAAAGAACTAATTTTGGTTACAAATGTGTCACAAAGAGATGTAAAGAAAATATTAAAGTCATCACCTTGCATTATTAGTTTGGAACTCAAATGTGTTAGAAATATTTTTTGTTTCTTGAACAAAATCTGCATGCAGCACAAAATTTACTTTAAAAATTGTCAGTGATCGAATCAATTCGTCAAATAATGTTATTATTTGATTTTTGATAGACTCCATAAATATTTCGGGTGTCTCGAATGTTTTTAATTCTTCACATTTACTATTGATTTTATATGACATTATTCTATTACCAAAAGTTGATTCAACGACTATTACGTTTTCTAAAGTACTATGCGATTTTGTAACATTACTTTTATGAAGATTACTTTTTAAATGGTTTGCGAAATACCTTTTACGAACTAATATTTCACAAAAAGAACAGTTCATCATTTCATCACTCACACTGTTAGATCCGGTTGACGATGTAGATGCCCTATCTTCATATCTTGCTCTTTTTGCGCTAGTAGCGTTTTCCTGATGCATTTTTCTATTTAATTCTCCTCCGGTCTGAAGAGTAGATTCACTGGAACGACAAAAAAATAATTATAAGTTTGGAGTGAACCCTATTAATGTAGTAAATATTATTTTAAAGTAACATATTACAATAACACTTACTTGATATTTGTTTCAACCTTTTCACATAAGTTGTAGAGATCTTCGTTGAAAGCATCGTCAAACACACCAGATGTCTCCACTTTTTCACAAATTTTGCATAGTTCGTCTTCAAAGTCACTCATATTTTCTGTCTCAATAGACGTGCAAAAGAAAGTACTGACACAAACTTCACTGTTCTCCATTGTTGATTTAGAAAAGGGTAACAACCAGTTACAATATACAAAGTCGAATGATATTCTTCACACTTTTACGAAGGTTTAAATAAATGTAGAGCAGGTACTTAGCTACATTATTAAAATAGGCTTACATTATTACACTAATGACTTAAAGAGCTCAACAATTTTAATGTGACTCGTTAATTGTTTTTAAAATTGTATTTCTTACAATTCTCTGCGCTTGCGATGTCCTTTGTTATGTTATAAACAAGTTTCTTCGTTTCTTTGTAACTGTCATTAGCATCATTGGTGTAGTATTTTAATTTGTAATCGGCATATTTCCATTGTTGTTCAGTTGGAACTTTTTCTATTTTACTCAAATTAAATATCTCAATTTTTATAATATGCGTTGCGTGTAAGTTATCGTCAGCATTGGTTGAAATAAAAATATTGCCATCTTTGTGAGCTCGCGACACCGTTGATGACATCTTTTTTGTCTGCTTACACTTTTTGATTTCAAAAAGTGTGTCTAGGTTGTCTTCCGATTTAACTCTTTTCAATGTTTTTGGTAGTTTGTGAGTTATGTTATCTTGGCTTTCTTCGTCGTTAGAAAACGAATAATAATAATGTTTAAAAGTATTTTCTTCGGTGTTAAATGAAGCCTGCAACAACAATAACAAATGCTTAATATACATCCTAATATTATAAATGTGAAAGTTTGTGAAGATGGATGGATGTTAGTTACTCTTTCACACAAAACCTACTTAACAGATTTGGATGAAATTCGGTATAGTAGTTGTTCAAGCACTGGATTAAAACACACAATACTTTTTACCCCGAAAAAATTTACAGTGTCCCCGTGGGGTACTGTATTTATGCAAATGGAGCAGCGGGCAAGTATATTAATAAGTATAATACTTTACTAAACAATGAAAATATATTATAACACTCACCTCCATAGTAGTTGTAGAGCACTTGTCATACAAACTTGTACAAAAAATAACAACTTCACCACACGATGACCGACTGTGACAATACTTAAAACTTTCGGCCATTATATACAAAACTTGTGGAATGCTAATTGTATTTCAACACAACTGTTATCGTTGGGTTAATGGAGGCACACATTCCGTCCCTAACTATCGCTAAAAATTATTTCGTCAATAATTACATTCCATTGATAACACATTAGTACCTGTTGAACAAGTTAGAACTTGCACATCGAAATTTTTTATATACATTGAAATGATTGGACATCTTCATGGTGATATATTCAACCAGGAAAAGTTTTCAATTTGTTCGATTTAACACCTTCATGGTGACATATTCAATCAAGAAAAGTTTTTAATTAATGGTGTTGAGATGTATAGTTGGATTTGTAAATAATGCAGCATTTAATGGTTGTTTGTCTAAAAATCCATATAATTTTGAGAACTATAAAATGAATTCCTTTTGTTTATATATTGACGGTCAACAAATTCCTTCAAAAGCTTTACAACCATCTTTTGATAATAATATTTTTACCACAACTTATCACACATTATTCTCAGGAACAGGAATACATTTTCTTAACGAAGGTAATGGGATATCTCACGATAAGTATTCGAAAGGTTATTGTTTGCTAGCATTTGATCTCACACCTGATTTGTCAGCCAATTCATCTAGTCATTGGAATCTAATTAGACATGGTAGTGTTAGATTAGAAGTTCGCTTTGAATCTGCTCTGACTCAAACGATCAATTGCGTTGTTTATGCAGAATTCGATAATGTTATAGAAATAGATAAAAATCGCAATATTTCAGTAGACTATAGTAGTTAAGTATATTATTCATAGGTTTTTATTTGTATATCTTATATGTGTATTGAATAAAAAATTTACTACAAAAAACGTTTAATTTTTCTCCCTCATATAATATGATGATATTGATATCAACTTTAAATATCATGGTGCACATTAATACTCAATCGCTAGAGCAGATAAGATCACCATACCTAAACAGTATTCATGGATACTTTAGACATACAGAAATGTTTGAAAAAAATTGATGCAAGCATTGAAAATAATGTTTACGCGGCAAACCGATTACCGATACATGTTCCAGTTCCATGCTATATCGTGAGCAATTTGGACGCTGATAATAAACCAGGTTCCCATTGGATCGCCATACATATTGATAAACAACGTATTGGACAATACTTTGATTCATATGGTCGGTCTCCACAGGGATATCACCGAAAGTTTCTGGAGAGAAATTGTAGAATATGGTCATACAATATAGCTAGAGTACAAAATGATTATACCATGGTTTGTGGAGAATACTGTATAATGTATCTGTATTATATTTATAACAATAAGTCACTGAATGATTTCTTGGTACACTTTGGTGCAAATACTTTATTCAACGATTTGAAATTATGTAGTTTATTTGAGTGTTATTTTACCAATAAAATGACTCACTTACAATACCATTGTTGTTTCACTTAACCACTAATGGCCCTAAGCTTATCACCGTCCATTGTTTACCGCTGCATGACGTAATTAGTACCCCCAATTTGACACCAAACTTTTTTTTTTTTTTTTTTTTTGCTGGTGATGCCCATCGAACGCCGAAAATCTGGAGCAAACCGGGTTCATCGGGTCTGCCTTTGAGCCAGACCCGGTGAAAACCTACTTTCACATTACCTCTCTCTAAACATAATGAGCAGCTGTGACGAGTTACCGAAGAGGCTGGTATTTTTTTGTCAACTACCCATATGTTGACTTTAAAAATTTGCGCGATGTGGCCTTGCGAATGCGAATATATCCAAGAATGAATGAATAAAAGTATGTTAATTAATGTTTCACTCACTTTGTCGGTCGAAGCCCCGCGATCTTGCTTGGATATGGGGACTGGCCTAGGCCGTAGAAATGGGGTAAAGAGACGAAGGCTGGCGCGCCGAAGTGACACGTAGACACATTCATCACGCCCGCCAGACAGTCGTTATCGTATAGGCCATAGCAGTAGCACGACTGAAATTTTTAAATGATATAGGTAGGTTAACCATGGGAAAAGTACGTGTTGCGATGTGGGCTATATCACAACACATTAAACAAGACCCAACACCGTGTTTACACACAATCACACAACATAATAACGGCCGGTTTCAATAACCTATATACCAATAACTATTACTTAAAAACGTCGTCTTTCAATCATTTGCCGGTTTTTTGCGTTACAAATATGACGTTTTTAACAAATAGATAATGGTAGATAGGTTATTAAACGGGCCGTAAGTGATTTTGGATATTATAATATAATTATTATAAAAGGCCAAGGGGGTGGGAGTTTAAAAGACCGGCACCGCACTTTTAAAATATATAATACATAAATATATGATGTAAAAATATATAATTTTATGTGTAGTTTACTGATGAGATAAATCTAAAAATTACTAAAAACTTTCACATTTTTTTGCTATGGGTAAAAAAACCTACATCATTAGTTTACATACATCATATAAAATATTCATTACGGTGAGTATTAATTTAAACGCACGAATTTCGGTAATATTAGAAATTATGTTCCTGCAACATATTATTATATGTATACAACTTTAGGGGCGAGTGACGTCATAGGCTCCGCGACTTTTGTATTGAGCGTTTTTACGAGACTTGCAAAATTCTGTAAACAAATCGATGTCCCTTTGAAAATATATTTTTAGTATACTGTTTCTTCTGAGAACTTATTCATTTTTAGAGTAAATACTATTAATTTATGCAATAAACAAATCGGTCAACTGATTGAAAATTTATGCAATAAACAAAGCGCATACTTTGGTTCATCAGGCGATAACGTCTAGAGGTTGCCGAAACTATCCATTATTATGGATAGGTTCGGCAAACCACCCACCAGTCCCACCACCTAAGATGAGTATTTGTATTTAGAACTAGCTTTTTCCTGCGGCATCTCGCGTAAATATAGTATTCCACGGGAATTATGTTCTTTTTCAGTACAGAATGCCTGCCTAAAAGCCTAAAGCCTATGTTTTAATCCAGAACCTAAATTACAACTGTACCAAATTTCATCGAAAGCATCCATCCATCGCCACAAACTTTCATATTTATAATAGTAGTAGGATAAATGCTAGGAACCGAATAAGTCAACACATACTCACCCTATCGGGGTATTTGTGGCCGTTATCAAAAAGACTATCGTCGGCTACAAATTCCAAACCTGAAAGTCCATTTCTTTCAACTTCGCCATTATTTTTTAATGTCATATATCTGCAAGGAAATTTTAATTTTTAATCGTAGATGGGTACGGGAGGACAGGGCCACCTGATCGTTATGTGAGACTAGGATACTTACTAGGGAACTACACTTCATTTACGAAGCCTGTGTATATGTGTGTGAAGATTCTTGTAGCCAAATAAGTTCCACATATTTTAGTGCTTAATTTTTTTCTAATAGGTCAAAATATGTAGGATATTAGAGTTAAACAACAAAATGGGGAATCATGTGTGCCAAGTTTCCTCCAATCATCTTAATGAATAATGAATATTTTTAATATGCAGGAAACACTAAGCTTGTTAAAATTTTATTGATATATCAGGACCTAAATAACAAATGGGTATCGCTATAATCGGTCGAGACTTATTTTTGATAAAGGTAGGTCTTATGTATGATTGATATGTAACTGCATTTAACCTGTTTCAACAATAAGAGTTCTCCAGTTCTTCACTCACTCACAATCACCGTATTGCCGATATAATTAGTTTTTAATTGAATACTTACGTGCAAAGGTCTGACGCAAATATATTTATTTCTTTTTCATTTGAATCTAGTGCCCATAACTCGCCAGTAGTTCCTTTTACTTCGCCACATTTTCCATTATATATTGTCCTATTTTTGTTCTGCCACATCTCCGTGAAACCGAGCCTTGAAAAATCTGCCTCACCAGTGTTTGTGGCGAAAACTCCGTCAACAGTCGTTGAACCATTACGCTGAAAAGGTAACTTTTAAGTAACAAAACAATAATATTAAGTCGCCATGAAAATATTATCAGGTGATAATTTTGAATATATTGGTATTACGTTTTTAAAATCATTTTTATGTATGTGGACTCTGAATGTAGATATATGTAAATGGTCATGTGACCATATACATTTTCGAGGGCGGTCCCAGAAGCCTAAACTAACTCAACCTAACTAATAAATACGAGTGATTAAAAAAACATTATTGTCTTCGATCATGCCATCCTTCAAAAGATCAAGTTATAAATTTGGAGGATGGACAAGATTGTATGGACGCTGGTCTTAGGTAGCCCAACAAGCCATATATTATTGGAAATGACGTTTTTTATACTTTATTTCTATTCTTGGAACCATATATGTAAATAAGGAAGTTTTTTGTGTTTACCTCAAAAACAAAAATTAAAGATTTTCTTCCCGTTATTATCTGCTGCATTTTGGGCGCTAGATTCGTGGAGAATAGGGCAAGGAATACGGGCAAGATAAAATACACCGCATGTATGCATATTATTTATTATTTCGAAAACTCAAATTGACTCCACGTACTTATTACCACCATTCTTATCACCAGCACCACTTAAAAATAAAAGATTCCGATAGACTGACGTGAGATACATCGTTTAATAGTATTAATTGAGCTTATTATTAAAAGTTACTGTGACGCAAATTCCCGAATTTTTGTCAGTTAAGGGAAAATCTGCATTTAAACGTACCAATTATTCCCATAAAATTCTACTACATTTTACCGCATTGCATTCATATACAGAATTTGTTTCTTATAAGTAACACTATCCAATGGTGTAATAAAACAGGGTGTGATTTTTTTCTAAAGTTAGTCGGTTTTATCACGCCTTTGATGCCATGTAATTTTTCAAAGCGGGCCGGCCCATATGTGCCAAAACATGGCAATGAAAAACCACTTTTCCAGGCCCACCCTAGCTCAAATTATTTAAATTACGTTTATACAAAAAAAAACTTTTTATTGGTTTTTGGCGTCTAACCAAAAAACCCCAATACCTAGGCTTTTTAGCTACACTTTTATGGCTATACAAAATAATCAAGTACAAAAAAGACCTTTCTAATGACGTATAGCTTGTGTGTATTATGTATTGAGTTAACTTTGGTGGATAGGCACCAGATGGATGGGCAAATCAGTTAATCAAAAGAAATTTTAGTTTATTTATAATAATTAATTAGATTTTGTACGCACGGCAGTGCGTTAGCCAAGTTTCTAATAATGAAGCATAAAAGGACAATCTAGAAACAAACCATTTTACTCTGTGACCAAAGTCGACACACTGGTCGTGGTGCAACACATTTAGATTATTTATTCTTAAATCAACGAATTTGAATTTTTCCACGGCACTAGAAATATTAGGGCATTACATATGAAACTGGCGTTTTGTAAAGAAAGAACATAAAGTCGATTTTTTTTTAACAGAATATATTTATTTAATCAAAGTATATACCATTGCTATCTATGCACTTTTGTCATCTCATAGGTAGTTCATTGATTCTTTTGCTAAAAAAACCATTCGGATTTCAGAATGTTTTCCCTTGCAAGAAGTTATCCAAATTTTGAAAAAAAAAATGGTAATCTGTTGGAGCAAGGTCCGGGGAGTACGGTGGATGTCTTAGACATTCCAATTGAAGCTCCTCTAAGTTGGTAGGCGTCTTTTATGCAGTGTGTGATCTAGCGTTGTCCTGAAGTAGCAGTGGCCTAGAGCGAATGACCGATCTCGGTTGTTTAGCAGCTAGCTTTTCGTCATGATTTGCAGTTGCTGGCAATAGACATCTGTCGTAATCGTCTGGCCAGATTTAAGAAAGCTGCAGTGAACGACACCGGCACTAGTCCACCAAACGCTCACAAGTAACTTTTTTTTAATTCAATTTTCGCTTGGGGCATGCATTGGCTGGTTCGCCAGGGTTCAGCCATGGCGATGAGCGTTTCCGATTATCGTACAGGATCCACTTTTCATCACAGGTAATGATTCGATTTAAAATCCCTTCATTATTGTGCCGGTTGAGTAATGTAACGCAGCAGCCGACGCGCGTTTATCGGTTTGCTGCACTCAATTCATGAGGTACCCACCTTTCAAGCTTTTTCACCTTCCCAATTTGCGTCAAGTGGATTCAAACAGTTTTATCACTAACACCGCAGCCTGCAGCTAACTCGGATGTGGTTTGCGATGGATCCGCTTCCACAATAGCGTTCAATTCTTCATTATCAACTTTGGTCTCCGACCGTCCATGGGGCTTGTTCTGCAGGTCGAAATTTCCAGAACGAAAACGTTGGAACCAAAAACGCACTGTGTTTTCTTTTGCGACACTTCTTTCACGTTTCTGCAGCACTGGTGCCACGGTGGAACTCGTACTCGAAAATAATACGATATTTCAAGTTTTCCTTATTGTAAACAGAGTGACGCAAAGAAAAAACCAAAAGAGGAAAAAACAAATGAATTACGGTTTTCGAAACACAAATGCATGAGTATATAGTGGTATAAAGACAAACGCCAATTTCATATACACACACCGGCATATTTAGCGGAACATAAAATAAAGGTTTGATATCATTATCATATAAGGTTTCTGGCTGGTTTATACGTCATTTAATTTAAAAAGAAATATTTTCAAATTAAGAAAACAACTGAACATCACATTTTATGTAATTGTTTTAATTTTATCCAAATACACCTTATCTGGAACGAACTTCGAGTATTTCTTCCTTCTGAGTTTGATTTAAAATTTCATTGAAATACTGTTTTTTGTTTTTTTTTTTTAATCGCGCAGCTTTTTGGAGTTGAGGACTGAATTATGCCTGACTTAGCCCCAACGGAGATTGCCAGGGCACTCGAAATGCGAAGAAATGGTCAAACCTAAAGAGTGATATCCACTTCTTCGTCGACCAGTTTCAACGATCCATCACAATATCCAACGGTACAAGGAGACCGGTACTTATGTGAGAAGAGCAGGACAAGGCAGAAAAAGATGCACTTCGAGTAGGGATGATCGTTTCATTCGGCTTCGTGTACGTAGGAACCCCCGATTGACGGCCGTCCAAGCCCGACATGAGTTAAAAGCAGTGCGGGGTGTAACCGTAAGTGAGCGTACGGTACGAAGAAGGTTCGAAGAAGGTTTGGGTTCATTTGTGCCCGCCAAGGCTCCAAGGCTCGAGGTAAATCATCGTAGAAACAGGTTAAGTTTTGCTCATGAACATCGACTTTGGAACGCGGACCAATGGAGTAAGGTATTGTTTAGTGATGAGTGCAGAATTCTCTTAAATCAAATTTACGGCAGGCAAAGAATATACAGACGCAAAGGAGAACGATACATTCAGACAAATTTTGAAACTACAGTTGCATACGGTGGTGGATCAATAATGGTTTGGGCGGGCATTTGTTTGGGAGCTCGCACAGACTTGGTAGTGATTGACAGAGGGAGTCTGACTGCAGACCGCTATATCAGAGAAGTTTTAGAAGGAAATGTCGTACACCGTTTGCCCCATATATCGGTGACGATTTTGTTTTTATGCAGGATAATGCTCGGCCGCATACCGCTCGGGTAACTCAAGCTTATCATAATGATATGAATATCACTGTTATGGAGTGGCCGGCGAGATCACCGGATATAAACCCAATAGAGCTCGTTTGGGACTTACTGAAAAGAAAAGTTAAATCCAGAATTCCAGCTCCTGCCAACGTGGGTGAACTGCGAATCGCCGTAGTTGAGGAATGGCGGAGACTATCCCAGGAGACCATCGATAACATCATTCTCAGTATGCCTAGACGGGTAAAAACTTTAATAAGAGCACGTGGAGGAAATACGCGATATTAATCACCATTTTTCTAATTTAATTAATTGTTATTTTAATATTAATTTTCACTTTTCCCGGTTACATGTAAAGTTCAAAAATGTACCATTATTCACAAATAGCCTTTACTCGCAAAATCTGTTCTTAATGTGATCTCATTTTAAGTAAAACAAATGAAACTTTAAATAACAAAAGAAGTGTAGTAAGTAGATTTTAAATAAAACCATATTTTTTTTATGGACCTTTTTTTTTGTGTTCCGCTAAATATGCCGGTGTGTTTATAAGGACCTAATAGATTTGTGGCTGAGACAACTACAAAAACAAGGCAAAGTGGAATATTCCACAGCCTTATTAAACAAAAAATGATGACTGGTACTCTCGATAGAGTTAAGTTTGGGGGTGCTAGCTAATAGATTTCTAATAGGGTTACGTATACTCACTGTATAAAGCCAACCGAATCGTTGGAACGGTATCGTGTAGGGTAGAGCCGGTATCTGAGCTGCGAAGTCCAGTAGCGGCAGTTGAACTCCATCGAACAGCCAAGACGAGACATTGGCAGTTAGAAACATGTGCGGATTGTACGAGCGCAAAACCATGTGTACTAAGGTCTTGACTATTATATTGTCATTGCGTATGCTATAGGCAATAGTCTGAAAAGTAACATGCTATTAAATTATAGTCATGGGCTCCCACGCTCATTTTCTGGCTGCCTCACTTTAATAATAGGTACCTGGGTAACCGAGATTTCTCGAAAATCACAAAAATTGAACCCAACACATACCAAATTTTCGAACAATGCAAAATTTATACATACGCATACCAAACTGCCAATCGGACTGACATAAGAGAGTCGAAATTATTGATATATTGTTGCACGACGAAAGAAAAACATATATATAGCTTAATTTTTAAGTTTTCAAGGGATAATACCCTAGCTAGATCCATTTTTGTACCCCAAAATTCCCAACATACAAAATTTCATGGTAATACTTGTATTTACTCGTTTAAATTATAATATAAAATATTGCAGTGACGCGAATAAGTGGGTCGTTAGTGGTGTGAATCGGCCGAGCATTGTTTGTGAATGGGTTGATTCGCACTACGGTTCGAATCGCCTAAGACGTTTTTAGAATGGGTCGATTCGAACCGTAGTAGAAAACATTCCTTAGTTTAGTAAGCGAGTGCAGCGAGTCTACTGTAGTCAAAATGGAGTTAAAAAATAAACTCAATTGTTATCGGTGATGAGGTTCACCTACCGTCACACAGGATTTTCCGCGTGGGTGATATGTTTGCCTTGTGGCGTCTGGCCCATATGGTTCGGTGGTCTCTGCCTACCCTATTGGGAAATAGACGTCAGCATATTCTTCCTTATTAATAAAAATATTTACACCATGGATACGCTAATCCGAGTTACTGTCTTTGTATTTCATGTAGCTTTTCCAACCTATCAGACAAATACAGCCATATTGGATTAGCTAATCCGTGGTGTTTTTATTAATACGGGCGATTGTACACCTGCACAATATGCTCACGTTGCTGCTGCATATTGTGTAGGTGCAAATACACCACCCCTCGGAGGCAAAAATTTGATGAACTTCTGTTAGGTACCTACTACAAGTAGTAACCACATATGTCTACATAGTACAACAAGAACTGAGAGTAATGTGATATTTGCAGAAATGCCTTGTCTTATGTATTTAATTCTTTTGACGTGGTATACGAGTACATATATATGTATAATTGTAACGCGCATTCATAAAACTTACATACTTCACAATTATAAAAATTGTATATTTTTGCTCACTAACGTAATGTTACAGTCTAATCTGTATGCATATAATCTAAAGATAGATATATAATATTATTATATCCTCCAAGATATAATCTTATATATATTATCTTATAATCTAAAATCGTTCTATTATATCGCTCTACTTGCCAATGGCTCTAGGAGTAGCGACGGCATTTTTAATGTGAGTTATACCCAATTCTTTGATAAAATCTTTAAAATTAGCCGATGTAAATGATGTTCCCTGTCACTTATTAACCGTTTTGGTACGCCAAATGTTCCAAAATAATCTCTTAAAACTACAATAGAGGAATTAGTTTTAGTATTTTTAACAGCTCTTAAAACGATAAATTTAGTATATGATTCAATAATAACAAGTATATAACAATTTCTTCTTTTTGATCTAACAAATGGCCCAACATGATCAATATGGATGGTGTAAAAAGGCACAGGTTCTTTGGGTATAGGGTGTAAGAAACCCTGCTTTTTACCTGCTGATAATTTATTGTGAGCACATTCTAAACAAGAATTGATATATTTTTTTACAAAGTTTCGCGTTCGTGGGAACCAATAATTTTGTTTTATTTTATCTAATGTTTTTTCTAATGCAAAATGTCCTATTTCATCATGATTTTTTTTTATATTTACCACCTGCAGCCTTTTGGCACCACCCATCTTAATCCGTTGTCAGTGATTTTGTATACTCTATCACGCTTTAGAACGAAGTTTTTGCGTACCTCTACAATATTATTAAAGTCCTCACTAGACAAAATATTTTTAGTTCGTTGAATTTCACTATCTTCCATTTGCACGGTTGCTAACTAATCGTCCGTTATAGTCATAATCAAAATCCTTTATTATAAGAGTCAATATTGTTAATTATTCCAGCATTTTCTGTCATCGGATTTCTGCTTAATGCATCTACATGAATCATACCTTTACCCGATTTATACACTATATTACAATCGTACTCCTGAATCAAGCTCCACCATCGAGCTACTCGTGGTATCATGTCACGCTTAAGAAAGTGGCTCTTAATGAGTTACAATCAGTGACGATAGTGAAGCTTAATCCTAAGATGTAGGTCCTAAACTTTACTAATGCCGAAATAACTGCAAGAGTTTCTAATTCATAAGATGAAAAATGAGATTCTTCTGGAGATGTTTGTCTACTATAATAAGCTACTGGTTTAAAAAGTTCATCAGTTTGTTTCTGTAATAATATACTACCTATACCATGCTTACTAGCGTCCGTATGTATTTGAGCTTCAAATTTAGGATTCTATAGTGCCAATACTGGTCTTGACACAAGTGCATGTTTTAATTTTTCAAATGATTCTTCTTGAGCTTGCGACCACACCCAAGAATAATTTTTCTTTAGTAAAAACGTCAGAGGTCGTGCTAATTCGCCAAAATTTTTAATAAATCTTCTGAAAAAACTAGCAAGTCCTATAAACTGTCTTACGTTATGTACATCTTTAGGTTGGGAAAATTTTTAACTGCTTCGATTTTTTTACTACCTGGCATAAGGCCACACACTAGAAATCTCAAAACCTAGATAATTAACTTGACCTTGAAAAAAATAACACTTTTGTGGTTTTAAAGTTAATCCAGCTCCCTAAATTTTTCTAAAATAATTTTTAATCTTTCAATGCCTTCTTCAAATGATTTACTTGGAACTAATATGTCATCCATATATGCTAATGCAATATTATACCGTAAGTTCCCTAATCCCCAATGGATAGTGTTGTTTAATAGTCTTTTTATTTAAGGCCCTATAATCTACACATAAACGCTTATCACCGGTTTTTTTCTTTAACTAGCAATACTGGACTTGCGTATGGAGATTGAGATTCCCTAACTATATTGTATTTTAAAAGTTCCTCGACTAGTAATCTGACCTCTTCTCTTTCTGAATGACTAAGTCTATACGGGCGATAAACAACTGGTTCCTTATCTACTAGTTGAATATCCATTTCAGATACTGTTGATTGTCCTAATTCTGACAAATCCAAAGCGAAGCAATCGCGATGTTCATTTAAAGTATTTAGTAATTGTAACCTTTGATGGTCATGTAAATTTTCATCAATATTAAGATCACCTAACACTAGAGGGACTCTATTAAATGTTTGTTGTATCCTATTAATATTTTTAACATTATAAACAAAAGCTCGAGCTAAAATCTGACCTTTTATTAATTTAACTTCCCTATTTTCATAATTATTTATTGTTAAGTAACCAAGATTATTTTTAAGTTCATAGCTACCAACCTCAACAGTAAAGTTTAACCGATAACCATTCTCTACAAACCTGAAAAGATATTTAAATTACTAAACACCTTAACTGACGCACAACCGTTTACCGTAATTGATTGACAAGACTTCAGAACAAGACGTTTGTCGTCCGAATTTCGCTTATCAGTTATAAATAAATTTGTGCTAGACTTAAATACCCACACGTGTGGCTGCTCTGTAGCAGTTTGACCGATTAGTAAATCATAGTTCAAATAATGATCAGGAACAACTATTGCTTCTACGTTAATTTTAGCATTATCCACTATTAGCATAATGTTAACTTTACCCACGGCCCTAACATAAGTATTTCCGAAACCCTTAAGCAATGGCAGATCGTTTAGTTGCCATGTTTGAAACGAAGTAAGTTTATTCATAACAGACTTTTTAATCAATGTGCATTGACTTCCAAAATCTACATATCCTGTTAATTGTACGTTATTAACTTTAACCGATTTAATAAAATTTTTATCTTTATTTGTTTTACTACTTTCATCTAGTCATATGGTTTTGACTTCGGAGTTCATTACCCAGATACTCTTATTACATTGGGGATTATCATGACCAACACGGTTGCATTTTTGACATTTAATAATTGGCTTTTTACATGTTGATACTATATGACCCGTTTCGTGACAGTTAAAACACTTTACTTCCCTATTATTTACATTTTTTATTATTTTACGAGAATTTTCATTCGAGAAGCGTATTGGTTTTTTATTGAAGCTATCTAATCGTTCATGTTTAACACCTCTTAAATAGCTTAATAATTTATCAGCATCTTCAAATCCTACTGCTTCTGCACCATACCGTATTGACCTATCCTCAATTCCATAAATAATGCAATCGATAGCGTTCCTACCCGTAATACCGCCGCGATTTAAATAATTTAATTTTTCATAATAATATTCTTCAAGATCATCACCAAATTTAGCTTTTTTTAATAACATTTCAGAGAGTAAATGACCATAGTTTTCGTAAGACGGAAAAGCAGACATAAGCTTTACTGACCATTCTTCCCATGTAAGCAGTAAAGACGGTTGCCCTTCATACCATCTTTTTGCCGTACCAGCTAGTTTTGGAAGGGCATAATGAGCTGTCTGTTTACTATCCCAGTTTGGTTTTTTATTTTGGATCAAACTCTGGAACTACGTTTATACTTGTAAATCTATCCTTAGTTTGTGAATTTATAGTAGAAATAGTTTCTAATGAATTTTAATACACTTTAGTAACTCGACATTAGGATCACTAGTAGCATAAGGCTGCTTATGATGAACTGGACTACGTGATCTAGCGATATTATATATAGATGGAGTTTCCAATCGACGATATTCGCGTCTGCTACGGCTACGGTTTCTAGATCGAAGGTCACGATATTCAAAATGATTTGTAACTGACCTGCTTCGGGACCTGGACCGGAGACTTCGATTGCTGACATGTAAATTGGATGAAGGCGATCTTCTGTTCCTGTGGCGTATGGTGTGGTCATGGTGGTGCTCATCCGCTGCCCGATGACTCGGCCTGCCACGTGTTCTGGATCGGCTGCGTCTTGAAGACTTCTCCAAGACACCAGAGTTCTTCCGAGTTGGTATCCCCAACACCACGCTAGGGATCCTTCGTCCTAATTGCCCTAATATAATACTAGGGCTCCGTGGTGTTCGTTCAGTTTGTTCTGTCGACATCTTTTAGATTTGGGCGTGAGATATCACGAAGGATTGAATTTCCTTGGTGTCGTACCGCTTCTGAATTGTAAAAATGAATGAAACTACAATTGTCGACTTATTCGTTGTTCCACTTTATTCACTGTTTCACTTTTTCACACTGGATACACACTTATTTAATTATAATACTTATTTTAATACACAGTCACTCTGTAATTATTGCAGCACTTTTACACTTTAAAATAAAACACTTTTTCCAATTACTTCGAGAGATCTGTCGATAGAGTAATAATCCCGTTCGCTGTCGAGCACGGCCTTTTATAGTTCCTCCATAATCGGTTGAGTGTTTGATAAACGGATATGAGACATTGGCGCCATTTTAAATTCCACTGAACCTCACCATAAAAATCGGTACTCTATTAAAAATAGCACAAAATAATAAACTATGATTTATAAGACGAATACTTTAAATATTTGCACATTTTTACTAAATGTATTTTTATTCTTAATCATGAATAACAAATCGTCTGGCATTTCCGGCTGACTTATAAATCGAATAGACAATCCACAAATTCTTTATGGTAAAAATCACTTTTGAAATAATTAAAATGAATGTATCATTTTCTAAAATAACAATGTAACATTTATTTTAAACCGATATCAAATTATTAATTCACAAATTTTTACTTAAAACGTTGATTTAATTATAATAAAAACAAATGTCAGCTGTCAGAACAAGAAATCAATTCTTATTAAGCTAACACAAGCAAACCGATTGCCTATGATAAGCAATTACAAGTGCGTTTACGTTCCTTAAAACCCTAAACCGTTTGCTTTGTGAGTTCAAGGGGAGATCGATGTTAAACACCGGGAACACACTTGTAGCTTCTCTAGTGCGGGTGTCTACGGGTACAGGCCGGTAAAGTTTTATTTATGAAATAGATCTGGAAACAAACAAGCGGGCCGCCTGATGGTAAGCATTATATCCGCATTTGGACATCCGTAGCAACTGAGGAGTTATGAGTGCGTTCACGGTCTTTAAAACCCCTAACCACTCTCTTCATATTCCGGTAAACTACAAAAAAAAAAATATCCCACAAAAAACATTAAATGAGAAAAAATAAGTCTTTTCTTTTGCGTTTCTATCATAGCAGAAAAATCAAGTGTCGGCTGTAAAAGAAGTTGTGCTCTAAATTTTCCTTACTTATAAGTCTTAGGCAGAAAAAACGGCCAACAAAACGAGGAAAGGAGTAGTCGTAGAGTAGTTTAATTTAAGGTTGTAAAAGAAGTTAGTAAAATTTTTCCTACCTTTGGCGCCCTGTACCTCAAAATTGGCCCACCGCACAAACTAGTGGGTATGCATACGCTTATTGTACACACCAATACTACCTACGACATGATATATGTTTTATCAGTAAGAGTATATAGGTAGCCTCGCCAGGCTGGGTCCATAGATACAGAAAGTTTTTGCTTATAATTTTACTAATAGTAATACTAATATTACTAAACAGGACAGCACATATAGACCAATTATGCAAGAAAATTAGCAAAACGGTGTATGCACTCTCTAGGCTATCATCAATAACAAACATAGATGCCTTAATTATGGCGTATCATGGTTTTGCCGAGTCAAATTTACGGTACGGAATTATATACTGGGTCAACTGTGACGACCTCTGTTGCTCAGTGGTTCAGCGCGTAGGTGCTCAAGCCGGGGGTCGCGGGTTCGAATCCCGCCGAAGGAACACATAGTTTTTCTGTGTTCCTGGATCATGGATGTGTATTAAATATTTGTATAACATAGTAAAAATCTTAAATATATGTATAGTATAAAAGTATTAAATATACTTCCCGTTTTCTGGTACCTGTAACACAAGTTCTTCGGATACTTAGCACGGGGCCAGATTGACGTGGTGTGAAGCGTCCATAGATATTTATATTTATATTATATAACTCCACACATCGCGACGCAGTACTTAAAGCCCAAAAACGGTGCATCAGAGCTATGTTCAAATTAAAATCGAAACAGAGCTGTTTACCATGGTTCAAAAAGTATAAAATTCTCATAACTCCATCGTTATATATATACGAGACCGCAGTTTTCGTAAAAAATAATGCTGAACTTTTTGAGACCTTCGGTTCTTTACCACGCGATCGAAGGGATAACTGTAGACTAAGGAAGCATAAAAGTAAATACCGAATTAATACACAAAAGTATTTTCTGCATGGCAATTCAAATTTATAATAGAATACCTTAAGAAATTAAATTATTAGAATTAGGATCGTTTAAGAGGCTTCTCAAAGACTATTTAGTGGAAAAATGTTACGACTCGGTTAAACACTTTCTAAATAATTCGAAGTTTTAGATTTATTATTGGATAGGTTAGTTTTAAGATTTTAATGGATTTAGTTTTATAGATGAAAAGATGATTATATTTTTGGAATTTTTAACATTTTATAACGTATTTTATCTTTAATTTTTGTAATTAAGTATTTGACATTTCATTATTATTATTTCTACTATTATTTTTTTTATTTATTTAAGAACTATAAATTTATTAGAATTAAATTATAAATATAATAATATAGAATTAAATTATGAGGTTAAATTTTATTTATTTGTGCTGTGATGAATGAATTATCTTATTTCATGATACTAGGAATTGACATATTTTAATTGCAATCTTGTTATTGACTGATACGTTTAAATTTATTTTTCAAATTTTTCTTCTAAAAGTAATTTCATTGTGTTACAAATAACACAATATCTAGTCAAAACAAGATATTCACATACCATTGTAATGGTAGGATGTGCATGTACTCTCATCAGTAACTGTAAACCACCATTGTAAAACCACATTCACGTGAATAAATGATTTGATTTGATTTAGGTTTAGTCTATACAAATATTATAAAGAGGAAAATTTTGTTTGTTTGCATTTTATAAGCTCCGAAAGTAATGTACCGATTTTGATGAAATTTAGTACAAGTACAGCGTAGACCAAAGGACTACTTTTCATTGCGAAAAAATGTACGGTTGCCGCGAGATTAACTTTAGCGCGCAACGAAGTCGCGGGCAATATCTAGTATATATACAGGTGACCTGAAATTCGATACATTCCTTTGAAAGATAGAAAGTAGACCTCATTTACAGTAATATTTTTCATGGCATCCCCTATCCGAAAGTTGATATTTACAAAGTTATTGAAATTTCAAAAATTGTTTCTTTATTTTCGACTTTTTGACTTTGACATGACGTATTTTTTAAAATGTTTGTCTTTTTAGTGATTTTTTTATGTATTTTAACCGTCAATGAGTCAAATATTATTTTTAAGGAATAAATAGGGACAAACTAAGCGAGAACTTTTCATTATGAGACATGAAACAGAATTTCCTTCAAAAACAGGTGATTTTCTTAAAAAAATGTATGATACAATGCGTACAAAGACCTTAAATAACTTAAGAAAGTTATTTAAGCTCATAAGCTTCCAAAAAAGGTACAAATATGTACATAAAAATATGAACATGTAATAGACAAAACAATCATCAGGTAACGTTATCTCAAGAATTACTCTACCTGAGGCGACCTTTTTTTTCAATTGTTTCCTTTGTTCAAACTTCGGGATGTTTCGGCTACTGTCGTCGCGGCCCTTTGTCAATGAGTTACCGACTGGCTTAGAGAGCAAATTTAGTAGCTATATATGACACTACTTCACCAAAATATTGCAGGTGCGTTAAATAAAGCTGATGAAATTACATTATCCTTGACGAATTTTACATCAGCTAATAAAGAAATGGACATTTTATGTTAAACAGAAACTTTTATAAAAAGAGGTATGACGACTCTACTTAAAATACCGGGATATACAGTCGTCATACTGTTGTAACGCAAAAAGAGGAGGTTCTTTGTATCTTTGTATCGCCGATGAATTCGCATGTGACTTTAACTTTGAGGTATCTGCCGTAGAGTAATTATACCATAAAGTAGTCATTTTATGTATCTACAGAACACCTAATAGTAATCCCAATATCTTCATAGATAAACTGGAAAAACTTTTGTTAAAGTTAAAGTCCAGAAAAATTATTTTGTACGGTGACTGGAATCTTGACACACTTAAACCTAATAAAAGTTATCTAGAACTTCAAAATATGTTAAAAAATTTAACATTAAAATGCTCTTAAATTTGCCGACCAGACAGCAAGCATGTCTTGATCAATTTGCCAGTATTTTAAAAGGAGTCTCTGCCGAAATCCACTATCTAGCACTGTCAGACCATGAAACCGGACAAACGCTCACCATAAAAGTTAATCATAAACTAAAATTGACAAGCTGGATCGAATATGTTAGGGTTTTCATCAGGGATAACATTGAAAAATTCAAAGATTGCATCTCCGCAATCCGTTTTTCTGAGGTTTACCAAAACAATAATTTAAATAACGCATTTAATGTTTTTCACGAATTATTTGTTTTATTTTTTGATCTACATTTCCCTACTATAGTATGCACAAAGAGCATCAAAAAGTACAATAAATCCTGGCTAACTAATGGATTAAGGAAGTCCTGTATTAAAAAAAGAAAATTATATTTAAATTACCGGCTTACAGGAAACGATAAAAAAACAAATTATAACATTTATAAAAATTACAATATTATGCTAAGAAAATGTATTTATAAATCACAACAATTACAAAATAAAAAATATATAGATAAGACAAAAAATAAATGCAAAGCTGTGTGGCAGATTATAAATAATAATATAAATGACATAAAAAATTATCAAGAAATAGATATAATTATATATAATGATAAAATATATTCTAATGTAAATGATATAAGTGAAGCTTTTAATGAATTTTATAGAAATTTGACTAATAAAAATAAATTCGTTTTTAAATCAGATTTGCAAAAACATAAAAAGCTACATACTCAAATTCTATATTATTAAAACCGACTGATAAAATGGAAATATATGAGGTTATTAAAAATCTAAACAATACGAATTCAGTAGGCATAGATAATTTAAATACTAAATTCATAAAAGCAAGTGCTAAGTATATTTGTGAACCACTAAGCTACATAATAAATCTTTTTCTTGAAGAAGGGACTTTCCCAGAAATACTAAAAAAATCAATTATAAAGCCTTACTACAAAACATGTGATACTAAATATATGAACAACTACAGGCCAGTAACGTTAATTCCTGTCATTCAAAGATATTTCAAAAGATTATGATGAAAAGATTATGCAGCTTTGTGATAACATATGACATATTAAAACAAAAACAATTTGGATTCAGAAAAAATAGAAATACTACACTAGCATGCTTTAATTTAATAAAAAATATTACTGAAAATTTAAATAATAAAACAGCAATTACAGTAGCTTTTCTAGACATGAGTAAGGCTTTTGACTTTGTCGATCATAAGCTTCTCCTCTTTAAACTTGAAAAATATGGCATTAGAGGTAAAGCATACGACTGGATAAAAAGTTACCGAAGCGGACGACAGCAGTGTGTGCAGATAATTAAAATACAAAATGGCACTAAAGTTAATAGCAGGTCAAGATTTTTACACAACGATTACGGTGTTCCTCAAGGAAGCTTATTAGGACCGTTTCTTTTTTTAATGTACATAAATGATCTTCCTGACGCTGTCGATCAAGAAACTATTTTATTCGCAGATGACACAAGTGTGCTCATTAAATGTAAGAGCAATCAATCGTATCAAAATATAATATCTTCTACACTTGACGAAATATTTATATGGCTAAAATATAATAATTTAAAAGTTAATCTTAATAAAACTAAATTAATCCAATTTTGTGACTACTGAACTCATCCTATTGACATAAATATTAATTTTAATGACATTCAATTAAAGGAAGTTAAATGTACAACACTTTTAGGATTGATGGTTGACAGGCACTGTGACTGGAAGTCACACATTGATTTCGTATGCAACAAACTAGGAAAATTTGTGTTCGCAATCAAAACGCTACGGCTTAAAGTTTCTATGGAAGCAGCGTTAACCGCATATCACGGCTACGTGTCCTCGGTTCTATCTTACGGTCTGTTATTGTGGGGGAACTCGTTTGATTTTGAAAAGGCTTTCCGGGTGCAAAAGAAATGTGTAAGGGCTATTTGTGGAGCTTGGTCTATGCACAGCTGTAAACCACTTTTTACAAAACTTTGCATATTGCCGCTGGTGTGTCTATATATTCGTGACCTTTGTGTGTTCGTTAAGCAAAATACACAATATTTTACAGTTAGCTCAGATGTAAATAATAGAAATGCCCCATCAAGATTTAAATATAAATTATATATGCCCCAATGTCGTCTAGAATTATAAAAAAGAAATGTTTTTATTAGCGTTATAAAAGTGTATAATAAACTTCCCGACAGATTTAAAGATTTGAATTTAATTAATTTTAAAACTCAGATATCAAAATGGCTATTAGAAAACTCCTTTTACACTCTTGACGAATACATGAGATTTGAAGAAAAAATAAAATAAATCGATAAATAATGAAGTATATAACTAAATTGACATAATATATTATCCTGTATTTATACATTGACTTCACTAATATTTGAATTTATTTTATCTTTATAATGGCAAGTGGATTTAATCCTGCAAATTTACATAATATGTAACTAGGTATTATTATTTATTTGTTTTTAAAATCATATATTTTGTGTAATTTATTTTATTGTGTTATTTTGTATTATTTGCTAATTTATCCTTTGACATTGTAACAATTTTATAATGAATTTTATTTTGACATACTAAACAAATTGACTATTTATACGAATCTTTAACATTTTTCTAAATGTTATTTGTTACATTTAACTCCCTACCATTGTGATGTAATATAATCTACAAAAAAAATATTATTTTTAATGCATTGCACGCTATTATAATGGCAGAATGTATCAGCAGCTCTCACAGAATATAATACCATTATATACTACATTCTAGCAATAAAGGAATTTGATTTGATTTGATTTGATTTGATACGGTTTTCGAATTTTTTCCTCTACTTGCGCTACTTGACTTAGCTTCATGCCAAATATAAATACATTACATTCAAGGTCAACAGGATTCCCTTACGAGAGTCACAATATGCGGCATACGAATCTTTTGATTGCATCGACTAAGATGAAGAAGATAGAACTTCGATATTTATATTACAATGCTGCAAGAGATTGCAAGCTCGAGATTTTAATATTCCATACTCAATTTAAACTTTAAAGTTAAACCTACACTGAGTTTACCTAAACTTTACCTAAACGGGTTACTGTCTACTGAGCAAAAATATATTGACACACAGACACAGAACGACATTAAGGTTCCGTTTTTGAACAAACTACGGAACACTACAAAACTATCTGCTTATAATAAAATTATATTTAAATTATTATGTAAAACAAGTATTTTATCTCGGCAAATGGCACTTCGGTCGTCGGCGACTTTGGTATATTTACCAATAATTGTCGGTAGCGTTTGATCACAGTTATATTTTCAATTCACTCGGTTAATGTTACACTTCAAAGGAGGTCAAAGGTTAATACTGATTTAACTCTTTCTTTGTGTTAATAAAGCGCTGTAAAGTTGTGAAGTGATAAAAGAAATACACAAGTCACAATACGAAACGTATATACAGTACGTGGGTAACTTTATTTTGTGTAATATTAAATAGTCTGTACCTGTAGGCTGTACAACACTACTGACCGGACAGGCCTTATCCTGCCTCAATGAATGCTTATCGGTTAGATCAACCTATTTGTTCATAACATTAGGTATTGATTATTGGTTGTTACCCGCGACTTCGTACGCGTAAAAAAATTTTTCGCGGGAACCGTACATTCCAGCGGATTTTCAGCTGTTGAACGTCGACTGAATGTGATAGTTGAACCGCCGCATTTCACTTATAACTTATCTCTTTAAGATATCTCTTCCAGCAAATCCATAATTGTTAATGCAAGTAAAGTAGATAGGGCAATGTACACAGAGACACAACATATAACTAAATCATTAACATTCAGACTTAAACTAAAACTTATACAATATCTAAAAATACGACGGGGTTCCCTCTGACAATTATTGAGGTGGTGGGTTGAGTCATGATGATGATAAGGGTATACGCACCGCGACGATGGGGTTGATGCTGGTGATCATGTCCGACAGGCTGCCGCTAGACCTCTCCGGCTGATAGTACCACCAGCGCTGGTTGCGGAACGTCACCGTGCTGTTGTCGTTCCATGTTATGTTCACCTGTAAATGTCAGTCACAATAACGAACCGCACGCTGAACTATTTATCGCTAAACTACGTATTGAATAGTATAATAATAATATTTATTATCATTGTTCATTACAACATTTATAATTTTTATTTAGGTACATCAGTATTATAACGAATGTTTTTGCAGTCAGTGTCCAAACTTTCAGGAGTGAATATACTCTTGAATATAAGCAATCAGCTGTTTGCTACAAAAGGGCTACGGCATAGATGTAGGAAACAGCTGCTCTTTTTTTTTTCAAGTAGGAATGTTGATCCCATAGTAAAAGTTGCTTATATTGAAAAGTTTATTCACTCCTGAAAGTTTGGACACTGAATGAAAAAACACTATGTATAGAACCTGACACTTGGTATGTAAAAATAAAATAATATATAAATACCCCCCTACCCCAATACGGTATTTTCCTATATTTTTTATTACATAGTATAATTATGAATAGTGCTCTGAAAATTAAGACAGTTTACAAAAGAAATAGTATACTAAAAACCAATATTTTCAAAGATATTGCGAATTGTTTGAAGCACTTTTGTGAGTCTCGTGAAAACGCCCCATATAAAAGCCGTACAAGTAGGTGACGTCACACGCTACTAATGTTGCTACGAAATGTATGGCCATATGCACAAAATTTCTGATATCTCCGAAGTTTGCGCGTTTATGTTGATACATACCTAAACGGAGATTTAAAAACTCAAGATAGGCTATGACGTACATTTGACATAATAAATCTTCATACTCAAAAGTTACGCCATCTTGGTTTTTACCATACTTCTAATGTCAGCCATCTTGTTTTCATCATACTTCAAATGTCAAAATGACCCAAAAATCTCAGATTATATATATATAATCTGAGATTTTTGGGTCAATATATATATATATATATATATATATATATATATATATATATATATATATATATATATATATATATATATATTGACGTAAGTAAACTAAATAAGTAGGTTTTTTACAATAATGTTGTAAAAAAATATTTCTACTTTTTTGGTGACTTCGAAATGCATATAAATACATAACTACACATAAAATCCTAATTCTTTTTAATTTGTCAAGTCGTAATACCTAATTATTTCTCAATTTATTAAAAAGAACTAATTTTTTACATGAAGGACAATACCCAATTATTGTAATTTATAAATTTAATATATATATATTGTAAAAATATAAAATACGGATTGCGGTTTACGTTTTTATACTCCTAGATACATACAATATAGAATTATATTTATTCTTATTTATTTGTGTATAAATAAAGGGTGAACAACTCAAAATATGTACTTTAAATCTTTTCGGCTAATTATCGGGGAGATGCCAACAATAGGTCATCTTCCCCTTCATACTACAAAAATAATTAAATAACAACTAGAAATTTCGCTACGGAATTCGTAGTAGTCTGGGGGTCCGTAGCTACGTAGCTCATAGCGTAGACGAGCTACAAAATTTGGTTTTACGCAATGCTAAATAAAGCCTACCGTTAATTCCAGTCTGTATACTGTGATTCCAGCCTATGGCCACAGAGCAATGATTTCAAAACTAAGGATGGGCTATGACGTACATAAAAAAAACATTTTATCAGAATAAAAAACAAGGTTTTGTTTTCTGAACGTTAAACAAAAAAAAAAGGATTTCAATTACCACCGGTTCGGAAAACTAACCCGGCGAAAAGAACCGGTGTAAGAAACTCGCGCGGGTGCCACCTTTTAGTAAAAAAGGTAGCCAAAATTGTTCCTTTAAAAAAAAATATGACATTTTCTGGGAGTTTATTATAGAAACGTATACACTGACCTTTAAAAGAATTGCTTATTTTACTGAGTCTAGTCACAGGTACAGCCAGCCTGTGTTTATTCCCAGTATTTATGGAATTTATCCCCAATATGCCTCGTCTATAATATATATATATTGATTGGCATAGACGTATATATATATATACGTCTATGCCACAGAGTAAATAATACTAGAGGTCGCCGTGTGGTCGAAATAAAAGTTTGTTTAAATCCAGATCCTAAACTACTACCATACCAAATTTCATCGAAATCCGCTCAGTAGTTTTTGCGTGAAAGACTAACAAACATCCATCCATTCTCACAAACTTTCACATTTATAATAGTAGTAGAATTTTTTTCTATCTAACAAGATAGAAAAAAAAATGTAAATGTTGTGACAGATCGACAAACGTCAACGTGTAACAAAATTGTAGGGAGTTTTGCCGGGGAATTCAATTGGTGACTTTGTGGTTTTTGTATTTCTTTCATAAATTTGTGTTAATTCGGTTCATAATGTGTAATATTGGTAGAATATTAACCATTAAATATTCGTTAACGTGCACAAGTGTGAGCAAGTGGTACAACTTCAAAAAACGTGGTATTTTGTGTTCCCTCCAAAGGAACTTTCAGTAAAGCTTCTACCACCTTACTAAATCGACTGACTTGACTCATTGACTGTACTGACTATTTATGTGGACTTTGTCTAGACTTTAGACTTGACGATTTAGGAATATGGTGTTGAAAATTGAAACGAAAATTCTATTTCTCGCCTTTTTAACTTGACACTGGCAAATGGTTTTTAGCCGACGCCATATTTAAATTTAAAAAAAAAATGTATCCTACAAACGCACGGTCATGTGTGTTAAAAATTTTAGATAGTGTGTGTTTTTGTAATTTAATGTATTTCTATACATTATAAATATAAAAATGAATTGCAAAACACACAACACAGGTTTTGCAATTTGTTCGAGTTTTAACTGTTTTAATTTGTTCGAGTTTTAACTCGAGAACTGCTGGACCAAATTGACTAATTTTGGTCTTGAAATAATTGTGGAATTTCAGAGAAGGTTTAAAAGGTGAGAAATATTGGAATAATTGGGAGGAAAATACAAAAAATGACTATTAAGCCAGAACAACGTGTGTCGGGACAGCTAGTATATAATAAAGCTACAATTTTATAAAAAACGATAACTCGTATACGTAAATTATGTAGCCTATGTTACCCGGGTAATTATTATTACAAATCTATTGACGCCTCATTTATTAAAATCGGACGGAATCGGTGGAACATACATACATACATGCATATACTGCAAAAATTACCCTTCCTTTTTGCTTCGCCGTAGTCGGGTAAAAATATTAACTTTCTGCACACCTTCCTCAACATAAACTTTGACTGTGCCAAAATATACTCCTCCGTTCTTACAATTCTCGATAAACTGTACTGGTTTTTTTCTACTTCACGTAGTAATATAATAATGTGCTATGGCGAAGAATTTTGTACCTACCTACCTCGTAGTGATGTATTGTATATATCTATCAAATCATTTTTCCTCAGATATAGATAATAATTATTTATTAATAAAAATTGCAATTAAAATTCTTGCTAACAATCATGGAAACAACGAAAGTAAATAGATAAGATTATACTAATTGTTTCTCGTATCTCGTATGTAACCAAAAATTTATGATAATTCTAATGTATTCGCCGAACTAAATACGATTATATTTCGGTTTTATGTTGTGCTAGGTTAGTTTGTTATTGTTATTCATCGCATACAAAATTTATCTTTTAAATTTTGTATGCGATGTTTTAAATTATAGACGAAGTACCGTCTCATCGATATCATGATTTTTTCCAAATAAAAAAATGTATGACTGTCGTGCTTTGGCACTTTCTTGACTCTCTTGCTTATTTTTTAAATCTTATATATCTTACTATTATTTAAACCTTGCCCTTTAGCCAAGATGCCATCGCTAATTACGATGACGAAGATAGGAAAAAATAAAAAATGTGGTATTGACGTATCACGCGCTATGTCATTTAGCGAACGTTATGTCAATACCATATATTTTCAATTTTAATGATCGTTTATTTCTAACTTAAGTTTCTGTTCTAGAAAGAGCAAATTCATTGTACACTATACCGTTTACGTAATATTATATCTGTCAGTAATATTATTGTTTTAATATTGTTCGTCACATCACTATCGTTTCCATCACATAATATTAACAAATACGAGTATATTATGTTTATAAACGATTTTAAATTGTGGTTCGGATTTAAGGAAGCAATAACCTTAATGTTAAATAAGCCTTAATGTCATAATAATTATATATTATATAATGGACTGAGATCCAAGGCCCGCCAGACTACCCTTATATTCTTACTCATAAAATGTATGTCATATTGTAATAGCTCCCCACGCCGATTTCAGTGACGGTGGACCGACACGACTGGCGACGCATGAACCATCTCTCTTGTCAGACAATCATGTCATCAGCCTGCATTGTCGTAACCAAACTTAGAAACAACATTTTTTTTGTTCCAATGCGGGAATCGAACCCACGACCTTCGAGTCAAGAGCCAAGCTCTAAATCACTGGACTACGGAAGCTGTAATCATATTGTAGTATTAGCGTGTATAATGAACGTATGCATACCTGCTAGTTTGTGAGGTGAGCCTATTCTCAGGTGCAGGGCGCCAAAGGTACAAAGCAAAGTACTATTGAATTTTTATTTTTTCTAATGGATGTTACAGTAGAATAATGGCAATTAAATATTATGAAGTCAAATTTACATCGTTAACTTATTTTTATGTCGTAGTTTTCATAAAACGAAAAATGGAAAATCATCCACGTAGAAAAAAAATCATTCAACTTTTATATTTCTGTTTATACTAAGTTCAGAAAAAAATTACTTTAATAAATTTTGTTCCTTCCGTTATCCTAAAACCAAAAAATTAGATTTTAGAGAAGTATATTTTTCCACAACTTTAGCGTCTTATACCTGAAAATTGGCCGACGGTGATTCCCACAAACTAGTGGGAATTCAAACGTTCAGTAAGAATATAAGGGTAGTCTGACGGGCCTGGGATCTCAATTCCTTAATGCATGTACAATGAACGCACGTAATTGGAATATGTTTATTTGTTTATTATTGGTTACGTCATTTTATTTGCATTTTGCAGTATATTATAGTAAAATTGTTTAAATTTTATTATAATATATACATATTGAGAGAAACCGGGTAAGTGTGAGTCCAACTCGCACACGAAAGGGTACCGTAACGTTATCTATACAACTATTAGTACTAATATCGAGCACTAGTGTTAATATCGAGTAAAAAAACAGAGATACAAAACAAGCTTTTTGCATAGTAGCGGCCTTAAATATTTATTTTATTCTAATTTTATTATTTATATCTAAAGATAATATACAACTCAATATTCAGTGAATATTTAAGCGTCTGCCGTTATTAATATCAAGCAAAACGGAAAAAAATCAGGTTTCTTGTATGGGAGCCACTCTAAAATATTTATTTTATTCTGTTTTTAGCTTCTTCTTCTTCTTCTTAAAAATGGCTCCTTATTGATTCGTCAATGTCAGAGTGTGTTAACTATCTAGCTATTATGACGGTTCACGAGATACAGTGACAGACAGACAGACAGACGGACGGACAGTGAAGTTTCCCATTTTTACACTTTGGGTACGGAACACGAAAAATAAATGTAGTTCATAAAAAAACTGAAGTTAATAATCACCTTAAAGATGTTATACATGTTATAAAAGGGACGTATTTAATATTTGAACGTGAGATTGCGTAATTGGAATTTATTTCCAGTTTTATATAGTAATTGTAGTGATTATTTATGAAGTCACCATGAGTTTACATGATAAATAGTATATTATAAAAATACATAATATAAAACCAAACTAACCTTTTTGTGTATTTCTTTAAACACGTAAGGGCCAATTTGTTCCACTTGTAACTTGTCAGCTTTCTTCGCCAGAATATCTTCCATGTTGGTGATGTTGAATAGAAAGCACTCCAAGTATATAGGTATCGGTATATCTCGCCAGATCTCAAACGACATAGATCCGTTCCTCAGTATCATCATCTAGAACAAAAACGAAAATGCTCTGAATCTGTGAATTGTTTGACATATTATAGACAAGAAAATTAAATCGTCTCCTTTTTATTACATGGTATTAAATATTATAGCCAGGGCAATTTAGGTAGATGATTTCATCGCCGTTGATACAAAGCTATAATGTAGTCTGCAACTCACGTTATGACGAAGTTAAAATTGTTTAACTTTAACTGCATTTTTGCATTGGCTCTCTCAAAAATAGTACACTGATTTCGTGATAATAATATGTATTTATTTTACAAGTTAAAATCTAATTATACTTTACAACCTATCTGAAAGACTTGTATACTTCAGAAAAATACATTAAAATCATTAGCTGAAACCGAACGTCGATACTAATTAATATAATATTTTGTTTATGTTAAATGCGAGCGATCGGAGTGAGCGAGCAAAATTTTTTTAATATTTTACCTGTCCAAACCAGTTGAAACTTACACTACAAGGGCTGCACTAAAAGTGCTAGTGAACAGTGAAATATTTCCACTGTTCCTGTCATATTAAAATCTTTTTAATTTAAAACTCCTTGGTTTTAAATCGAATACCGTTTATTTATTTAAAAAAAGATTCTCGGTCTTGTCACAAGGTCTTGTCAAACTTGTTTAGTCGTTGAGAAAATGGAATTGACTCGAGAAAATTCTAGAGCGATGATTTATTATGACTTTCGAAGTGGTTTAACACAAAAACAGTGTGTTGACCGGATGATTTCTGCATTTGGTGATGAAGCCACATCCAAAACCACAATTTATCGCTGGTTTGCTGAATTTCAACGTGGACGTGTCAAGCTCAGTGACGGTCCCCGTCAAGGTCGTCCAAAAACTGCAGTCACCCAAGAAAACGTTGATGTTGTGCGTAAGCTGATTGAGGAAGATCGACATGTGACATACCGCGAAATTCTGGCAACTTTAGACATTGGCATGAGTCAAATACAAATAATCTTCAATGAACAATTAGGTGTAAAAAAGTTGTTTTTCCGATGGATACGCATTTGCTCTGTGAAGAGCAAAAAGCGGCTCGCGTTACTTGGTGCGTCAGAACTCTCGAAAGATTCCACGCAGGATCCTCAAATGCTGTATACAACATCGTATCAGGTGACGAATCCTGGATATACGCGTACGAACCCGAAACAAAAAACCAGTCACGAGTTTGGGTGTTCGAAAATGAGTTAAAGCCAACAAAAATTGTTCGTTCACGGAGTGTTGCAAAAAAAATGATGGCCACGTTTGTCTCCAAAACCGGCCATGTTGCGACTATTCCACTTGAGGGACAAAGAACGGTTAATGCAGAATGGTATGCTAACATTTGTTTGCCACAGGTCGTTTCTGAACTCCGTAAAGAGAACTGCAACCGCCGCATCATCCTCCATCACGACAATGCGAGTTCTCACACCGCGCACAGAACAAAAGAGTTTTTAGAGCAAGAAATCATAGAATTATTAGACCATGCGCCGTACAGCTCCGACCTAAGCCCTAATGATTTCTATACTTTCCCTAAAATAAAGAATAAATTGCGTGGTCAGAGATTTTCATCACCTGAAGAAGCTGTGGACGCCTACAAAACGGCCATTTTGGAGACCCCAACTTCCGAATGGAATGGTTGCTTCAATGATTAGTTCCATCGTATGGAAAGATGTGTCAAATTTCGCGGAGAATACTTCGAAAAGCAATAAATACATTTTTAAATAGTAATGTTGTGTCACTCCCTTGATTCCCGAAATTTTCAGTGCCGCCCTCGTACAACACACTGATAGCGTGATGTAGGGTCGAAGCACTGACATTTATCTGTAGAATAAAGTACTGCTAGAATAAACATCATTGATATAATATTTATTAGCTATGTGTTTTCCTAGATAGCGCTTTTTACCAGATTTTATTTTTTAAGTTAAGTGAATCCTGTAATATTTGAGTTACAAAAACTAAAAGTATGTAACTGTTTTATGGCTCAATTTTATAACATGTCATTTTTTTACATTCAATTAATTAATAATAGTTTTGATGAGAAATAATATTTTTAAAATTTTGTTGAAAGCGCCATCTATCGCGTATATTATAAACTATGCCAGTTATATCGTCGTTCGTCGCTTGGATTGGAAACTAACTGACGTACCTAATATTGAAATAATTATTTCCCGAGTATTCTATAGCAATTTCAACGGAGAATTATACATAAAGGTAAAATTCAAATTATTAAAGGGACGTTCGCACACTACTATTTAAGATGAAGTAGGTACATTAAAATATGTCGATAAATAAACACACCGGCATATTTAGCGGAACACAAAAAAAGGTCCATAATTAAAAAAATATGGTTTTATTTTAAAATCTACTTACTACACTTCTTTTGTTATTTAAAGTTTCATTTTTTTTACTTAAAATGAGATCACATTAAGAACAGATTTTGCGAGTAAAGGCTATTTGTGAAAAATGGTACATTTTTTGAACTTTTCATGTAACCGGGAAAAGTGAAAATTAATATTAAAATAATAATTAATTAAATTAGAAAAATGGTGATTAATATCGCGTATTTCCTCCACGTGCTCTTATTAAAGTTTCTACCCGTTTAGGCATACTGAGAATGATGTTATCGATGGTCTCCTGGGATAGTCTCCGCCATTCCTCAACTACGGCGATTCGCAGTTCACCCACGTTGGCAGGAGCTGGAATTCTGTACTTAACTTTTCTTTTCAGCAAGTCCCAAACGTGCTCTATTGGGTTCATATCCGGTGATCTCGTCGGCCACTCCATAACAGTGATATTCATATCATTAAGATAAGCTTGAGTTAGCCGAGCGGTATGCGGCCGAGCATTATCCTGCATAAAAACAAAATCGTCACCGATATATGGGGCAAACGGTACGACATTTTCTTCTATAACTTCTCTGATATAGCGGTCTGCAGTCAGACTCCCTCTATCAATCACTACCAAGTCTGTGTGAGCTCCCAAACAAATGCCCGCCCAAACCATTATTGATCCACCACCGTATGCAACTGTAGTTTCAAAATTTGTCTGAATGTATCGTTCTCCTTTGCGTCTGTATATTCTTTGCCTGCCGTCAATTTAATTTAAGAGAATTCTGCACTCATCACTTAACAATACCTTACTCCATTGGCCCGCGTTCCAAAGTCGTAATTCCTGAGCAAAAGTCAACCTGTTTTTACGATGATTTACCTCGAGCCTTGGAGCCTTGGCGGGCACAAATGAACCCAAACCAGCTTCTTCGAACCTTCTTCGTACCGTACGCTCACTTACGGTTACACCCCGCACTGCTTCTAACTTATGTCGGGCTTGGACGGCCGTCAAGCGGGGGTTCCTACGTACACGAAGCCGAATGAAACGATCATCCCTACCCGAAGTGCGTCTTTTTCTGCCTTGTACTGCTCTTCTCACATAAGTACCGGTCTCCCTGAACCGTTGGATACTGCGATGGATCGTTGAAACTGGTCGACGAAGATCTCTGGATATCACTCTGTAGGTTTGACCATTTCTTCGCATTTCGAGTGCCCTGGCAATCTTCGTTGGGGCTAAGTCAGGCATAATTCAGTCATCAACTCCAAAAAGATACGCGATTAAAAAAAAACTAACAAAAAACAGTATATTAATGAAATTTTAAATCAAACTCAGAAGGAAGAAATAGTCGAAGTTCGCTCAAGATAAGGTGTATTTGAATAAAATTAAAACAATTGCATAAAATGTAATGTTCAGTTATTTTCTTAATTTGAAAATATTTCTTTTTAAATTAAATGACGTATAAACCAGCCAGCAACCTTATATGATACTGATATCAAACCTTTATTTTATGTTCCGCTAAATATGCCGGTGTGTGTATTAAAAATACGTTTTGTTTTTTGTTCTTAATTAAGGGTTACATGGTTATTTTATTACATTTTATTGTTATTATTTATAACAAGGATCCCTATAACAATTTGCAGACCTCTAGCGTCAAAGTTTGCGGAAGTCTATAAAAACTTTCATCCCCTAGTTTAAGGGTATTTTTATGTTGCTTATGTGCTAATACTAGCTTACACACCAATTTCAGCTTGCTAGGACATCTGGAAGTACCCTATAATTTTCAGTGAGTTAAGTTCTAGTTTCTGTAATCCTACTAGGTAATATTATAAATGTGAATGCTTGTGAGGATGGATGGATGGATGTTTGTTACTCGTTCACGCAAAAACTACTAAACGGATTTCGATGAAATTTGGTATAATAGTAGTTTAGGCTCTGGATTAAAATATAGGCTACTTTTTATCCTGAAAAAGTACAGTGCTCCTTTGGGATATGGCATTTACGCGGGTGGAGCCGCGGGCAACAGCTAGTTATGAATATTAATTGGTACAGTTATGTAATGTGTATAGATATCGGTTTCGGCATCATAATAATAATAATTTTATATTTTGGGGGTGTCTCTTCATACATGTGAAGTTGGGATGAAAAATATTTTTTCACTGTACCCCATCATGTGGTTATCGTTAAATAGGTATTTTAAAATAAAGGCAAGGTTTTATACATCACTTTTTTACAAAGTAAACCATTTTCGAGTAATCGGCATTTAAAGTGGTTTACAAGGCCCCCCCTGGCATTTGACTATGAGACTTAGAAACTTGCAATTTGCTATGGATCATGCTAAATACTCTTTAAGAAAATTATTTGAACTAATCGGACAACAACTTTTGTATTAATTTGATCAAAATACCTAGTACGCGTTTATAGCTACGGATCCCTCCTTAGACCCGTCCTGATTGACTGTTATTCCTTTTATAATTTTTACCCCTACTATTATAACTCCGAGTAAAGCTCGATCTCCGGGGTCACTACCGTCTCCCAGGTACTTATTATAATTATCCGAATCTTTTACATTTTTCAAAATTCTATGATGTCTTATGTCTTAAGTAATATACGAGTATAAAAGCGGAAATAGAAATAGAAATACAAAAAATGCGTTGCAAGCAATCTCGACTTTATGTTTTGAAGTTAGAGCCGAAAGTCGCTTTTTCACAACTATAGTGTCCAATTCAGAGGCGGCTTTTACCAAAGGGACTGCGCGCTCACAAGTATACGCGCGGCGGCGGCGCGGCGGGCGGAGTCAAAACGTTCGACCAGAGAGAGATGTTTTGATTTATTTTTCTAAATTCTTGCGGAACCCCTACAGGGGTATCGCGGAACCCTAGGGTTCCGCGGAATATACTTAGAGTATAGCTGGCTTAGAGGAAGATAAACTCTCAGGGGTATCGAAGTGATAAAATTGTTGTAGGGATCCTTGTTATAAATAATAACAATAAAATGTAATAAAATAACCATGTAACCCTTAATTAAGAACAAAAAACAAAACGTATTTTTATATTCATTGCTTACACCGTAAGCGCGGGTCAGAGTTCGAAGCGCTGACATCTGTCGGTAGTAGTAAGTATTACTTGAAGACACATTATTGATTATTGTTTATAAGCTATGTGTGTTTATGCTAGATGGCGCTTTTGACTAGAGTTTATTTATATTTCTATGTCTATTTCCGGTTTTTGTTTATCAAAGGCGCCGACTCGAGTATTTTTGAGAATGTTCGAGATCGAGTCTAGGACTAAGTATAAAAGCGGCGATCGCGCGTCGCGCCTCGTCAGTCAGTTGACGATTAGCGTTCGGAGCGATAAGTTCCTACTTACAAGCTGGCTAGCGAATTGCGGAGTTTAAACGTGATATATAACTAGTGTTTTTTTTTTTTTTTTTTTTTTATGTTTATTATTCTACTGCCTGCTGTGTTCTGATTGTATCAGATTTGTACATTTCTTCTTTGGACTAAACTTAGTCTCTTATAAGCAGTAACGATTGTGCATTATTTTGACCCCACCATCCTGACGTGTAACATTATTAATAAAAAAGAATGGAACGTTGGCTTAAAGGCGTTAAACGTGTTGCAACAACATCTTCTAATGACGCTGAATGTTCAAAAGCAGTACGCGCGGAGAATGCAGCAATTACCGATCCAGACGTTGATGCCACGATGTCAAGCTCCACGGTTCCAAAGACGAAAAAAAGGAAGTATGATGAATCATATATCAGTTTTGGCTTTGTTGATTCCAACGGCTCACCTCTCTGCATGCTATGTAGTAAACTGCTTCCTAATAGTTCCATGGCACCTGCCAAATTGCGCTGACATTTAGAAACTGTACACCCCGAGTCTAAAGACAAGAACAAAGAATTTTTTGTTTGCAGAAAAGAACAGTTATTGGAAAGTCAAAAAAATATGATGCATGTAACACAAACTATCAATGAAAAGGCCACGGAGGCATCATATTTAGTTAGCTATCGCATTGCACAAGCAGGTGAAGCGCACACTATCGCTGAAAATTTAATAAAGCCTTAATTTAAAAATTATTGTGTGAAGATTATGTCAGCAAACATAAAACACTGCTGCTCCATACAGAAGTGCGATGGCTGTCTCGGGGTAAAACTTTAACAAGGCTAATTGAACTTAGAGCGGAGTTGCAAATGTTTATTTCAGCTGATACTTCTTTTAATTTGAAAGACCGTTTGTATGATGAAACTTGGTTGTTCCGATTGTCTTTTATGGCGAATATCTTTCAAAAACTAAACGAAATGAATTTATCATTGCAAGGTAAACAGACAACAGTGTTCCAGGCCTATAACAAAATAACTGCCTTCAAAAGAAGATTAGATTTTTGGATTGTTTGCGTTGATAAGAGAGAAATAGAAAGCTTTACGTCACTCAGTGAGTTTGTTAGCGATAACGACTCAGAAATGTTTCAAGATGATATGTTTGAAGAATTGGTCCAATATCTCACTTCGATGCGCGCATCTTTTGAATAGTATTTTCCCGAAGAACAGAATACAAAAATAAAACTGAATTCATGGATTCATAATCCTTTGTTACCCAACTTGCAAAAGCCCGAAAGTATGTCAAACGAGATATATGAATCTCTTTTAGAAATGTCATCAGACACAAGTATGGAGTCACTGTTCAAAACGATGCCTCTCAACGATTTTTGGTGCAGAATTCGTAATGAATATCCAATGCTTGGCAAAATGGCTCTGAATATTCTTCTCCCGTTCCCAACAACATAATATTTGTGCGAATATATAAAAATATTTGCGAAACAGGATTCTCAACGTATGCAGCCACGAATACAAAATATCGCAATGGACGCCGAACCTGATATGAGACTGCAACTGTCTTCTATCAAACCTGACATCAACCAATTAATGAAAAATAAAAAACAGTTTCATACCTCCCATTAGTTAGATTTTTTCTTTTTTAATATCTTGTAATAATGTACTTGCCATGTGGCATGTTAAAGTAAGTAATAATCAGTAACTGTTACATTGTACTTTTATTATGTTTATTAATAAAGAATACACTTTTTAAAACTATTGTTTTATTGTAGGGTTCCGTCAAGTATTTTGCTTTCCAAAAGGGTTCCGTCACCAAAAAAGTTTGAGAACCGCTGCTCTAAGCTTAGTGGATACTGTAAATATGTTGATTAACAAAACCTAAAAAGTATGTAACTATAATTTGATATAATATTGTTTTTTTAAAGGCCTTATTCACATCAGTTAATTAATGATGGTTTTGATGATAAATCATAATATTTATATATTTAGAGGCGCCATCTATCGCGTACATTATGAACTATGTTAGTTATGTCGTCGTTCGTCGCTTGGATTGGAAACTAATTTGACGTAATATTGAAATGGGATATAATTTTAATCTTGCGAACAAAAAATAAGTTGGCAACTGCACATGAGCATAGTGTATTACTGAATTTGGCAGTGAATGTTGTATATGTTGGCGACTAAATTACTAAACTGGCGAAAGCACTCAGGTGACAAAAAATACAAAAATCAGCAGATAAAAGGTGGCGAAATTTAATCCAAATTTCTCTTTACATGTACATGTTTAAACTTTACATGTTCAATAAGTGTGCTACTGGGAAAATATCTTGAAAATTTCATTCATCTGGTATAATCCAAACCGAAGTTATGAGGGTTCAAAAAATCGACGAAACGTTTCAAGAAAAGGTGGTCTGGTAGTACGATTCGCTTGGCTCGCCTTGGCGGTGGTACTACCGTGCCCCCAGATATATACCCTCATCTGTTATTTATTAGAGATAAGAAATAAATGAAACAGAATATTCACATTGACACATTGCAAATAGATTGCCTAGTCTAATTGCACCCAAAGTTATTGTTTCGAAGCAATTATATATTTCTTATACCGAATCTTGCACTATAGGCTACTTTTTATCCAGAAAAAGTACAGTGTTCCCGTGAGATACTGTATTTATGCGGGCGGAGCCGCAGGCAATAGCTAGTGATTAAAAAATGTAAACCTGTTCTAAAAGAAAAGTGACAACCACAATAGAAATACTTGAATTAATAGGCACAAGCTTGATTTAACAATGATTACTAGTAAAGTAAAGAATTCGTTTAAAGGCTAGCTATAGTTATACTATACTCGCTAGATAGTTGAAAGCTAGTGTGATCGAGAGTGTTCTTAGCTATGATTCGTCACCATCAGCTCGCTTACTGATAATGACAACTACTTATGAATGAGAATGAATACTAAAATGTTTTAATTTTGTTTATATTCTTACCTATTTATACTATATAAATACTTACCTACTACAGTTTTTTGTTTAATATCATATGTATTTAAATTTATTCTGACATAATAAACAAAATTTCAAATTTTATGTTTCCCCCGAGTGATCAGGCAGTGAGCGAGCTGATGATGATGAATTATAGCTAAGAACAATCGATCACGTCAACTTTTAAACAAAAAAAAACTGCATCTAATTGCCAGATAGATGTCCATCAAACTTATAACACGCCTCTTTTTGCGTCGGGGGTTAAAAAGGATTTGATTGTAACATAAATTACAAGAAAAATTCATCAACAATAATATGATAGTAATAATAATACTTAATTATTATTATTTACTAATTACATAAGAGTTAAGCACGTTTAGCGTGAAAAAATTCGACATTATGCTCTATACTAGGAAATGAAGCAGATCGAAGTATTCGTTATTATATATATACGATATTGATAAAAATGTGACAAATGAATTGACAAAAAAAGCGATAGACAGAAAATGAAAAAAGTACAAAATAAAAACAAACCAGATAATGATTTGTTATCAGTGGTCCAGGGATCGGTCCTTACACGAGAACGATTCTAAAACATCTATTACTTAATTTTTATCGTAATAATGTTACTTTTAGTACCTAGTATACTATTAAGAAGTACCTACTAGCAGGCTGGTTAATAAGTAGATAATTATGTACTAAGTATGAAGATTGTCATTTTTCGATAAAATCTTGATGAAGTACAAAATACAGGGTGGCCGGGTGATTGACGTCGAAAAAACAATGTAAGTACAACCTTATTTTTTTCGAAATTGAACATTACTTATTGTTAATTGTTACGGCATTGTTTGAAAGCAATAAATCAAAACGTTTCCGCACTTTTACAGTCCTTTTGTTTGATATTGTTTATTACAAATAATTGTATTGTGTTACAAAAGCCTATCTGAATATAAACAATGTGGCATGCGTAATTCAGTAGTGGGCACTTGAGAGTTTTTAAAAAGCTTTTATTTTCTATATTTAATTATGTATATGAACATTGAATACCTTGTGCTAATTAACCTTGAATACCTTGTGCTAATTTGCTAATTTGAATTAACCTTGAATATTTTTGAAACGAGAAAATGCATTTGTAATTATTGTTATAGACTAAAGTAATTTGTTAAATAAAAATATAGGTAAACTTTTTTGTTTCATAATTGAATTAAATCGCTTCTTTTTAAGGAAGGATACCAAAAGTTTTATTATAGCACCAAAGTCCAAACTTGAGTGAGTGCTTATTTTTATTTTTAACCCCCGACGAAAAATGAGGAGTAAAAACCGACCAATAATGGGGTGTCATAGTGTATCTGCTGCCCGTTTTGTGATAGATAAGGAATAATGGAGGCTTCGTGATTTTAAGGACCAACACAAGTGTAACTCCTACAACAATACAAGTGTAACTCCTCGAGTGTTGTGAGTGTCGTCGGACGTCGGTAATCGCTTACAATCTGTCTGCTCGTTGCCTGGTCCATTTCATAAAAACAAAAAATATCACTTTCTTGATTTACGAGTATGTGCAAGTGTACAATATGTGTCTGCAATTGCAGACACATATTATGTAGTAAAAAGTTCGAAATATGATACGATAATACTTGTTGTCGTTACGCCGTTATTACGCCGGGTTGTCGGCGATTGTACCTACCCGTGACAGAGAAGCCTTTCCTAATTTGTAAATTTAAAATCATCAGAAGCCCAATTCGTGTAACTATTTCTGATCATAATCCTATTTCGATCCGCGCGGTCGCATTCACACTCGCGTCTATCGCGCGTGAGCGTGTGAGCGGTGTGAGACAGCGCGCGGACCGAATGGATTATGAACACAAATAGTTACTATTTAGAATTCCGCTTCTGTTCACGGAATAGGTATCATCATCGCATACCATAACTAACATTAATCGTCTTTACACAGGCAAATACAAAAATAAAACGTGAATATAACAAAATTTTATCAAATCATCGTAAATGGTTTAATAAAGAAAGCTTTGTTGTTATTACGTTTCAGATAAAAACAAAATTAGAATTGGTTTATTTCAGTTTTATTTACAATATCATGATCATTTGTAACTGTTTCAAAACGTTTGTAATTACTAAACACTAAATAGTTTACTCACGTCTTTGATTTTGGAGTAGAAGAATGCTGGCCACATCGAAGCGAACAAAACTCCTACAGAGAAGACCATGACGCCGAAGCCGATCAGCCACTCGCTCCGTCTACTCGCGACCATCCTGATGCACTGTCAATAAATAAATAAAGCTTACTCTGTGAGTTTATGATAAAGTAGGTATCAGATAAAACAGAATTTGTCCCAATATACAAGTTGAAGCGTTGAAGTGCGCGTTCAATATTTCGTTTTTTTAAATGGAAATTATATAAAAAAAGTAAGTATAATATGCACCTTAACCGTGTTACAGAAATAACTGTGACTGCATCCACTGCGAATTACCAAAAATAATTGCATACAATAATAATTGGTCTTTTGTTCTTTTAAATCGACTCTTGTTATTTAAACCAAAAAGTGCAATTTGAATTATATCTTTCTACGTAATTTGATAGAATTGTTGGTAGTCAGGAAGAATCTCTCGTAAGTAATGGTTTAGGGCAAACTTAAGAAAATTGTTGTATTTTGATAAATTGTTTTATATTTTGAATAAATTTATGGGAAAATAGAAAAATGATAAAAACTTTCCTCAATTTTTTGCATAATTTTCAGATACAAATTTTACCTCTTAGAAATTATTTCTTACTAGCTGTATTATCGAATGGTGTAATTATACAGGGCATGTTTTTTAAAAACCTATGGGTTAGAACCTGTTCTAACCTGTTAGAATCCTGATTCTAACCCATAGGTTTTAAAAAAACAGGGGACTAGGGACACAATCTGATAATGCAGATAAAACAATTATATCAAGTTACAATACACTTAAATTGTAACTTGAAGTAATGAATTGAATGTAATTTAATACAACGTATGTTCAATTAATTTTTAATTCGCGTAAATCGAAAATGTATCTCTCCTACGAGATCGATGAAGCCAAATATGAAATTTGTATTGTATATTTGTAAGTATCTCGTCTAATGTGTCATAGAATTGCTGCAGTCGATTGTTCGCATAAAGAGAAGCATACTTTATTTTTCTATAGGGGATAAGAGGAACATACTTTTTATATGGTACTGGCCATCTTCAAGTACCCACTTACCCGTAAAATATGATCTTGTCCTCTCTGATAATATAACAAAAAAAATATAGTTAAAAAAAACTAAAATAACACGCTTTTATATAAAATGTATTTAAAAAAAAAAAAAATTAATAAATTTGGATTGAGAATAGTGAAATGCAAAATAAATGTTTATTATTGTAAAAAAGCGTGGGGTGCAGTGTCTTCACAAGTACGTTTGTTTGTATGTAACCGACTCCAGTGGATTTGATTTTGTTCCACTTTAAACAGTCAGATTTCGTTTAAAGTGATTTTTAAGATATTATCAAAGTGAAGATCCTTCTCATATCTTTTTGGCCCCATTTGTACCCCACGCTTTTTACAATAATAAACATTTATTTTTCATTTACACTATTCTTAATCCAAATTTATTAAATTTTATTTTTTACCTTTTAGTTAGATTTTCTATAAAAGCGTGTTTTTTTAGTTTTTTAAACTATAATTTATTTTTTGCTTTTTAGTACGATTTGCCAAAGTGTAAGCCTGGAACTGCGTAGTTCGCGCACTAGTTCTATCTCTCTTACTCTTATGCAAAGGATGCGGAAAGAAATTGATGAATCCTGGCAAATTTAATCAGGATAATCGGATATTTTAATCGAATTATTGCATTGTCATCGGCCTTTGACAGGTGTGCAAAGTTTGAATTAAATCTGATCGTTCAAAGTAGGACAAAATCGATCCCAAAGGAGTCGGTTACAAACAAATAAACAAGCAAGCAAGCAAACAAGCAAGCAAACATACAGGTGAAACTAATAAAAGCGTTATAATAACCTAACTTTAATTATCCGATATCGCTCAAAATAATTTTCCTAAAGTGTATTTAACATGACCTATCTACATGGAAAAAGAAAATGTCAGGGGGATCAATCTGTAAACCGCTTTGGAGGTCAATAAAAAATGTATGATATCTCACCTTTATTTAAAAACACCTATTTAACAATACCACACACGATTCAGTAGAATAAAAAAAAAACATTTCAGTCAGTGGCCACAAGAGTGAATATACTCTTGAGTTTAAGCAACATTTACTACGGAATTTACGGAACTTTCCTACTCGAAAAAAATATCAGCTGTTTCCTACAAAAGTGCCAAGTATGTTAATGTTATTTACAGATTTCGAATTTTTTTTATATAAATCGTTATTTGAACATAAAATGTGTAGAATGTTAACTTTATTCTAGTTTCCAAAAATATATAACATGCCAAAGTTCTACTCACAATTCATCAATGAAAATCGAAAAAACAAGCGCGGATGCTTTCGGCCGTATATTGCCGCGCGTCGCTTGAAGAGATTTTTGTGTTCACATCAAGATTGCTTGTATTCATTTAGTATTTTAAAAATTCCAGTTACATAGTCATATAGGGAATTTATTCTAGTTTGTAAATATATATCATATGCGTAGGTTTTAGCAACAATTTATCGATATAATCTTAGAGATAAGCATATGGCGGCTTTTTCGTTCCCCCATATTTTCGTTTGTAACAAAGCTAGCGGTCTAAATTTTTGTGGCAGATAAGTCGTTAGCGGCACAAGCTTTTGTTTTAAATTTCATAATAATCGAGTGCATAGTTTCTAAGGAGATATCAAGCTCTTTTATAATAACAGCAACTTTATATAATAAAGCGGCAAAAAACGCGATTTTGAAATATATGGATAGAAATAGCACTTGCGTTGTGTCTCACTGCATGAGGAAGGTATCGGTGTCCCACTTAAAGCTCGCAAACGCACATGTACCTCTTCTGGTGTTGCGGATGTCCATGAGCGGCAGTAAACGTTTTAACTATGGAATAGATCTGGACACGAGCAATCGGATCGACCGTTTGTATGAAATTGTAATAAGTTATTACTAATTAATTTGAAAACGAGCAAACCGACCGCCTGATGGTTAGAAATTGTTATAATTTCTTACCATCAGGGGTGGGTGGTTTTAAAGATCGGGAACGCACTTGTAACTCTTCTGGTGTTGCAGATGTCTATGATGGGCGGTAATCGCTTTAATTATGGAATTGATCTGGAAACGAGCAAACGGATCGCCTGATGGTATGAAGTTGTAGTAATTTCTTACCATAAGGTGATACGTTTGCACACTTGGACATCTGCAAAACCAGAGGAGTTACAAGTGCGTTCGGTTTTTTTTTAAATACTCCAAACCCTACCCTGGTCAAAGAAATTGTAGGCCTTTGGGGCAGGGGGAGTAATTGAATCGAGAACGCACTCATGGTTCCTCTGGTGTTGCGGGTCCACGGCCAGTAATCATTTTATTTATGGAATAGATCTAGAAACAAGCAAATGGACCACCTGATAGTAAACAATTACTCCCGCATTAAGACATTCGCAACGCCGGAGAAATTATAAGTGCGTTCACGGTCTTTAAAACCCCAAATTCCTTGGTCTTCGAGTAACCTATAAATCCTTATTGACATCGAAATGCTTTTCCAGGTTTGTCAGTGACTTGCATGGGTTTAATCTATCTATATTATTATATTATTCTATATTATTTATATTAAAATTTGAATACCGGTACCGGACAATAGAGACAATATACCGGTACTCTTTAAGCGCTCATTGCCAACTCACTATTTAATAATATAATAAATTATAAAAATAAAATTTTCCACATACGGTAACAATTTTTTTATGAGTAACTAATTAAATGGACTATCTCGAATTTTTAACTATTGGTCTCTACGACATTTCATGACTTTTTGCAAAGGAAATATTTGGCTTATTTCATTTAGGTAATGTTTTTGTGGGATCACATATTTTGTAGGAAACAGCAGTTTTTTTCCAGTAGGATAGTTGGTTTTATAGTAAAAGTTGCTTATATTCAAGAGTATATTCACTCTTAAAAGTTTGGCCACTGACTGAAAAAACTCCTTGTTTAATAACCTCGTCCTTTTTGGTGGTCGGTAAAAAATAAGAATTATTCCTCGTAGGTACACTTTCCCCGTAGATACACTTTTTTTTTTCGAAGAGGTATACGCTAATGGCTTTTAGCTGTCTTAGCTTAGTCGGTCTGGTGACTGCCATTTGGCTAGTCGTTTTGGTGGGGAGACGATGAGGGAGTTTGACCCCCTCCTACATCACTCCCCTGCGGGTGATGTACAAATCGGTTATGGGGAATAACTACGGATAAGCTATTTTTGGGTCTGGAGAGACCATGGTCCCTCCTGCTGAGGGGTCCGACCCCTTCCTCACTCTCTGACGAGTGTGGTTGCTCGCGCGCGGTAGCAGAGACTAACTGCGTACGAGTGTTTATAGGGATAGAGTAGCTCAATGTTATGGATCTGGGAGGGTAGTCCCTCCCCCCTTCCGCGTGCGGTCGGTCGGACTCGCGCGCGAATGTCCTAATGTCGATTAATTCCGCAGTATTGATATAGCTCTCTATAACAACATCGCGGTCGCGGTCATGATTAAGTGTGGCTACACTAGTGGGAGTCGAACTCGGACCCGGGTTCGAGTTCAGTGGTCCCGTGTTTGTGACGTGCACGTGTGTTCGTGTCTGGTGTAAGACTTAGGGGTAGGCGCCGGCGTCGACCCCGGTGCTTTACTAACCACGCGGGTGTTTGGGGATATCGCAACCACCACTAGAGTGTTTGGGGATATCGCAAGTGTACAGGTTCTAGAGAGAGGGCGAGAGTACCGAGCCTTGCGGGACTCCCGCCTCAATATCTCTGAGGGAGGATAGTGCGCCTTCGACTCGGAAGCGAAATTTTCGGTCTTTGAGATAATTGCTAATTATCAGTAATAGACAATCCGGTACGCCAAGCTGGTACAGTTTGTACAACAGACCTTGGTGCCAGATTTTGTCGAATGCTTTTGAGTACTTTTGAAAAAAGTTCGCCTTTATTCATTATACATCCACTTTTTAAAAACCAATGTAGCGTTTCCTAATAGATACACTTTTGGGTACAGTTGTGTAAACAAAAGTGTAATTAACAAATTCACTGCCGGTCGTGTTGGCAACGCACTTAATTGTGCGTTGAAATAAGAAATGCGTTAAAACAATGTAGAAATAAGATTATTACCTACTTTAATTATTTAAGGAGATATTTTTTTTTTTTTAAATAAACAAAAATTTTTTTGTCTTGTCTAAATCCAATTTGTTTTAATGTTACAATATTTAAAAAACAATTGGAATTATATTTTCTTTTTAAATTCGAGTGACAAAACTTAACTTGTCATTCCTATCGCTTTTCTGCTTTGCTGTACAATATGAAAGTGTACCGACGAGGAATAATTCAAAAATAACTTGAAATAAACATTTCATAGTAAGTGAATTCAATTTTTAAAATAAAGTTCGATTTTTTTAATAAACTAAAGATAATTATAATTGATTCAATATTAGTATTAATATGCTCCTGCCAAGAAAGCATAATCCCAAAACATGTATCTATAACGACTCAGGAGTTCTGTTCAGTACTTTTGTATCCAGGGTATACCTTGGTGCATTCAAAAAATAATTTTGAAAATCGGTCTACAGACGGCGGATCAATCGTTGATACAATATATATATATACACAATATTAAATTTACAGCATCACCACGATTACCAGATTTTGCACTGATATTTGAATACTCTGATATTCAGAGATTCAGCTTTTTATTTCAAGTCCTAAAAATATATATATTTTTCTATATAATAACTTTTAAAGTACTATGAAACTAGATATTATGTTCGAAACTTGGCCACTCTTTATAGAAATCGGCAGCTGATCTGCGCAAGTGGGCCTAAGGTTGTAAATAATAATACCAAACATGATATCAGTTTTCTTGATGATGAATACTGATATTGTGCCATCATCAAGGTACCAAATAATTTAGGAGACTTCAAAGATGCCATGAAATTGTCTAGGCTGAAAACAAGGGGACCTAGGGGGTCGCCTTATTGGGCTCCAACTTTGTGTTACCTGTCTGATATCTCGTTTGGTTGGGGACTCGGGCTTTACCTTACCTGACTTGTCAGTGATGAGGCAGCAGTGTTTTCGGGTAGTGTGAAAGAGAAAGTTAGTAATTTGAACCAAGACTTCGAAGAATTGGTTGCGACGCAATCGTCGATTAAGTCTGCCAGTTTCCCAGCAGCAAGTCTCTTATCGACATGCTTAAGGACGCGAATAGTGCGTTTTAGGTCGGGTAGGCTATTGAGGCCTGGACTTACAGATTCCCTGCTGACATTAAAATATACATTTTTGTAACTTTAAAGGTTTTTTTGTAGATTCACAAAAAATCACATTTTAGAGATATTTTAATATCTCTAAAATGTGAACTGAATTTACTTTTCTGTTGACTAGTGTAATGTCTTTAGACTTTATTAAGCGTAAAAATTTACTAAAAAAAGTGTTGTTAAATGTGTGTGTGTGTGGAAGCGTAGAAATTTGCTCATTGTAGTATTGAGTATTTAGAAATTCATCCAAAAAAAATCAGTAACGGTATTTTTTACCGAAATTACGTAAAATCTTGGCAGGTACTGTTATTTATATAACAAAATTTAATTGTAACCAATGCTACGCTGATTATTTTGGATAAAATAAAAATATTTAATAAAAAAAATCAATTTAATTTTTTTCCTTTACTCATAAATATTAACCCTCGGTCAATATCGGACATGTAAAATTTCTATATCATATAACGGAATAGACAATTATTATCATTTACTAAAGTTCTCTCAATAAGCCTTAAAATTTAAATAAGCGGTAAGTAGTGGATACACATTTTAAACAGCAAATTCAATAAAGGAAAAATGCTACAGTAATCTTACTTATATTATCAAAAATTATTATAATAAGTTCATTATTGGTTTAAATGAAAATGCTTTTTAAATATATTTTTAGTAAATAACAAACAGTGTCATAATAATTTATTTTTATAATTCCCAAAAAAAAACGAGAAACATTAGCACTAATTTAAAAACACCACGTTGCATAATATTTTTTTCTCTTTAATTTGATATAGGAATCACTCTTCTACGACTGAAAATAAAGTAAATATTTCCATGAGACCAGTTTTTTGGCCGTCCTGAAAAAATTAACATTTTCGGTATACATCTTTTTTCCACTGGGGGTTCAATTTAAGATTTTTATTATATTATACTTACTCCAGTCAATGAATGAATTACTAAAAAAAATTTCTTCGTGGAATCTTTCTTATAATAATATGTAACATATATTGTTTTCACACGATGTCCCTTCGGTGCCCAGTAAGGCATGTTTAGTTCTCGGAAGTGTGTGTTAAGTTAGCCACTGGTTTGATTATGCTTAGTTATTAAGCATTAACTCATTTCAGAATCAGACAAGCTTAGAAAATAAAAATTATTTTGATCTGTTGGTTTTATAAGTTGGCACTACGACGCGCTTTTAGGGTTCCGTACCAAAAGGGTAAAAACAGGACCCTATTACTGAGACTTCGCTGTATGTACGTCTGTTAGCCTGTCTGTCACCAGGCTGTATCTCCTTAACCGTGATAGCTAAACAGTTCCACAGATGATGCAATTATGTTGCCGCTATAACAACAAATACTAAAAACAGAATAAAATAAATATCCAATATAATAAACGTAATTTTTTTTTGGGGTTTTTTTCGGTAACCTTCGTGGCACGAGTCCGACTCGCACTTGGCCAGTTTTTATATGTTAGCCTAATTAAACAATGTCGCGTACATAGATAGTTAGGTACAGCAGGTTATAATAATGTTATCAACTTTTTCGCTGTAGACTTAAATTACACCCAATACTAACATCATTAATTGAGTTTAATTAAAACCCGATTATGTTTCACGACTAATGGCCGATTTCTTCATGAGAGAGATAAACTAGAGTTTGTTATTCGGCAGATATACTTATTCCAGGGTTAAAATTTCAATGGTTGTCTTCAACAGACCGACGGGTTAGCTATCCTATGGTCATGTATGTGTGACTGTGAGCTATATACCTACTCTAGGGGTCTTCTAGACCCAAATTTAATGTATGTACTTAAAAAATATTTACTACCTACTTCTCCGTTCTAATAAAACTTTGTTACTTATTATTTGTTTACGCTAAATTATCTAAAGTTTTTTTCAATTTTTTTTTCTTTTTTTTTTTGATATTTTTTTTCCCAAAAATTTTCATGGGAGATCGAAAAAAAAATAGTCGGTTTTTTGGGCCACCCTAATATATATATTCACCTCTATTTGTTTAAAACAATCAAAATTTTTACAAGTGGGAAGGAAATATTATTCATTTTATATTTGACATTCGAAGAATCGTACAAGCATGTACAGTATTCCCAAATTAATAATGAGCATGCAGATCTTCGCTAATGGTCGTATTCCCGGAAACACCCGAATCATTGAATCGTAAGAGCCCTAAACAACGCACTTGCATTTTCCACTTTGATCGAAAGGAATAGGAGTCAATATCATGTGTACATAATCGAAAACAATTCGAGCGGTCGACGGCGGTCGCCGGTCAGTTAAAGGTCCGTCAGTCGTCTTTATATATTGGTGGTGACTGCACGTGTTCTTTCTGTGTGGAATTATATAGAGCTGCTACTACACACCCTTCTTGGTTTTGTTTTCAAAGGTAAATTTAATTTCAACTTTAATTATTTTATTCAAATTAATAATTAATAATAATAAACAAATAAATAAACACATGCATAAATAAACAAATAGATATAGGAATAAATAATATTATAAAGTATATTAGTACATAATGCAATAATACAACAAATAAATAAAAATATGCCTAACTCTGCCCATACCATTTTCTTTCAGACGAATTCTTCCAGAATGGATAAATTTAAACGTGGAAAGCCGCTTAAGTCACAAGCACGACAAATGGTATTTAATGTGTACCTTTATTTCTTAAATGAAGCCAATGTTTTCAAAAGAGACCATGATGATTATTTTAAAAAAGTTCAGGACCGTGTTACAAAAGCTACAGGAATTTCAGGACGAACTTTAAGTAATATCTTAAACGAAAAAAACCAGAATCAATCAATGAAATTTTCCACACCGAAAAAAGGAAAACCTAAAAGTAGATTTCGGCTAGGGCTTGATGATTTCGACTACTGTGTGATTCGTAATATGATATACAATGTACAGTTGACGCTCAAAGAACTCCCAACTGTAAATAATTTGAGAAAAAAGTTGATCGAAGCTATTAATTTCAAAGGCTGTGCAGAGTCTTTAAGGCTGATCTTGAAAGATATGGGACTTAGGTTTCTGAAAACTGATAATAACAGACGGTTACTTATGGAAAAGCATGATATATGTTTAAAAAGGATCAAATACCTCAGAGAAATACAACAGCTGAGGAATTCTGGTAGAAACATAGTGTTTATGGACGAGTCATACGTGCATACATCACATACTAAGGGTAAAACTTGGCAAGATAGCAGCAAAAAAGGTATCAAACAACCCATTTCCAAAGGAGAGCGAATAATTATTGTACACGCAGGCAATGAAAAAGGTTTCGTCCCAGGGGCTCTAATGTTACATAAATGTGTGCCTGCGTCGACAGAAGGTGGCTATCATAAAGAAATAAGCGCGGAACGTTATCAAACTTGGCTACGCAATCAATTGATTCCCAACTTGCCTCCTAATAGTGTGTTGGTAATTGACAACGCCCCATATCATAATAAGCTGTCTGTGAAACCACCAAACTCAAACACACCTAAACCACAAATGATAGCTTGGTTACAATAACACAACATTCCGCATGAACCAAAGAAACTGAAACCCGATTTGTATGAAATTATAAAAAGACATAAAGAAAAATACACAGAATTTGCCATTGACCGTATAATGGAGGAACATGGGCATAAAATTATACGATTGCCACCATATCATCCCGATTTTTTTTTTATTAAATAAGGGGGCAAACGAGCAAACGGGTCACCTGATGGTAAGCAACTACCGTCGCCCATGGACACTCGCAACATCAGAAGAGCTGCAGGTGCGTTGCCGGCCTTTTAAGAGGGAATACGCTCTCTTCTTGAAGGTTTGCAGGTCGTATAGGTCCGGAAATACTGCTGGTGACAGTTCGTTCCAGAGTTTTACAGTGCGCGGCAGAAAGTTACGCGAAAAGCGCACGGTGGAAGACTGCCACTCATCAAGGTGATGAGGATGGTATGTTTTTCGCGTGGGACGATGGCGAAAAGTTGCAGGTGGTATGATTCCGAACCATTCCTCAGAGCACTCCCCGTGATACAACCGATAGAGGATGCAGAGTGAAGCTACATCTCGGCGTAATTCCAAGGGGTCCAAGCTGTTTGAAACACTATGGCAGTCAACAACTCGCGCGGCCCTTCGTTGGATACGATCCAGAGGGAGCAGTTGGTATTTTAGCGCCCCTGCCCAGAGATGAGAACAATATTCCATATGAGGCCGAACCTGCGCCTTGTAGAGTTGTAGGCGTTGGTCCGGACCGAAGTACTGTCTCGCTCTGTTAAGAACACCAAGCTTCTTCGAGGCTAACTTGGCCTTACCCTCTAGATGATATAGGAACTGGACTTCGCTCGATATGTTGACGCCAAGTATCTCAATGCTAGGGGAGATGGTTAAAGATGTGCCCTCGAAACGAGGATATACGATCATTGGTGACTTTTTAGTGGTGAACGCGCAGACTTGTGTCTTGGCGGGATTGAATTGGACTAAGTTACGTCTACCCCATTCAGAGACTTTCTCCAATGAATTCTCTATTTTAGACACAAGTTCGTTTCGACTCTCAATGACATTCAGCCGAGAAATATTGGTGGAGCCGGTATATACAGCATCACCTGTACTATCATCCGCATAGCAATGAATGCCGTTGGTCTGTAACATGTCATTGATATGCAGTATGAATAGAGTAGGCGATAGCACACAGCCCTGAGGGACACCAGCATCAACAGACTGAGTTTCCGAGCATTCGCCGTCAACTGCGACCTTTATGCTTCTATCTGCTAAGAAACTAGTGACCCACTTACATAATTTCTCGGGCAGCCCGCATGATGGAAGCTTTGATAGCAGCGCTTTATGCCAAACCCGATCAAAGGCCTTCGCAATGTCCAAACTAACAGCCAATGCCTCTCCCTTCGACTCAATTGCCTGAGCCCAACGATGAGTTAGGTACGCCAAGAGATCACCAGCCGAGCGACCCTTACGGAACCCGTATTGTTTGTCGCTTAGTAATCCCTGGCCGTCCAAGTATCGAAGAAGCTGGCTATTGATAATGGATTCCATTATCTTCGAGAAGAGAGAGGTTATAGCGATTGGTCTGTAGTTGGAAGGATTTAAGCGATCACCTTTTTTGGGGATCGGGTGCACCAGACTGTCTTCCAAGAAGCCGGGACGATGCCAGAAGAGTAGGATAACGAAAAAGACGCGTCAAGACCGGAGCCAACTCTGGAGCACACTTTTTCAACACAATAGGAGGGATTCCGTCAGGCCCACTCGACTTTTGGATATCAAGGGAACGGAGGGCTTTTCGCACTGAGCGCTGATGAAACCGAATATCCGACATGATGCTCGTGCATCGCGGTATGGTCGGCGGTTTCTGCCCCCCGTCATCCAGGGTCGAGTTTGACGCAAAGAGCTTGCCCAGAAAATCGGCTTTGTCCTTTGCGTCCTGGGCCAACGATCTATTTCCTACGTATAGGGATGGTAGGGTTGGCTTGCAGAAATTTCCTTCAATAGCTTTGGCCAGAAACCAGAATGCACGGGTTCCCGAGGGGAGGCGCTCAAGTCTCTTACCAATTCTATTGACGTGCTGTTTCTTTGCCCGAGTGATCTCTTTCTTGAGGGACCTAGAGGCAAGGTTGTACTCCTTTTTATATGTGCTGGTATTTAAATCCCGAGCAGACACTGCATTGTCCCAGGATTGGTAAGCCTCCTGCTTCCGGCGAGAAGATTTTTTGGGGGATGAACCAAACCAGGGACGAAATCTGCCGCCAGTTGGCACTACAGAGGACGGAATGAAAAGTTCCATCCCTTGCATCAACACATCAGCAACAGAGTTGGCAGTGTTGTCGGGATCATCCGGCGAGAAGCACACGTTCCCCCAAGGATAGGATGCAAAAACCGACCGCATCCCATCCCAGTCTGCTGACTTGTAGTGCCACACACGACGGTATTTAACAGCACGCTGTCGTAACACCGTCGTAAGTGGCACAGAACTCCTAACAAGGCAATGATCCGATGAACCAAGTGGTGCGATTACGGATATTTGGTAGCCATCAGGATTTGAAGTCAACAGAAGGTCCAACAAGGAAGGATTCTGACCATCCACATCTGGGATTGGCGTAGGCGTAGTAACCAGTTGTGTCAAGTCATTCGCAAGGGCAAAGTTGCAGACAGATCTCCCCTCATGATCAGTTTTACTGGAATTGAGCCAGTCGGCATGGTGGGCATTAAAGTCGCCAAGTATTATGATCTCTGCGGATGGGATCTGCCGCTGCACAAAATCTGAAGCAGCTTGCAAGTGTTCCAAGAGTCGGTCCGTCTCGGGGTCACCACTATGGGACATATATAGGCACGCATAGACGCGAGGGTGGTCGTCGCAATCTATGCGGAGCCATAACGTTGACAGGTCCCTGTCCTCAAGATTGCTGAGGCGGCGAGAGCTGATATCATCTCTGATATACACACACACTCCAGCTTTGGGCAGAAAGGAGTGCTCGGGAGAATACCCTGGGTGGGAAAGGTATGATGTGTCACTCGGAGATGATATCTGCGTCTCGGTTAAAAAGAGCAAAGCCGGCTTTGCCGTCTCAAGGTGTTTCAAATTTTAACCCCATTGAAAATATTTGGTCCCAAATAAAGCAACACGTAGCTAAAAAAAAATATTGCAATGACTGTCAAGTCAGTTAAAGATGGTATAATATAAAAAATCAATAATATAGGACCAGAAGAATAGAAAAAAGTTTGTGATCATGCTGTTAAATGCGAAGATGAATATAGAAAATTTGAGCCAAGAATCGATGTTTTTTCCGATGAAATGATTATTTACACAGGTGATAGCAGTGGGGAAAGTGTAAATGAACAACAGCATAATGAAAGTTCTGATGAATCTACGATGTCAGGAATAGAGATCCTCCCTGATTCTGATTAATTTTTTTGTAATTGTAATATTATTCTAGAATGATTAGTGCTGTAAATACTTTTGAACTGAGACTTTAATGATTAGATTTCTAAGATTTTAATGTAAACCTGTGTTTGAAAACTTGTGTTATTTAAACCTTCTTTTCTTCCATCACTACACCAGCTTCAGTAAGACACTTCAAAAGTACTATAACATCTTCGAAGTGAATCAATCCAACAAAGATTGTAGCATATTCGCAATCGTGTGGTTTTCCTCACTATTTACTTACATGGAATTATCGAATAAAATTTCGTTACTGATAAATCAATATTTATCTCTTTTAGAACAAAACACGCTCGCTTCCGACGCTCGGGACATACGACGATACCAACAGTGACGAAGATTTCTATGCGCATTATTACTTTGGGAGTACTGTACAGTGCCATGTAAACTCTACACTGTAGAGTTTTTACGCACACACTGACATCAGTAAGTTAACTGCCAGGCATAAAGTCAGCCCAATATTTATCCTTAGGACAAAAATATTCGGGGATTATTTCTTAAACTGGTGTAAAGAAAACGAAATCTCCAGTTAACTCACGTTAACTAACGGATAACTCTAATCGTAGTATAACTTACGAGTGAAGAAATCAGCCATAAGCCCCAATTTCACCAATTTAATTTAATTTTAATTTTTAATTCAAATCATTCAAATTCCATTTCATTCAAACTAGTTTTAATCAAATCACATGCAACCGTTGTCTCGGCTCTTTATTGTTTCGTCCTCCGTATTCGATTTGTGAAAATATAATTAATGTTGTCCTGTCTAAGCTTTTATAATAATTAATTCGACATAAATAATACAGAAAAACTACCGAAGTCTATAATTACATAAAATTGTACCTCGAGGTGGGGTTGGGGTAGAAGAAATCTTATCATTTATGTCGAAGTGTTTTGAAGAATTACTTCTTTTAATATATTTTAACCGACTTCAAAAAAAGGAGGCGGTTATACTGTATATATTTTTTGTATGTTCAACGATTACTCCGCCGTCTGTGGAAAGATTTTTAAAATTCTTTTTTTGCTGTAAAGGCTATAATCCCAAATTGATCCTATTGACACCAAAGTGGTGGCCCGATGATGGGATTCATGAGGAATCGAGGGAACTCCTTTAAATTTTGATTAGAAAACATTTTATAGTCATTTCAACTTTTTCTGAACTAGTTCAAGCATATGCTACCAAAAAGCAAGATTTTGCCTGGATCTAAAAGTACTGAAGAGAACTCCTGACTCCTTGTAGATACATGTTTGGGGAATTCGGCGTTCTTTAAAGCACTGCAAGCATATGCCACTATGTCAATTTTCATTAACATTAGTCATCATCATCACCATCATCATCACACCATACATCATCACATTATGATGAATTATATCATCTTCTCATAGTATTTGACACCCACACGGATATCTTTGAACATTACTCTGCCGTTTGTGGACCTATTTGCTAAATTATTTTGTTTTTATAAAGGGTATAATTTGAAATTGGTCCCTTAGTCACCAAAGTGGAGACCTGATGATGGCATCCATTAGGAATCGAGGGAACTCCTCAAAATTAACACTTTCACTGTCCATGTATTACATGTCGCCATACATTTACTGCCTGGTAATTAAAATACATGGCCACAAAAAATATTTATTGTAAGACGAAATTAAGCTAAGACCAATTTTATTACCATATTCTAGCATATAAAGATTATGATTATTATGATTAAGTTGTACTTTATGAATATACCGACTTCAAAATTATGGAGATTGAGTAAAGAAATAGTTAATTTTTTATACTAATTTAAAAGGGGAATTATTAAGAAAATAAGATTTATTTCATACTTTATTGTGCATTTTTACTTTGGAAGTTGGTTTTCATTTTTTGTTTAATTTTTCATGTCATTCACAGTGTCTATTCATATAAGCTATACAGACTAGAAAGTAGAGATGTGTCATTACCGAAGGAACCGTTTATTTTCCGGGATAAAGTGTTGTTATTTGTTCAAAGCCCAGGTTATAAAATGTCTGTGAGCTTTTCGTTCAAATCGTGTGAACAAATTCAAACTATTAAACAAATTCTTTTAACTCACTTTCACTTTTATAAAATTAGTAGATATTCTTAGGGACTTATTTTTTTTTTATTAATTATTTGTATTTAAACGCTTGCAGCGCAATAATGGCTTTCCTAAATTTGATGTCGAATGTAATTAGCTAGTTTGCACATTGCACAATCTTTACAACATATGAGTAATTTACGATTCTTTTTTATTAATGAACGAAACATATCGAGTCTGATGTAAAACCAGCTATAAGATAAGATAAACTAAACATAGTTTTGACGTAACGAAGACGTATATCTATTACTATCAATACAATCAGAAAAGTGTGCTAGAAAAATATAGTCCTATGATTTTAGTAGAAAGCTTAATAATATATCGCGTGACTTGAAGAATTCCTAATTCAATACGTTAAGTGTGTAGACCTTGCAAGTTCACTATCAGATTAAACTTGTGCAAACCCTAGGGACAATATTATTGAAAAAAAAAACCTAAATGCTTGAATACATAAATACAACATTAAGAGCTTATTCAAAATGTATCAAATCAAACAATTAACACGCTTAGTGCTAATTTCACTAATTTAATGCCTGTTAAAGTTAATAGTTGATTAAATATCATGTTATCTCGCTTGTTACACTAAAAGGCGTTGGTAAAATTGGGACTTATGTTATAAGCCTGTGTTTCCAAATCATACTTAAAATTAACCTGCAGGTCTAAAATGGCCACATCAAGGACGCCAGACTAAGTGATGGGAGAATGATTTACCAAATGGATGTAGAAGATTAGCTCGGAATAGAGAATAATGGAAGAAACTACCCCTAGTTATAAGTTACTAATCTTATAGGCCTGTCAAAGGACAACCTGACCAATAAAACGGTTGCTGATTAAACAATCTATTAAGTTTTTCGTATTTAAGTAAATCTTAGTTATAACATCATTGTTTTTTATAATATTATGTAAAATATGTGGTCAGTGAATAAAGGCTTTTATTATTATTATTACTATGAAACATCAACTATTGAAATTCGATAGTTGATGTTTCATAGTACGATTAACTTAATGACCATTTTAGACCTGCTGTAACTCTTTTCTATCGCTTAACTATACTTCTACTACTACTATAGTATATTCTTACTACTATTATAAATGTGAAAGTTTGTGAGGATGGATGGATGAATGGATGGATGTTTGTTACTCTTTCACGTAAAACTACTGAACAGATTTTGATGAAATTTGGTGTGGTAGTATAGGCTCTAGATTAAAACATAGGCTACTTTTTAACCTGAAAAAGTACAGTGTCCCCGTGGGACACTTTATTCATGCGACAGAAGCCGCGGGCCCATTGAAAATGCCGTAGTTTTCATTAATTTCAAATAATAATATACTCGTTAAAAGTATTAAATCCAATTAGTAGCTACTAACGAGATTATGTAATTAGCTTAGGATCGATGTCCACTAAACGCACCATGAGTTGGTTTAATTATAGTTTAGGATGTCGCTAATATTAGGTCATTACATATGAAATTGGCGTTTTGTAAAGGAGGAACATAAAGTCGATTTTTTTTAAACATAATATATTTATTTAATCAAAGTATATACCATTGCTATTTATGCACTTTTCCATCTCATAGGTAGTTAATTGATTCCTTTACTAAAAAACCATTCGGACAGAAATCAATAAAATCTTTGAAGGCGCTTTGGACTGCCCCATCGGAGTAGAATTTTTTCGAAGATGTTATTTTGATTATGATAATATTATTCCAGAAGTTATCCAAATTTCGAAAAAAAAATGGTATTCTGTTGGAGGAAGGTCCGGGGAGTACCGTGGATATCTTAGACAGATGATTGCAATTGAAGCTCCTCTAATTAGGTAGCCGTCTGTTGTGCGCTGTGTGGTCTAGCGTTGTCCTGAAGCAGCAGTGGCCTAGAGCGAATGACCAACCTCGGTTGTTTAGCAGTTAGATTTTCCATCCTGATTTGCAGTTGCTGGTAATAGACATCTGCCGTATTCTTCTAGCCAGATTTAAGATAGCTGTAGTGAACGACACCGGCACTAGTCCACCAAACGCTCACAAGTAACTTTTTTTGAGTCAATTTCCGCTTGGGGCAGGCTTTGGCTGGTTCTCCAGGGTTCAGCCATTGCGATGAGCGTTTCCGATTATCGTACAGGATCGACTTTTCATATCACAGGTAATGATTCGATTTCAAATCCCTTCATTATTATTCCGGTGAATAATGTAACGCAGCAGTCGACGCCGCATTTGTTGGTTTGCTGCACTCAATTCATGCTTCAAGTTGTTTAAAACAGTTTTATCACTAACACCATAGCCTGCAGCTAACTCGGACGTGATTTGCGATGGATCCGCTTCCACAATAGCCTTCAATTCTTCATTATCAACTTTTGTCTCCGGCCGTCCACAGGGCTTGTTCTGCAGGTCGAAATTTCCAGAACGAAAACGTTGGAACCAAAATCGCACTGTGTTTTCTTTTGCAACACCGCCGCCATACACATCATTAATCCTTCGAGCCGTTTCTGCAGCACTGGTGCCACGGTGGAACTCGTACTCGAAAATAATACGATATTACAAGTTTTCCATTTTGTAAACAGAGTGACGAAAAGAAAAAAGATGAAAAAAAACAAATGAATTCCGGTTTTCTAAACACAAATGCATGAGTAAATAGGGTATAATATAAATTTGAAATTGGAATTCCTAACCAAAGAAGATATATTTGCGATCAAAGTGGCCAGTACGACAATACGCCAATTTCATATGTAAGGACCTAATATATATTATTTAAAGGTCACATGGAGAGGCAACATGCAACTATAATATGACGAAGAAAATATTTGATATATTTTTTTGTTACATAACTTAATTTGGCATGTTTCTAAAACTTTTTAGTCAGATTAGGCACACGCGGTACAAAGAATAATAATTATATATTAAATAATTATAAATATACTCACTATGTTAACCTTAAATACTTATGTGAATCAATTTTTAAATTTGTTAAGCTACAACATTTTGATAATGTATCTTAGACAATTTAAAAATTGGGTCATATAAAGTACGCCTAACGACAAACCCCCTTACTAATTAAATTTTTTACGTCGCAGACTTTGTCTGTCAAGTGACTTTTCCAACGTTACAGACAAAGACAGCAACGTTGGATAAGTTATCTATTGTGTAAATATTTTTATTAGTTAGGTTGGAAATATGTGAAAATGTTGCCCACGCCTACGGCAGCCGACGGGCGTAGCACCGCCCGCGCCGTAGCGGTACGTAATACGTAAGTATAATAAATCAACTCTGTGGTAGCAGGATAACTTCGTAGTAAATTTTACCAGACATTGACTACCATTACATGATATTAATTTATTAAATTTTTGAAGGAATTTTATGAAAAACATTAAAGAGAAATGTGCTTGTGCAAAGTGTGCTTTAAACTTTTATCTAAAAAAATAAATTATTTTCTTGATTTTCTTAACGTAAAAGTGACATTTTTCAGTAGCAATGTCAATAACGAGTTATGAAATTACTAACTAGTTTCCGTAACCCAATAGATGTCGCTTTCACATTAGGAAAATCAAGAAAATAATTATTTTTCTTAGTTAAAATAGGTTGTTTTTCATAAAACTAATTAAATTGCCGAGTTATAGAAAAACAAAATTACTTTAAAAAGATCTATCCAGTGGCACCTATATGGAGCTTTTCGGTCTCAAAAACGAAAAATTATTATTTATAAGCAAAATAATTATCACTAGCTGACCCGACACACGTTGTTCAGTCGTAAGTATGAACTGGAACAAATAAATAAGTACACCTACATCAACATCTACACCTACATCCACAACAACACCTACAACCTACTTCTACCACCTACTTTTACCAACCTACTGGTACCGACTGTTTTTTTTAATCTGTTTTATAAGGTAACCTGTAATTACATCCAATTCACATCTTGAAACCTTTTAAAATACTCATTAGTGTTGTTAAAGGTTGACTTTATGAAAAAGAAACTTTATAATATAAATCACCGCTGAATTAAAAGAAAACTTCGCGAAAACTTTCGCGCGTCTACATAGACGCGTCTAAGATCTCGTTTTCGTCTGGTTATCGCTAAATTATTTTAACATGTCGTCACTAAGATCAAAGCTATTTATATATAATACTGACATTTCACATTATTGCCAATAAGCGATATAAAATGTACATTTTTAATTTTAAATTCACAATATAAAAACATAAATTAATTTGAAGCTAGATCCATATATCCACGTGACAACTTTTGATGTTTTTTCGGTTTGTCCGGCCATCTGTTTATCTCGATTTTATTTTTTTTGTTTCTTATCATATGTGTAATGATGTTGAAATATTTTAAATTATTTTATGCAATTTTAAATAAATACACCGGCATATTTAGCGGAACACAAAAAAAGGTCCATAATAAAAAAATATGGTTTTATTTTAAAATCTACTTACTACACTTCTTTTGTTATTTAAAGTTTCATTTGTTTTACTTAAAATGAGATCACATTAAGAACAGATTTTGCGAGTAAAGGCTTTTGTGAAAAATGGTACATTTTTGAACTTTTCATGTAACCAGGAAAAGTGAAAATTAATATTAAAATAACAATTAATTAAATTAGAAAAATGGTGATTAATATCGCGTATTTCCTCCACGTGTTCTACCCGTCTAGGCATACTGAGAATGATGTTATCGATGGTCTCCTGGGATAGTCTCCGCCATTCCTCAACTACGCCGATTCGCAGTTCACCCACGTTGGCAGGAGCTGGAATTCTGGACTTAACTTTTCTTTTCAGCAAGTCCCAAACGTGCTCTATTGGGTTCATATTCGGTGATCTCGCCGGCCACTCCATAACAGTGATATTCATATCATTAAGATAAGCTTGAGTTACCCGAGCGGTATGCGGCCGAGCATTATCCTGCATAAAAACAAAATCGTCACCGATATATGGGGCAAACGGTACGACATTTTCTTCTAAAACTTCTCTGATATAGCGGTCTGCAGTCAGACTCCCTCTATCAATCACTACCAAGTCTGTGCGAGCTCCCAAACAAATGCCCGCCCAAACCATTATTGATCCACCACCGTATGCAACTGTAGTTTCAAAATTTGTCTGAATGTATCGTTCTCCTTTGCATCTGTATATTCTTTGCCTGCCATCAATTTGATTTAAGAGAATTCTGCACTCATCACTAAACAATACCTTACTCCATTGGTCCGCGTTCCAAAGTCGATGTTTCTGAGCAAAAGTTAACCTGTTTCTACGATGATTTACCTCGAGCCTTGGAGCCTTGGCGGGCACAAATGAACCCAAACCAGCTTCTTCGAACCTTCTTCGTACCGTACGCTCACTTACGGTTACACCCCGCACTGCTTCTAACTCATGTCGGGCTTAAACGGCCGTCAAACGGGGGTTCCTACGTACACAAAGCCGAATGAAACGATCATCCCTACTCGAAGTGCGTCTTTTTCTGCCTTGTCCTGCTCTTCTCACAGAAGTACCGGTCTCCCTGAACCGTTGGATACTGCGATGGATCGTTGAAACTGGTCGACGAAGATCTCTGGATATCACTCTGTAGGTTTGACCATTTCTTCGCATTTCGAGTGCCCTGGCGATCTCCGTTGGGGCTAAGTCAGGCATAATTCAGTCCTCAACTCCAAAAAGATACGCGATTAAAAAAAACTAACAAAAAACAGTATTTCAATGAAATTTTAAATCAAACTCAGAAGGAAGAAATACTCGAAGTTCGCTCCAAATACACCTTTATTTGAATAAAATTAAAACAATTGCATAAAATGTGCTGTTCAGTTGTTTTCTTAATTTGAAAATATTTCTTGTTAAATAAAATGACAGCCAAGCAAGCCAGCAATCTTATATGATACTGATATCAAACCTTTATTTTATGTTCCGCTAAATATTTTATGTTCCGGTGTGTGTAACATTTACAATAAGTTGTGATTTTACTATTTTATATTTATTTTAATTAATTATATTTAGAAACTCAAATATATTTCACATTTACATTTTATTTTATTGTTCAATGTATTAATTCTAAATTAATCGACTAAGAAGAATGCTAATTTATAAAATATCTGAGTATTGTCTTAGAGGGCATGTTTCCGGTCTGTCTATGACAACGCGTTTTCTAAATTGTTAAACTATCGTGTTTCCGGTTTATGATCAATAAATCATTGATCTTCATTTTGGAAGGGACATTCTTCTTAAAACAGCAGTAAGGACTAGATGTCTATCTAGAATAATTGTACTGAAATGTATTATAATATAAAAGTGTTTAAAATAAAAGTGTAGTGAGTGAAGAAGTGCAAATAAAAATTAATGTACTACTGGAGAGTTTGATCTTATCACATATGAAAATGATAAGGATAAGATGAGTTATTCCTTATGGAAGTATAAATTTGTGTGAACTATGGGAAAGTGCTGCAAAGGATGCCGACATATCGGATGCTGTCTCTCAATAATAACGTCACAGTGTTTGTAAACTCCTCCTGAAATTCTTGACTGATTTAACATTTTATTTGTGTATTTATTTGATACTAGCTGTTGCCCCGGCTCCGCCCGCGTAAATATACTATCGAGTATCCCGCGGGAACACTGTACTTTTCCAGGATAAAAAGTAGCCTATGTTTTAATCCAGAGTCTAAACTACTATCATACCAAATTTCATCAAAATCCGATCAGTAATTTTCACGTGAAAGCGTAACAAACAAACTTACATTCACATTTATAATATTAGTAGGGATATAGTAGGATTAAATTAGGTTTTTTTATACCCATACCGTTCATTTAAATAGGAAGAAGTACTTAGTTATTTTATATTTTATTTCCTTTCACATTTTCTGTACAATAATAACAAGTCCGTCTGTCTGTTTGTTCCAGCTTATCTCTGGACCGATTTTGACAGGTCTTTCCAGTCACGAGTTTGGGTGTTCGAAAATGAGTTAAAGCCAACAAAAATTGTTCGTTCACGGAGTGTTGCAAAAAAAATGGTGGCCACGTTTGTCTCCAAAACCGGCCATGTTGCGACTATTCCTCTTGAGGGACAAAGAAGGGTTAATGCAGAATGGTATGCTAACATTTGTTTGCCACAGGTCGTTTCTGAACTCCGTAAAGAGAACTGCAACCGCCGCATCATCCTCCATCACGACAATGCGAGTTCTCACACCGCGCACAGAACAAAAGAGTTTTTAGAGCAAGAAATCATAGAATTATTAGACCATCCGCCGTTCAGCCCCGACCTAAGCCCTAATGATTTCTATACTTTCCCTAAAATAAAGAATAAATTGCGTGGTCAGAGATTTTCATCACCTGAAGAAGCTCTGGACGCCTACAAAACGGCCATTTTGGAGACCCCAACTTCCGAATGGAATGGTTGCTTCAATGATTGGTTCCATCGTATGGAAAAATGTGTCAAATTTCGCGGAGAATACTTCGAAAAGCAATAAATACATTTTTAAATAGTAATGTTGTGTCACTCCCTTGATTCCCGAAATTTTCAGTGCCGCCCTCGTACAACACACTGATAGCGTGATGTAGGGTCGAAGCACTGACATTTATCTGTAGAATAAAGTACTGCTAGAATAAACATCATTGATATAATATTTATTAGCTATGTGTTTTCCTAGATAGCGCTTTTTACCAGATTTTATTTTTTTAAGTTAAAGGAATCCTGTAAATATTTGAGTTACAAAAACTAAAAAGTATGTAACTGTTTTATGGCTCAATTTTATAACATGTTATTTTTTTACATTCGATTAATTAATAATAGTTTTGATGAGAAATAATATTTTTAAAATTTTGTTGAAAGCGCCATCTATCGCGTATATTATAAACTATGCCAGTTATATCGTCGTTCGTCGCTTGGATTGGAAACTAACTGACGTACCTAATATTGAAATAATTATTTCCCGAGTATTCTATAGCAATTTCAACGGAGAATTATACATAAAGGTAAAATTCAAAATATTAAAGGGACGTTCGCACACTACTATTTAAGATGAAGTACATTAAAATATGTCGATAAATATGTGTATTATGCGATGTAGTAGCTGCAATATAGAGAATTTGATACTTATCCCCGTGTTATAAAAATAGAATAGACATATCCGCATAGTAAATCTATATGTGCCCGTGTAATCTGTATATTGAAAAGGTTTTATCAGCGCATCAAAATAATATTGGTAACATATATTTTTCATGATGTATCTGACCTCAACAACACTGTAAAAATATCACACAATAACTTAAATGTTCATACGTATGAACATTAGACATTTAAGTTATGTATATTCACCATTTGTTTTATTTTATTTCACCTGTTAACCAACACAATTTAAACAACAATACTATTAATTTAACTCGGTAAACTTTCGGAGTTTTCGCGAGATTCATTTTAAGGAAAATTCACTAGTGCGTGCGAAATAATTATTTTGCTGCGATTTGTAATAATGCACATTAAAATTTGAATATTTTTGGTTTTCAAATGTGTTGGCATATTCAAAACCACGTCTAAGTAAGCTTAAAGCTACAAAACTTTTTTAACAATATTGAGAGTAGAAGTTGGACCAAAAATACTAAATCAAATAGGTACGTGTAATATAAAAATTGTTTAAAATAATAGTGCACACATAAACTTACCAAAATATAGTGAAATTAAACAAATATGTATGCACGTACACTATTCTTGCCCGCCTCTACAACATTGACGCGCTTAGTATAAGGCTCCAGTGCTCTACGTACACTGATGCCGGCGCGATAACCGCATTCACTTTTATCATATCTATCATCTATATCAGTCGGTGTTTTTAAGTTATATACAAAGCAGGACTTCTATATAAATTTGGAAGTAAGGACCACTGTTACTATAAAGCACCTACCTAACCTACCTACCCGAAATGTCGGAATAAACTATAATTGACAGTTATACAGGGTCTGTCGTTAATAATGGATAACCCGTAAACTGGAGTTGGTCCGGATGTGAAACTGTAAGAAAATCGTATTTTCTTGCCAGGGTTTCTAACCATATGAAAATGGCGTAGCATTTTATACTTTTTTATAAATTTCGATACTTTTTTCGTTCATTCCGTTGCCATTTCATCAAATTTAGGTATTTCCGTGTGATTTTTTAGTATTATACTCCTGAAGACGTGTATTATTTAATTTTAATACAATTTTAGGTGTCTTTAACGTAAACAATTTTCAAAATCATCTTTTTATGCTTTTTTTTAACTATTTTTTTCTTAATGTCAACTTTGATCATTTACTGTGAAAAAAAAGTATGGCGCTATAGATGCCCATTATCTTAATAAAAAGTCTAGTATGTGTAGTTTCTAAAAAGGTATTACAATGTGTAATTTACTAGCAATATTAAGTTACAGGAGCGAGATCAATATCAAGGTCAGAATTCAAAATTTTTAAGTATTGTTATAAAAGGTTATAAAACTTCGTCATAATGATCTTATTCTACCAAAATTCTTTACACAAACGTTTTTGGGCCACTAATAAGGATTTTTAGAAGAAAAACAGGTTGTTTTTAGTAAAAAAAATATTTATCTTAACAATAACTTAAACTAAATGCTCGAAATGCCCTCCGCCGGCAGCAAAGCTCTACATCGCCTAATAAAAGATCTTTTAATCCGACGCGCATAGCCGGCTTCTGCGATTTTACTTGCTGCTACTTGAATGCGCGTACGCAACTCTTCCACAGAACTTATTGCTTCCTTGTACACTACTTCCTTAATGCAGCCGCAGTAAAAACAGTCCAACGGGTTAAGGTCTGGCGAACATGGAGGCCATAAAATTGGACCCAATCGCCCTATCCGTCTATTTGGATATGTATTATTTAAATGTTCCCTTACACGAACAGCGTAATGTGCTGGACACCCATCATTTTGAAGCCACATCTCGTTTCTTATCTCCTGTGGAACGTCTTGCAGTAATCCAGGTAAAGTATTTATTAGAAAATCCAAATACATATCCGCATTTAATATTGCCGGCAACTCAAATAAACCAATGATCTGTCCGTTAATAATGCCAGTCCATAAATTTATTTTAAACTGATACTGCGATCTGTCTTCACGTATCAATCTTAGGTTTTCAAGTTGCCAGCTGTGTAAATTGTGGAGGTTCAAAAAACCATCTTTTCGACACGTTGACTCGTCACTCCATAAAATTTTATTAAAATAACTTGGTTTTCTCTCATCTTTCGCAGCATTGTGCGACAAAATGTTACTCTCGCAGCAGCGTCCCTTGGCATTAGTGTTTGAACCCTTTGATAATGAAAGTGATATAATTCATGCCTTTTTAAAATTCTGTGCACGGATTTTTGAGGTATCCCGGTACGCCATGAAATAACACTTATGGACGTACCAGGGTCTTCAGCGACTATTTCCAGTACTTCGGCTGCATTGTGTCGTTGAGGTCGTCCTTCACTGGCCCCGCCTATGCCGGTCCCAGGAAATCGTCCTTCCATAAATGCATTGTGCACTCTAATGAAGACACGGTAATCAGGATGTCGAGCATTTGTATATTTTTCACTGTAAACACTTGCTGCTCTGGTAGCGTTGCCATTACATAAACCATAAATGTAATGCATGTTTGTGTATTCAACCGACGTGTATTGCTGAGGCATGATGCCAAGAGCCAATCGATTTGAGCCAATCGATAGCACAAAACAATGTCCGTAAATGAGAGCTAAGTCGTCAGTATCACCAGGTTCACAAGTCCAAATCACAAGGCAAATCAAAGTCCGATATTAGAAAGCAGTAACAAATTGACGAAAGTAACGAAAACAAGAGCACATGCGATAGTCAAAATCACACTGAAATGTGTACACTCTACAATCAGGAGCGCGCCCTAAAGGCAAAAACATGCTAACCTTTTCACACACCGTGAGTTTGAAAGGGACAATTGGCCCACCACACTTACCCACCACTGCAACTCCTGTGTAGCCAGGATCGACAGTGGTAACCAACCGCAAAAACCTTTTGATATGATCTCAGGGGTGCCCGGGGGATATGCTAAATCTGTCTTGGAACCCGTATCGAAATTAATCAGAAGATTGTAGGAGGAGTAGGAAGTATTCCAGTTTCCCTCCCCAAGAAAAAGCGGGAGACAGCAAAAATTGTGATGACAAAAAGTCAGAATTAAAGGGGAAGCACCACGGGAATAACATGTTTTTTTTTTTTTTTTTTATGACTACAAGACAGAATGTAATTAAATGTTTTAATTTATAATATGACAGTTGATTACAATGCATTTATAATGACAAAAAAGTGTTGCATTGTTTCCAATAGTACTTATAACAAAAACGTTTGAAAGCTCGGAAGTTCTTCGCACAGCCCACGAGATCTTCATAGTACACAACCCTAGAAACACAATGGACGCTGTTCAACATTTCGATTCTTTCGTCATACCAGAGATCACACTCCCAGAGTATGTGATGAGCAGTTTGTTCATAAGGGCTACCTTCGGTCGAACACTCGCATAGCGGAGACGAGACTAATGTAAATCCAAATAGTTTCGCTTTAAAGTTTCCGTGTCCTGTCAAAAATTGAGCGACGTAGTGGTCTATTTCTATCCATTGCTTCGAGAGTCTATCGCGTACCGAAGGGAAGAAATTATATAGGTGACGCCCTTTGATAGTGTTGTCCCGCCGTTCCTGCCACTCAGAAATTAGGTTCTGTATAGAAATATCTAATGGCTCGAATAATCTAGTTATCTTATTACTCTCTTTCGCGCTTAAAAACTCAGGGTTAGTCATTTTTTTATTTTTATAATATAGTGCTGCACGACGCTGTATCTCTAAATCTACTGGTAGGACTCCGGCTAAGACTGGGAGTGCTTCAGTACTTACGGTACGGTATGCCTTACATAAAAATATTAAGGCGAGACGTTGGCTTTGCAAAAGTTTACGACGGGCCGCTCCTATTGTAGCCCTATCTGCCCACGCCGGTGCGCCATAGCATATGCTGCCGAGGTACGTCGCATTATAAATTATTTTTAATGTTTTAAATGAAAGGCCCCATGTCGACGTTGATATTTTTGTGAAACAATAGAAATTCCTTTTAGCTTTCTCGCCGGTCTGTATTATATGTTCCAGGAATGTAAATTTATTTTCTAAAATAAGTCCTAGGTAACAAAGTGACTGTTTACGTTTCACATTGATGTTGTTCAGCTTAATGCAAGGAGTTTATATTAATGAACCTTTTAAAAGTACTTGAAAGGTTTTATGTGCTGCAAATTCTAATCGATTTCTGTGGCCCCAACTCGATATTACGTTGAGGCACTTGTTGGCCTTGTTTTCAATTTCAGATCGCGAATTGGCTTGAATAATAAGAAAACCATCGTCAGCATAACCTATCAGAGAGCACAGAGGAGGCAAGGGAACACATAATAAATCATCAAAACTTATATTCCACAAGTAGCGGCGATAGTACTGATCCTTGAGGGCAGCCGCGCGTTAAGTTTTTGGAATGTGTGTAATGGCCGAGTTGGAGTTTTGTTACGCCGTTGCAAAAATACGAGTAAATTAAATAATAAATATTACGATAGCAGCCTCTGTTTCTTAACTTCAGTAGTAGCATTGGCCACCAGGCATTATCGAAGGCACCCGCGATATCCAGAGATATACCTACTACATATTTACACTCCGATAGATTTACAGTTTTTCTGACCTCGATTGCTGCATCCACTGTAGACTTCCCGGCGGTAAATCCAAATTGCTGATTATTAAATTTCGGGCCACCGGGTAGCAAGCGGGGAACAATAAGACGTTCTAATAATTTGCCTAAGCATGATAATAGCGTTATAGGACGGTAGGATTTCGGATCGTCTGGTGGTTTATCACCGGCTTTTGGAATTAATTTTATTGTGCCGATTCGCCAGATTTTTGGAAAAGTGCCTTCTGCAATACATTTATTAAAAACCTGTAATATAGATGAGCCTACCGCTAGACACGCCTGCTTAATCATAATATTAGATATTTTATCCTCGCCTGCTGACTTTTTCGTAGGTAACAAATTAACTATTGAAGTGAACTCATCAAGTGTAGGTAAGTCAGATACCGGCGTATTGATGGGGTCTAACATTCTGAACCTTATCTCGCGGTGGAAATCATTGTCCAAGTCCGGCTTGTCGTCTGGAATTAGTACGTCGAGGTACGTCTTCGCCGTGTCTCTTAAACTATGAGTATACGAATTATTAATCTTGATATTTGAAAAATACTGTGGAGCAGTGGTATTATTTGGTTTGAGTTCATGGTATAAAGAAGACCATGGTCCCTCCTTATCCAGTCTAACGGCTGCATTTCTCAACATATTATTTTTTGCTAAGGTGACGGCGGCGCGATAACGCGACCTTGAAGCCCTAAGGTCAGTTAGGTACGATACGTAATTATCGTCCAATAGACCGAGTCCCTGTCTACGTGCATAATTAATTTTCCGTCTGGCTCTCCTAAGCTCCCGACGCAAGTTATATAAATTATCGTGCCACCAATTACACTTATTTTCTGTTTTAAGCGGCCTTCGGCCCAGGGCGGTGTCGGCACAGTAGACAAAGGTGTTGGTCATTATTTCCGCACTATCATTTGAATTCAAGTCTGGACGAGTGAAATCTCTGGAATGAGCGAACATAAGAGACCGGAATAAATTCCAATTACCATTTTTAACATTATATTTATAATCTTTCGACTCAATCAAGGGACAACTCGAGGGTGCGCGAATAAACTCAAAGACAATTAAACGATGGTCGCTGCATGACGCATCAGGAATGACGCGCCAATTTATTATATTGTTATTATGGACGTACGCGCTGGAAAGCGTGACGTCGATGGAAGATTCACCAGAGGGGCTGCTAAATGTAGGTGGTGCATTGGGAGTGTTATGAATTTGCAGGTTGAACTCTGCTATGAAGTCTTCCACTGAGCTACGACGGTCGCGGTCAGTGTATCTAAGTTCCCCATGCCATAAGGGCGAAGAAGCATTTACGTCGGCACCAATAACAATTTTATTCCCCGCAAGACATTGTAGAACATGACGTAGTTGGTGTAAGTGAGGACCTACAGGATCGGAGTATTGAAAATAACAACTAACTACGTACAATCTAAAGTGAAGACACGAAACCTCCGCTAGGTACCGCACAGTGAGACGTTGACAGGTTTGTAAGGGCCGTAATTGAAAAGTTAGACTGAGGTGTGTAAATGCCGGCGCGCGCTAGGTTGTTAACTTGTACGACTTTCGACCTTAGCGACGCGGATTGATATTGCTCTTGTATGAGAACTAAGTCTAAATTATAATCCGACACCAATTTTTCTAATTCAATCGTCGCGTGCTTATTGTTATGTAGGTTCAACTGTCCTATAACTAACTTATCCATAGCGAGTTGTTAAAATTAATTGCTCCATTTTTGCCTTGTATGTTGGGCAGTCAGGGGAACCCGTGGGGTGGGCGTTAGGTTTCTTGTACCGGGTGCAGCTTCCGCAAACCGGTTTGAAATCTCTTAAGTCTTTTTTGGGACAGTTAATTGAGGTATGTTTATCGGCGCAGTGACAACAGCACGGGTCTGAATCGCGGCAGAATTTAGCAATGTGACCGTATTGTTGACAATTAGCGCAGCGTACAAGTTCGACGTCATCGATGAACCGACACATTGCCCAGTCAATAAAAAGTTTTTGTTTAGTTTCAATGAGATGTTTCCGAATCTTTGGGTCTAACTCTAGGCCCATCCATTTTCGATTGTAGTTATTATTTATGCGCCGTCTAATAATTTTTGTCGAGTTCATAAAATGTTCTTGTGTCACATTAATTGCGCCCTTAATATTTTGGTTATAAAGCGATAAAAGGAAATTTTCGTCCGTAATATTTTGCGGGACATCTTTAATTATAATACGCGGGTTACGCCCTCTCGGTGTTTCTAGACGCAGACCGGCTGATTTTAAACCTTCAACGGATTTTAATCTCCTGACTTGTGACTCGCTTGTTAAGCGCAGGATCACGCCCGAATTAGCTGTCTTTTTGACGCCGTGGATTTGAAAGCCGTCAGATGGGTTGATCGCTTTCATTAATGCCTGTTTGGTCTCGTCTGAGGATTTTAATTCCGCCGATTTGTCTTGCGTCGGATAAGCTATTACGCACGGGAGCGGTCTACGCGTTTCAATAGGTAGCACCGACTTCGCGAGTCTGAGTTTAAGCGCGTCATAATAAAAAAATGGCGGCGCTGAGGCGGCCGGTTTGCTCAACCTGAGTAGTAGTTTTGGCGGTCAGCAAATCCTTTTCCAAATTAGCAACTTTAGTTTCTAATGACGAATTTTTAAGTGCCAGAAGTGAGACGATGGCCGTTAATTTTTGTGTCATGTTCATTATTTCTGCTTTGTTAGCGAAATTATTGCGACGAGATACTGTGTCGTTAGCGAACTCATTTATTTTAGATAAGTATGAAGAGGCCTCGCGAACTAGCTCGTAATAATTGCACGTATCGTCGAGGCCACGGCTTGTATCCAATAACGAAATTACGGGGGGCGGTTGATCGTCCCTTGTGGGCTGGTGGCGCTTTTCATCAGGTGACAGAGAAGAGGGCGATAATTGTGACAGTAAACGTTTAGTACCTGAAGAAGTTGGCGGTGAGCGGGGAATTTTGACATTTTTCGAAAACGGATTAGTATCTTTATCCGGTGGTATATTATGACTCGACATTCTGGCTAGGTACTTACTAAAAAGATTTAAATACTACACTTCAATATGCAATAGAAAAACAATGGCCAAAATAAAGATTGAATAGGTAAATAACTAACAGCTGTTTGAACAGAGCGGCCGGCGCTGCGCCAGAGCTACCGACAGTAAAAAATTTTTGCGTACCTACTTGTTGACAACAATAAAAGTGAACAAGTCAATCAAAGAAATCAACTTACCGAATCAAATCCAACAAACTACGGACAAATGTGTTTCAAAAACTTACAGTAAACGTTGCTCACACCTTTACCTAGCTTATTACACACACTCAGCATGTATTTGTTGATTTTAAACCACTGAAAAAAATTTATTTCCCGGAGCGCACGTCAGACGGTGTTAGCCGTACGAAGATCGCGGGGGGAGAGGTGAGTTTGAAAGGGACAGTGTACATCTGCCTAGTAACAATGACCATCAATCGTCCTTTTCACGCATAGAGGCCCATTGTATTGCTAGTTTTAGTCTTTGTTAGTTTTTTACCTGATGATCCTTTCTTCGAATAAACTTGTCGCAACATGTTTATCGCATGAAAAATTTAGAGCACAACAATTTTAAATTTGAACACTTTTATTACATTATTACCATGGAGTTATGATATTTTTTTTACTAAAAACAACCTAATTTTCTTCTGAAAATTGTTGTTCTTCTGAAAATCCTTATTAGTGGCCCAATAACGTTTGTGTAAAGAATTTTGGTAGAATAAGATCATTATGACGAAGTTTTATAACCTTTTATAACAATACTTAAAAATTTTGAATTCTGACCTTGATATTGATCTCGCTCCTGTAACTTAATATTGCTAGTAAAGTACACATTGTAATACCTTTTTAGAAACTACACATACTAGACAATTGATTAAGATAATGGGCAGCTATAGCGCCATTTTTTTCACAGTAAATGATCAAAGTTGACATTAAGAAAAAAATAGTTTAAAAAAATCATAAAAAGATGATTTTGAAAATTGTTTACGTTAAAAACAGCTAAAATTGTATTAAAATTAAATAATACAGGTCTTCAGGAGTATAATACTAAAAAATCACACAGAAATACCTAAATTTGATGAAATGGCAACGGAATTAACGAAAAAGGTAGCGAAATATATAAAAAAGTATAAAATGCTACGCCATTTTCATATGATTAGAAACCCTGGCAAGAAAATACGATTTTCTTATAGTTTCACATCCGGACCAACTCCAGTTTACGGGTTATCCATTATTTACGACAGACCCTGTATACAAAGCATTGCCAAAATTTGACGAGACAAAAATTAATATTTTTATATAGACCGCATAAGCATACTCCCACTCCGTGCGGGGAACAAATATCGCTGTCTCCCTCCAGTGCGGAGCTCATATTGTACAAACTATAATGCGTATGAAAAAGACAAATATACAGTTGCATTTGCCTATTGAAACTGTCATTGAAATACTAGAAAAATATAAATGAGGCAGTAAGACCTCATTCCGCATAGAAATCAAAAAAAACAGTTGTCAGTGCGAACGTGAGGTGTTACTGCCTCACAGTCGCGGGAGGCGCTCCCGCCCCCACCCGCACCTATTTTCTAGCGCAGTTGCATCAAATCAAACTAGTGGTGCGTGTCGCTTGCGCAGGACGAACGTGTGACGGGAGGACTATCGATATTACCCAAAATAACGTTTCGTCGTAGCGCGCGTTCCAGTATGTCACTAAATAGTAAGAAACGATGCAGAAGGATGTTGCAGTTAGCTAGCGAAATGAGTGAAGATATTCAAACAATAATAATGAAGATCCTTTAGTTTCCAAATATGACCGGGTTTACCAGAGAATGACACCACGCGTAGATGATCCAGGAAATAAGGTGAAAATTCAAAGTATACAAATTTTCAATGCACCTGGGACTAGCAAGGACAATACTATTTTATTTAAAACTCCCAAAAGAAGTAAGATTGGGAAGATATCTGATGTTTATGATAGCCCTAGTACGGGTGCTACCTTTCATGTTTTGAAAAATGCTGTTCAAACTAGTTTTGAAAAATCCGGAATTTTTCATCCCCGATTCGGTAAGCCATTTAGCTACGAGTCGCACAGGCACTCCGAAATCTACTAAGATGTCTAAAAATGTATATTCAATTAGCAGATGTAGCTCTGTGAGCGACTTGTCCTGTGCAAACTACTTGACATGTCCATTAAGTGATGAGCAAGTAAAAGATTTATTAATGGAAAAAGAAAACAAAAATTTTCAGAGAACGCTAGGGGCGTTCAGACCAGTAAACAAGTTGAACTATATCCATTTTATGACGACTGTAATAACAACACACCTAACTTATCACCAAAAAACAATGATCTTAACGAAATTGTATCTGACAATACTAATGAAGAATCAGGCACGGTTGACCAATACACTCACGTGTCAGCAAAAAACAATTATTTTTCAGAACACTTGTCTAATATTATCAGTGAAGAACCAGGTAAGATTCCCGCCCAAGATACTGACGGACAATCGGACTCTGAAAATGATGTAGATTACGCTCCTAGTGAAAGTACAGAACCAGAGTACTATATCTGATATAACTTCTACTTTGACTGAAATTGACTCTGATTTAGATAGTGAAGCTTTACTTGCAAACAATCAAACTATAAATGAAACAAACGGTGACAGTGAATGGCTAGATATAGACGATAACTTCCCAGATTTGGCAGAATATTCTGGTGAGTGTACCCGAATCTGCCAAAATGCCATATGATTTCTATAAGCTATTTGTCTGCGATGAGATAGTAGAAAAAATAGTGACCGAAACAAACAATTATTCCCATAATTATATTCGCAATTTTACAAATATAAAACCAAAATCCAGGCTACAAAATTGGATACCAACGGATATAGATGAAATGAAACGTTTTTTGGGTGTTCTCATGGTCATGGGTCTAAACAGAGTCCCAGTTTTGAATGATTACTGGTCGAAAAAACACTTATACAGAAACGATTACATAATCTCAATCATGAAAAGAGACCGATTTTTAATGATGTTGAATGAAATGAAATGTGTGTTTGAATGTTGTTGTTGTTATTGTTTTGGCATTTCAGTGATCTAAATAATAAAGAAAAATCGAGCAAAGTGAAAGATGTATATCTAATGCTACTAGAGAGATTTCAGAGAGTATTGATACCTGGAAAGTTTTTGATAATTGATGAAAGCATGATCCCGTGGCGAGGCAGATTGAGTTTTCGTCAATATATTAAAAATAAGTGTCACAAATACGGCGTAAAGCTGTACAAGCTTTGCACTCCGAAAGGCTATACATATAATTTAATTATTTATATCGGACAAGGTGAAGATGGTAGAGAAATGGATCATGGAAGAAAAACTGTTATGAGGTTGATTAAAGATCTTGTGGAGGAGGGGAGAATTGTTGTTACAGACAATTTTTATAATTCAGTGGGACTTGCAGAAGAACTTCTCAAAAACAAGACTTTTATATGTGGTTGGTACGTTGTGGTCAAATAGAAAAGGTCTTCCAAAACAGGTCATGTCTACTAAACTGAAAAAAGGCGAAATTATTGGAAAGATGAATAAGAACGGAGTTCGTGTGATAAAATGGGTCGATAAAAGACCTGTTTACATGATATCTACATGTCGCAATCATAACACGACACATAAAATACTGGTAAGAAAACAAGACGCACTGGAGAAGAGATAAAAAAGCCACAGTGTGTTCTGACGTATAACAACAATAAAAAGGGCATCGATTTTAGCGATCAAATGGCGTCCTATTACACGCCACTAAAAAGAGGACTTAAATGGTACCGTAAAGTGATGATGGAGGTATTGTTTGGCACATTGTTGGTCAATAGTTGGTTGGTGTATAATTGGGGAAAGGAAAATCGAATATCAAAGAAAGAATTTTATGAAGCAATCATAGAAGCACTCACGTTAAAACCGATAGGAGGAACTACTGCAGATAATTGATTTTAATTAAAATTAATTTATATAATGATTATAATCTAATTAAAATATTCTTTATAAATCTTCTTACAAGTCACAACTACTTGTATCACAACTAACACAAGGTATCTAAAAACACAAATAAATAAAATTGAACTGTTATTTTGTACACTTCTTGACTTAATTAATTATAATAATAAATAATATCTAGAATAGACTTACCTACAGAAACTAAACCATCTAGCCCCAAAACAAGCGTATAATATGTGCCAGGGGCACTGAATTATAGAATATTTCATTATTTCAGGCAGTTCTCGTGTCGTTGACTTAAAGAAAAAGCACACTTTTCAGAAGAATGTTGAAAAGAAGAGAAGATGTGTGGGATGCTATGCGAAGAAGCGTGAAAAAATGAACAGCCGTGAAGCGGCTAAAAAAGTAAAAAAGATTATGTCTTATTGTAAGGAATGTGCAAAAAGTATGTGTTTAGAATGTTTTTTTTAATTTTCACATGTAATTTTATTACCTAAATAATAAACATAACTTTAACTATTAACTGCGTTTTCATTTTTCGATAAATAGTCTTGACATTGTGAGGTTGCATTGCATGAGAGTGCATTATGAGGTTTTTAGACCCCACAAACATTTTCTTTATTTTCTCGGCTTTTTTTGATCTAAACCCGGGGCAAAGTTAAAGGTAGTTAATGTCGTTTCTGGCTTTATAATGGTATTTTTATTTTAAAGTTATTATTTAGTTATTATTTAGTTATTAAGTATTTAGCATATTTAGATGATATGACCGTTACGCTTCTATAAGAAGCGTAACGGTCATATCATCGCAATCGTAAATGTAACCAAAATCAGAGCGTTAAATATATTAAAAGTACTACATCGGGTATGTTTATAAAAATTATAAAATCAATGTGGGGGTTAGGCTAATAAAACCAAATGTGTGTTATCAACCACTAGCAGACTTCAGTCTCGACAGTGATGCTACATCCGGATCCGTATAATATTTTACATTTACTCTGTTTATTATTAATATCAATTTGGTTTCATATTTAATAAATTATTTATCAACTGATTATTATAAATTATATTATTGTTAACATGATGGTTATGACCAATGACGTCACATCAGAATTTAGTCATGCATTTTTAATTAAATATAAATAATCAAATATAATTAAACACATAATAATTAATATTAGTAACTGGTAAAATAAGAATTATATTTAATTGAAATCTATTTAGTTAATTTATATTTATTTATTTTGACTAGCTCTAACGACCTTCAAGTAATATAAAAGGGCAGGACTCTCTGTAGCCGCCATTATTACTTCATCAAAATTGTTGTAAGGCGGACACTCTGTCTGACGAATAAAAGTGTAACAGTGGAATAAGTGATTTTATTTACGCCCGTCACATCTCAGAAGTGGGATAAGTGGACAAGATGTCGGGACTATACGCAGCTGGACTCGGAAAAAGGAAACGGACAGGGCAGGTCAGTAATGAATTTTTTTTTTCTTCTGTCGACTCCACGCCAAGCCTTACGCACACCAAGAGAAAGACATGCCGCGTGACTCATGCCGATGCTGAAATTATACCAAAATTCCGACCAGAAGATGGCTCAAGTAGTGTTACCAGTTGACTGCACAAAATCGACCAGCTTGGTGATATTTACGGGTGGGATGCAATGCAGAGACAATTCATTATGCAGCTTCGTCTACGAGGCTCAGCTTAGACGATGGTACGATGAGCTTGATGATTATAGTTTAGATTGGGATGCATGGAAACGAGCCCTAGAGATTGCTTTTTCTCGTTCGGTCGACTTTGTAGACAAGTTGAGCACTATGTTAGCTAGAAATAAAGGAGACACTGAATCAATGACTCATTATTATCATGACAAAGTCTCTCTACTCAGAAAGTGTAATATAACTGGTGAAGATGCAATTTCATGCATAATAAAAGGACTACTGTTAGAATTGCGTGCTAACGCTAAAGCTTATCAGTGCAAGATGCCAGAAATGTTATATTTTGGATTTATTTCCTCGTTAGAAATTTATAAGAGAGATAACAATTTGTCATCCTTAACTTCTCTGAAATCATCATGGCGGAGGGGTGCCTTTGAAGAAAACTCTACAACAGCTCTACATACTGGGATGAAACGGTGCTACATCTGTCGTCGCACCGGGCACGAGGCACGTGTTTGTCGATCCCAACAACGACGTGACATCTGCCAACGTAACGGTCACACTTCGGCAAGCTGTTGTTCGGCCGCCAACCCTGGAACTTCGCGACAACAGGGGCAGACAACTCCGGTGAGTTTACTGATGCTTAATTTAAATGATAAGTTTTTGATCATTTACAAACGCCTCGCATTTATTGGTTCCTCGAGTGTCATTGTTTACATTGATACGGGCAATAAATGAAATGTTTTAAGTTTAAAAAAAAAGAACTAGATCTTGAAATATTACCATCGGATATAATAATGAAAGGGTTTGGAGGTGTTCATACTCAGTCACTAGGCAGGTCACATATTAAAGTATATATATATAATTTGTATCTAAATGGAGACGTTGAAATAACTAATTGTAATATGTGTGATATAGAATTAATAATTGGGCAGGCCATGATTAATCAAGTTGGTGTTAGTCTTGTTACTACGTCGAACTCTGCTAGATTTGTAGAAATTCATTATACCTGTGATATTCTTAGTGACATTAGACTAAGTCATTCAGATTTCAATTCTAAACACAACGTGTATCTAGAATGCGATGTCACTGTACCGGCTCGGAGTATAAAATTATTGAGTGTGTTTGTAGACTATGAATCAAATGAAAATTTATACTTCTTAACTAATTCTGTGTATGTAGAATTAGGTAAAATATGCTATGCTATTCCTGGAGGAGTTATTTGCATCGAAGGACATTTAAAAATTATTAACTTAGGTGAAGAGTCTTTAAACTTTTCGGCTCATAGGCTAATAGCGCGTGCAAACCTGGTAACCTCTATATCCGATAAAATCCATAATGTTATGACTGTAGATTGTTCTGGCCAGACTAATAAATCTAATTTAACAGACTTAGGCGAGATAGATGTGGGTGATTTAAAAAAGGATGACCATGTTAAGTTAATGTCATTGTTAAATAAGTACTGCAACCTTTTCGCTAAGAATTCTAAAGACTTGGGCTGTACCGATCTTATGGAAATGCATATTCGGACGACGACAGATAGGCCTGTTCATTTTAAACCATACAGATTATCTTTTAAGGAAAATGAAATTGTTATGTCCAAGGTACAGGATTTAATTGACGCGGGCATAGGACGCGGGCATAGTACGCGAGTCGATGTCGGAATATGCAAGTCCAGTGGTGTTGGTCAAAAAGAAAGATGGGGACTACAGACTTTGTATAAACTATAGGGTACTAAATGCCCAGACCGTTAAGGACCGTTATCCCTTACCACACATAGAAGACCAAGTTTCAAAATTAGCAGGGAAACGCTATTTTACAACACTAGATTTGGCTCAAGGCTACTACCGATTAAAAATTTCGGATGATTCTATTTATAAAACTGCATTTGTAACTCCTTCCGGACAGTACGAGTTTCTTAAAATGCCGTTCGGTTTAGCTAATGCGCCCGCAGTTTTTTCTCGATTAATACGACTTGCTCTTAATGACGTCACGAATGATGTAAGTACATATTTAGACGATGTAATGTTACCAACAGTAAGTGTAGAGGCTGGATTAAGGTTATTAGGGCGCGTTTTAGAACTCTTAGAAAAAGCAAACTTAAAATTAAATTTAAAAAAATGTTCTTTCCTAAAAACAAGCGTTAATTATTTAGGTCACGAAATTTCTGCTGATACAATCCGTCCTGATCAAAGTAAGATTAACTGCGTAACAAAATATCCACGACCTAAAAATGTACATGAGATAAGACAGTTTATCGGATTAACTTCTTATTTTAGAAAATTTATTCGCGGTTTTGCTGAAATAGCTTTTCCATTAACTAAGCTTACAAAAAAGAACGTAGAATGGCTTTGGGGATCTGAACAAGAAAGCGCATTTCAAACCTTAAAAATTAGATTGACTGAGAGACCCGTCCTTGCTATTTATGATAGCAAAGCAATTACGGAGTTACATACTGACGCGAGCAAGTTAGGTTTAGGCGGTAAGCTAATGCAGTACCAGATAGAAGGGGCCATTAAGCCCATTGCATATTTTAGTAGGGTTACGTCGAAGGAGGAACAATTTTACCACAGTTATAAACTCGAAACCCTGGCTGTAGTAGAATCATTAAAACGTTTTAGAATTTACCTAACTGGAATTCAAGTAAAAGTCGTAACTGATTGTGCTGCTTTACGTACTACGTTAGTAAAGAAAGACCTAGTACCGCGGATAGCTAGATGGTGGCTTACCATCCAGGATTTTGATCTGCAAATATAATACAGGCCAGGGGAAAAAAATTAAACACGTAGATGCGCTTAGTAGGAACCCCCTTGCTGAATCTATATTTCAAATCGATGAATCCGATTGGTTAGTTACACTACAGCTGCAAGATGATAATATCCAGAATATACTAAAGCAATTGCATGAATGTAGCCCTAATCCTGATTTAACAAAAAATTATGTAGCCAAAGATAATAAACTATACAGAAAGACGGTATATGGTGACCGTCTTGTTATTCCAAAATTGGCAAAATACGGCCTTTTATTAAAGTACCATGACCAAAAAAAGCACCCGGGTTTTGAAAGATGTGAAAAAATCGTAAAATCTCAATTCTGGTTTCCTAACATGACGCGTTTCTTTCATTAGGAAATATATTAAATCATGCTTACAGTGTGCCTACGGTAAATCTGAGTATGGTAAAAAAACAGGGAGAATTATTAGTTCGAACTGTGTTTAAGTTCGAACTGTACTATCTATCATAAATAAGTATTGTTAGCGTCTTGTTCTCATGTAAGTGGATATTGTATCTTTTTATGACAATAAATTATTTAAACCTTATTCCCGATAGAAAAGAAAAATATACCAATGCATACTTTGCACGATGACCACTTGGGTCTTTTTGTTAAGACAAGAAAGGGTAATACTTACGTGCTCGTTATTATAGACTCTTTTACAAAATTCGTTTTGCAAAAGCGATTAAAAATTGTAGCTCTGTGGAGACAATAAAAAATTTAAAGGAGATCCTTAACGTTTTTGGCCGCCCTAATAGAATCATTACAGATAGAGGTAAAGCATTCACTAGTCGTTATTTTAAAGAATTTGCTCAAGAATTTCAATTTAGGCACTTAATGCTATAGCAAGTCCTAGGTCTAATGGTCAAGTGGAGCGCATAAAGAGAACTATTTTAGATGGCTTAAATACTATGTCTGATAGTGAAAACACGTGGGATGATAAACTTTTAGACATTGTGTGGGGAATAAATAATACTCCGAATTCTAGTACCACACTTTGCCCATTCCAATTAATGTTCGGTCACGAAAACTCTAGGGTACCAGCTTATCCCTTAGATCAATTAAATGACGTTGCATCCCGAGAAGATGCTTTAAATAACAGACGGCAAACAGCAAAATTACATATTGATAGAAATATGACAATTATGAAGAAACGGTTCGACCAATCCCGTAAAAGATGTATAAAGTACGCAGTAGGACAATTAGTACTATGGAAAGGTGGAGCTAGTAGGGATGTACACTCAAAAGTTCACAAAAATTGAAGAGCCATTACACCGGTCCATATAAAATAATTAAAGCGGAACCTAATATTGATCGCTATACAATTTGTAGTGTTAGAGGAATGAAAGGTTATAAAAAATTTGATGCAGTTGTTAGAGGCGAAACATTAAGACCTTACAAATCTATTATGTCTGATGCTGATAGCTCTTCTGGTAGTGATAAAGAAGTAGATCGTGACGATCTTATAGATTTACACGAAAGCTAGGTGCCAAGTATGTAATGAATTATTATTTATAACTTTTAGTAATTTTGTACAACCTATACTACTACTTGCCAACTTTTTGATTATTTTTTAAACTATTTTTACTAAATAAATAATATTGATTAAATAAATATTAAATTATATACATTTTTTATAAGATATGCTGAAAAATAAAATTAATTAAAATAATTAATGTGTGACATATCGTAAAATCCCTATCATCTTAATAATATTGTAAGTTGAATAGCCCGTGTGATATTACATAAAGTTTGGGTGACCCCCTATGTCTGTGTGACCTTAGTCTGTGTGACCCTAGTCTGCGTGACGCTAGTCTGTGTGACGCTAGTCTGTGTGACGCTAGTCTGTGTGACGCTAGTCTGTGTGACGCTAGTCTGTGTGACGCTAGTCTGTGTGACGCTAGTCTGTGTGACGCTAGTCTGTGTGACGCTAGTCTGTGTGACTCGTCACCCGTGTCTGTGTGACCCGTCACCCATGTCTGTGTGACTTCTAGGTTTATGCAAATCATCAAAATCTGAGTGACAATATATTTTGCAGCTTTACGAGGATATATTTTGTCTATGTGACTGTTATGTAATAAGTATTAGTATTATACTTTAGTAGACCTACGTATATATGTAATTTAACAAGGATGATATTATGAGGAGGCTGACTCCACATATTATTATGATAATAATATGTGGAGTAAAGTTATGACCTACTTGACGAATTTATCACCATACTTATTACCATGGATATACTGTTCTGTTGTCTTTTTTTTTAGGTAACAAATGGTGGAGAGAACCGTGGGACACGGTCGCTGCAGGATGGCCGAGTGTTAGCAACCACTAGCAGACTTCAATCTCGACAGTGATGCTACATCCGGATCCGTATAATATTTTACATTTACTCTGTTTATTATTAATATCAATTTGGTTTTATATTTAATAAATTATTTATCAACTGATTATTATAAATTATATCATTGTTAACATGATGGTTATGACCAATGACGTCACATCAGAATTTAGTCATGCATTTTATATTAAATATAAATAATCAAATATAATTAAACACATAATAATTAATATTAGTAACTGGTAAAATAAGAATTATATTTAATTGAAATCTATTTAGTTAATTTATATTTATTTATTTTGACTAGCTCTAACGACCTTCAAGTAATATAAAAGGGCAGGACTCTCAGTAGCCGCCATTATACTTCATCAAAATTGTTGTAAGGCGGACACTCTGTCTGACGAATAAAAGTGTAACAGTGGAATAAGTGATTTTATTTACGCCCGTCACATGTGTTCCCGAACATGAAGATTTTATTAATTGTCCCACATACGATTGATATATGCTATAAAAGTGCTAGGGGAGCACGCGCGGTGCTTGCTAATTATGAACGCGTACTGACGGTAAATGCATTGTGAAGTGAAAAATGCTACGGTGTGATTTATGACACCGTACATACTCCCGAGCCGAAAAGATACAAAAAATTAGGTTGATTTTGGGGGAAAATTACACCTGGTAAATATAGGGGAGGTTGATATGTCCCTCGTGATATTTACACTACACACTTCACTCGGCTGACGGTCAGCCGTACTCTGCTTTCGCGCACTAAACACTACACTAGGTTCTGCTTGCGGAGAGACACTGCTGAATCTTTTCCTATACTTCTTCCACAGTATGAATGACGCTGCTATAACCACGACAGCGAGCAGGCTGTATGAGATACTGTATTGATGAACGTCGTGACCCGATATTGGACTATCTGATGTCTTTAAATGTTTAGTGGCGACATTCAACTCTTCAACTTGCTTGCCTAAATCACTGATGGAGTTGTTTATATCAATTTCGCTGTTATCAAGGATGTCCGAATATTGCAAGTGTGATTGGTTGATCATATGATTAATATTATGAAGTTTGGGAGCTATAACGCCCAAATCCGAATAGATCTCATTCCTGGAATTGGTCTGAGAGTACATAGTAAAGTCTCGGCCCTTTATCATGCGGTTAGGCTCGATGCTCAATATACCAGCCCCATTCAGCTGATCTGTGCTAACACGATCTGAACATATGATTCTGACCTGATATGTATTACAGCAAAAATAAAAATATTGGGACTCATCCTTCAGCTGAATCCACTGATCTCTGCATGCTGATTTGCTGACGAGACATTGATTAGTTCTTACGTCGATCTTACAGAACCTCTTATCTGGTGGGAGATAATGTATGGGCTTGCTGAGATGACATAAGTAAGTTTGCTCATTATTGAAACATAGTTGAAGCTCAAATGTGGAAAGGGTAAAATAGGAATCCTTTCCTAAATTGATTGCTACGTAATCATCTACTGGGAGGACAGTGATCGCATTTCCTGCTATCTGCTTAGGAATCGAAATCATTTTGTAAACGTTGTATGCTTCTCTATTAGTCAATGGAAACGATATTTCGAATATAAAATAATCCTTTAACATTCTTGCTTTAATTCTAAGTAAACTGTAAACGTTCCGTAAGTCTGATTGTATGTTGTCAATGGGTAACGTGATATCCTTTGTCAACTGACTCCCTATGAATTGTAATTCGCTTTTAATTTGTTCCGGAGTTAATAAATGCATATTAAACTTGCCATGTGAAATATCTGTGATGGTATCTAAAATCGTGCCCTGAATTCTTTTCAGGTTTTGAAATAAGTTCATCGCCGTGAATGACGACAATAAAAAATGTTGAACGTCCGAAATTTGAATATGTTCCGACTTGAGAGAATTAGTAAAATTATACAAATCTTCAAGATGGTTATTTATCGATTTATGCTGAAGTTGAATCGATTGTTCTGTGCGTTTCAGTAAATTGTATTGTGCCTCGACGACTGATGTTTGATTCTGTATCAAGTTGTTAAGGTGATGCTCATTATGTCTGATAAGCTCGATGTCGTTCCTATACTGTTCCGCAAATCTCTCGTCTAATACTCCGAACAGATAGTTGGCGACGTAACCGACACCATTGATAAGCGCCCGGCGATTCCTCGCACGCGCCTTAAAACGCTGATTTAAAAACAAACGATTGTAGTGATCCAGTACCTTGAACTCGTGCTGTAATTGTAGCGTGGTGGCCTTTTGATAATTCTATTTTTTGTTTTCAGAGTGACGGCACGAACCAATCCGTCCTCTCCGGGATGCTGCTCCAATACCCTCCCCATGAGCCATTTGCCGGGGGGGAATATTCTCGTCCTGAATAGTGACTAAATCGCCAACTTGAAGATTATTTCGTGCTCTTAACCATTTCGATCTTACTGAGAGCTGAGTCATATATTCGATCCTCCATCTCTTCCACAAATCGAAATATATTTTTGATATTAAATACCATCTTGACCTAGCATCCTGCTCTGTTTCTATGATAGTTAACTCTGCTCTGCCGACTAGAAAGTGTGCTGGTGTCAAATAGTCTAAGTCCTCTGGGTCCTCTGTGAGCGCGCAGAGGGGCCTAGAGTTTAAGATTGCCTCTCTTTGCTAATAGGGTAGCGTATTCCTCATATGTAAGTTTTTGCTCACCCACAACCCTTTATAAATGATGCTTTAAACTTCTAATATTTCTTTCCCATAAACCTGATGCTTGGCACCATTTCGCTACATTGAAATGCCAAGTGATATTTATGCTTGCTATCTCTCCTAAAGTGTTATCATCGAAAATGTTCTGAAATTGCTCCTGCATCAATCTGTTTGCTCCTACAAAATTAGTGCCATTGTCACTGAAGATGTGACGAGGCGCGCCGCGACGAGCTGGCATTCTACTAAGAGCCGCCAAAAATGCTGAACTCGTCAGGTTTGATACTATTTCTATATGTACTGCTTTCGTGACCATGCAAATGAATAATGCTATGTATCCTTTCATGGTTTTGATACCTCGTCCTTTATTTGCTTTTACATCGATGTATCCTGTAAAATCTACACCGGTGTTATAAAATGCTGGCCTCGGGTTAACACGTGCTGTGGGAAGATCGCCCATGAGCTGCTGACCTAAAATAGGTGTGTTTTTCCTACAGGTCACGCACTTTCTGATATTCCCTTTGGTTGCTCTTATACCACCAATGATCCAATACTTTTGTCTAAGATTGGCCAATGTAATCCGTGGACCGCCATGGAATGTTAGTTCATGTGCTTGCTGTATCAGTAAAGTTGTAAGTCGACTTTCGTAAGGTATGATGATGGGATTTTTTATTTTGGTACTTACACTCGCGTTCTTGAGACGGCCACCAAACCTCGTAAAATTTCGTCGTCGTTTAAAATCGGATTTAAATTTAAAATTTTGCTTTTTGATGGTAACGGTCTTTTATTTGATAATAGTTTAATTTCTTCATTAAAGTGCTCCAGCTGTACATTCCTTACAATAAGCATTTTTGCGTATTGTAATTCTCGTAATGTGAGATATCCTTCGCGGCGTTGTTTGCGCTTTGTTATTCGTAATATCCATGCAAGTATGCGAATAACTCGAGTTATGTTGCTATGCTTATTTAATAATTGTTCGATGATGTTTAATGCTTGAGGATCCGTATGAATTATAGTATTAGATTGTTTGTATTGATTTTTTAGCTCTAATGTAGTCTCGTATAATGTTGGCTCTTTAACTGTTAATGACGGCAACCATTATGGGCCGTTCCACCATAGCTTATCTTTTTTAAGCTGTGTAACGTTTAAGCCGCGACTAGCTGAATCAGACGGGTTTTCGTCAGTTTTAACGTAGTGCCAACATGATTTTGGCATTACTTGCGTCATTGCTCTGACTCGATTGGATATAAATGTTTTCCATTCTGATGGGTCTCCCTGTATCCATCCTAAAACTGCTGTAAAATCTGCCCAGCCATAAACTTCTGCTATATATTGATGTAAACATTTTTGAACCTTGCTCATTAATTTTGATAATAGTTCAGCTCCCATTAATTCCAACCTAGGGATGGTCTGAACTTTTCTTGATGGTGCGAGTCTTGCTTTGGCTGCTAATAATGATACTGATGATTTGCCTTTTTTTATGACCTTACAGTAAATTACTGCCGAAAATGCTTTGCTATAGGCGTCGGAAAATCCATGAAACTCGATCTTGTCGTTTTCAGAAGTCCCGATCCACCGTTGTATTTTAAATGTGTCTATATTTTGCAACTCTTGGCGTAAATCTAACCTCTTGTTTTAATATTCTGCGGGAGATTATCATCCCATTCTATTTTCAATAACCACACATTTTGAAATAATAATTTCAGTGTCGTGCTCAATGGCGTAAGCCAACCTAAGGGGTCGTATAACCTCGATATTTCGGACAATAAAGACCTCTTAGTTGGTTCTGCTTCAGAATATTCTATTTTGCATTGAAATGTAAACACATCACCGTGGGGATCCCAGCTTAGACCTAAGGTTTTCGTCGACTCTATGTGCTTAAATTCGTACGTCTGCTTGTCACAGTGCTCTGTATCTAAATCTGCTAGAAGTTGCTGGTCATTTGACTTGCATTTTCGTAAATTAAAACCTAATTTTAGAAGCTCAATTAAATCTGCTTGTAATTGCTTGCTCTGCTGTAAAGTATGATGACCTCCACAAAAGTCGTCTACGAAGAAGCTTTCTTCTACTTCTTTCGCTGCCTCTGGATACTTCTTCTTTTCTTCTGCTGCTAAATGCTTTAAACAATTTATTGCTAAGAAACTTGCTGCCTTTTCTCCGTAAGTTACTGTTTTTAATTAATACGCTTGCACGGGTTGGTCTTTAGACTCCCGCCAAAATACCTTCTGATATGCTTGATCTTCGGGAAAAACCCAAATTTGCCTGTACATCTTTTCGATGTCTGCTGTATAAGCAAATTAAAACTGACGCCATTTCAAAATTTACTGCTGTAGATCCTGCTGAAGATTGGGCCCCTTGTACATTATATCATTTAAGCTATATTTACTCGAAGACTTTGCTGATGCGTTGAATACTACGCGTAGTTTTGTTGTAGTGGAGCTGTCTCGGATGACTCCATGATGAGGCAAGTAGAACTCCATTTTTCTTTCAGATGCTGATCATTCCATACGACCTAAGTCCATGTACTATTGCCTGAACTTTTTATTGTCATTTGCTAATGCTGTATTTCGATGCAATCTTCTTTCTAAACTCTGATACTGTGCTAATGCTGTAGTTTTTGATGACCCTAATTTATGCTTCAATTATTCTATGATAGGTAAACGCACCTCAAATCTTCCATCCTCCAACCTTCTAGTCGTTTTAGAAAAATATTGAAGACAAAATTCATCTTCTGACGTTATCTCCTTTTCTTGGGAAATGTCTTCGCATTCCCAGAATCTTTGCAGGTCGTCATAATTGTTATGTAGCATGACGTTACACTGATATGATTTGACGAAGCCGCAGAGGATCCAGCCAAGATAAGTCTGCTGTGCCATGGGTTCCTCGCTAGTCTGACCTCTCAAAATACCATCCAATAAAATTTTGGAGTAGACATCTGCTCCTAAAAGTAAGTCTACCGGACGTTTTATATCATATTTTGGATCTGCTAAATTAATGTTTTCGATGTATGACCATGAAGGCTTAGGTAAATTTACATTTGGAAGATTTTTGATAAGATTGCTCATGATGATGACGTCTATGCTGAATGTGAAATTATTATGCAATGATTTGCATTGTATTTGTAGACCAAATCATAGGCTTCAATGTAATATTCTAAGGAAATCTGGTGGGAATTATGCATTTTATCGCAATTAAAAGTATCCTATAACCTTCCTCGTGAGCTACTCTATGTATGTGTCAAATTTCATTCAAGTGGCCAGTATGACAAAACGCCAATTTCATATGTAAGGACCTAATAAAAAATATTCAAGTGTTACTATGATTGTACGGATAATATGTGCCTATAACCCCGTCATTTGATCAAGAAAAAGGGAGTTAGTTACCTGGTAAGTCTGGTCAGAGTTTTGAAAATTGATAGTTTTGTATATTTTGATGTCCTCTAGGTATTCGAATTACAACTTTTCTGCTAGCGCCGTTATCTTGAAAAAAATATCTTAAAACAGTTTATTGATGCTAGATATTTTCCCTCCAACTCATTTTACGATAAAACATGTATTACAAAAATAAACTAGAGAAAATTCCCTACCATTATGTTCTTGCAATATTTTTGTAAAATTAATAGTTTTGGTGTACAAACACCAAGTGATCACGACATTTCGCGTAAAAACTTATCTTTCTTTATTTCTTCATGCAGAAGTTGTAATACTGATCTGATAACCAGTTTGACTACCTTATAAAGGACAAGACTCTCAACAATTTCCTGAACCAAATTCATTATCACTCGCACTACTAAGTTCTGAAACACTATTTTTAATAGATGCGTACGTAAAATATACTGTGTGTTTGGTACATCCAACAACGTTTCCTGAGGAATTGATGAGGTAATGTGCTACATTTTACCCAAAGAACATTATGTTCAAATCTTACGGTGGATAAGATAGGATCGTTTTTTTTTCGTTTTTGCATTATCATCTTTGAACTTTCATATTTTTTTTTGTTTGTAGTCGGATGTGCACCAAAAGCTTTTAAAACATTCTTAAGTAAATTTTCCTTCCAAAATCAATTCATAGCATAGAGTAACGGCACTAGTAGTCAGCCTTTTAGTGGTTATAAAAAATATAATGGCTTGTATTTTTTCGCGTTTTTTTTGTGGTTATCAAAAATATAATTGCTTGTATTTATTTATAAGAGTATTAAGTAATATAATGTGTTTAGTAAATCAGTCATGTGTTAAAGTTTCTTATAAAATCAACATTGTTTAAATTCCTCTTTCAAAAAAAAAAAAGTTATTACAAAAAAATAATACAATTTTTCCCAGTGCTCGGCCTCAAACATCTATAACTTAGCCGTGTTTGGTCCTAGTACTCAGCCTCCTAATTAATTGCAATAAAATCATTCTGAAACAAAATATATAATTACTTACATTTAATATTTGCATAAAACTTAATCAACTGGACTGTAAAACATCAAAACTAGATCAATTATTAAATATGACAATATTTGGCATGACATGACATGACATCACCTTTTCACACTTTTTAGTCGAGCATTTCGTACTAGTTTTAAGCTTAACACACACACAAGCTAAAGTGTTGTTGGGCAATAATAGATAGAGGAGCCAAATTAACTTCATGTATAGGTCAAGATGTAGAAGACCGTTATTTATTTGACTTAAAAGGCATAAAAGGCTGACTACTACTAACGACTACTGCTGATGTTATCTTAACATGTTTAAAAACCTCCAAAAATCAACCCTTTGAACTAAAAAAAAATTAAATACTCTAAAGAATATCTCTCTTTTCAACGATATTATATGCTATATGTGGACAAAAATCATGAACATTTCCTGAAAATGTTAAAAGAAAAATGTATACTACTAACTTGTACGAATGTGAAGATGTAGAGTATTTTTATAATGCAGCTGAAAAAATGTTTACTAGAAAGCCTTAATTGCATTACAAATGAAACTCCTAAGAAAAACACTATTATTACAGATGATATAAAGAGATTTATACATAGAAGATATGAACTGACAACCAAGAAAAAATTAAATAATGAATAAAGGAACATCGAAGTAATTTATATAAAAATATACATAGACTTTTTAAAAAAGAGCATCAGGAATATATAACCAAAATACTAGAAAACCATTTAAGGTCCACAGGAAGTATGAAGAAAGACTGAAAAGCGCTAATGAATACTAAGCAATGGGTACCGTGTTTAAAAACGAGATTAATAAGAAGGCTTCCTCAAGATCATAGATAATAGAGACTGTTACATTATTTTATTAAAATCTCTTCTCATCAAAAACAGACGGTCAACTTGGAATTGAGCCGCTCACATGTAACTATACCACTTTTGACATGTTCTCAGGAACTGAAATTAAAAAGAAAATAGACAAGCTTAAACGAGACTAAGGAATGGATCAGATGGAATCCCCAACCAAGCAATAAAAATAGGTAAGAGCGTGTTAGCTACTAACTAACATATTTAAATATACAAGAAGGGCGACCCAGCAAATATAAATAACTACAGACCAATTAGCATACTACCCAATGAATACAAACTTTTTGCCTCCTGTCTTGTAGATCGTATAGAAAAATATACCGATAAACACCAACCACCAGAACAAGCAGGTTTCAGAAAAAGCTTTTCAACGACTGATCATATTCATATATTAGAGCAAATAATAGAGAAATATACGGAATACCATGGACCACTACTACTTGGCTTTAATTGATTATTCTGAAACATTCGATTCAATGTCTCATAATAGTATGTGGACGGCTCTATAAGAATGCGACGACGACAGAAACTATAAACCTTATAAAATATATTTATAACAAAAGCATGTCCCGTGTAAAAATGGAAACAAAAGGCTTAGGAATAAAATCTGCTGAGGAGTTAGACAAGGAGATCCACTCTCGCTTCATTATTGTGCCGGTTGAGTAATGTAACGCAGCAGTCGACGCGCGTTTATCGGTTTGCTGCACTTAATTCATTAGGTACCCACCTTTCAAGCTTTTACACCTTTCTAGTTTGCTTCAAGTGGATTAAAACAGTTCTGTTCTGCAGGTCGAAATTTCCAGAACGAAAACGTTGGAATCAAAAACGCACTGTGTTTTCTTTTGCGACACCGCCGCCATACACATCATTAATCCTTCGAGCCGTTTCTGCAGCACTGGTGCCACGGTGAATCTCGTACTCGAAAATAATACGATATTTCAAGTTTTCAATTTTGTTAACAGAGTGACGCAAAGAAAAAAGCAAATGAATTACGGTTTTCGAAACACTATTGTATAACGTTATGAGTAAATAGCGGTATAAATTTTAAATTGAAATCCCTAACCAAGGAAGATATATTATTTAAGATTAAAGTGGCCAGTACGATATAGTATAGTATATATATATATATATATATATATATATATATATATATATATATATATATATATATATATATATATTAGGTCCTTACACATGAAATACACATGTATAATCTGTGTATATGTATAACCGCCTCTTTCTTTTGGAAGTCGGTTAAAAATAAATTACAAGTTTGCCAAAGAGCTATGGAATGTACTATCTATATCTATCTATGTATATATTATAATATAAAAGAAAGTCGTGTTAGTTACACTATTTATAACTCAAGAACGGCTGAACCGATTTGGCTGAAAATTGGTGGGGAGGTAGCTTAGAACCAGGAGACGGACATAGGATACTTATGTGCCCCGCCGAGTCTGTCTGTCTATGTCTGTGTATGTTCGCGATGATCTCAAAAACTACTGAAAGGATTTTCATGCCGTGTACATTAACCGACAGAGTGGTTGGTTCCTTAGGAAGGTTTTGGTCGATTATAATTTGTTAAGGTTTTGTGGAAATTGTTTGATTTATGACGATAATTGTTGAAGGTGTCACAAAAATCAAGCCGTCTGAGAAACATTATCGAAAACACTGCCTAACCGGGTTAGGTTAGGTTAGGTTAGTTAGTTGGAGATAAATAACAAAACAATAAATGGTGAGATTGTTACTCCTTTATATACCTACAAAAAAGTCCACGATGACACATATCTATCTATCTTTTAAGGATAGGTTACTATACCCATATTATGGGTAATATAGTAAAAAAAATATCAGAAATAATGTGGTATTTTCAGAAGCTACTTAGACGGATACAATTTAATTATGCTTATCTAGGAGATTATATCGAGGAGATATCTTAAACTTAAAAAGTACGTGTGAAAATTTATTATGAAGTATATATTTTTACTCTGTGCTATTACTATATTGCAGGTATATTTGCTAAAGTAGTTTTTTGCGACGAACACTCTCCCACGCGGGCGAAGCTGCGGGCAAACTATTCAAAGTAGACTACTGTAGTTTTGTAATAAGTTATAATAAAGCAACGTATTTACATGAAATTATTATAAATTACTCTTACTAAATACTCAAATATTCCACGTACGTTAGTCGCCAGTGTGACCTTCTAGCCAACATCCAAGAAGGATGCGGTTATATAATGTACAGCTGTGTTTTTATTGTTAACTGGCTTTGGCCCGCGGCTCCGCTCGCGTAAATACAGTCTCCCACAGGAACACTGTTCTTTTTTGGGATAAAAAGTATGTTTGAATCTAGAGCCTAAACTACTACCATACCAAATTTCATCAAAATCTGTTCAGTAGTTTTTGCGTGAAAGAGTAAGGTATAATCCAAAATTGGTCCCATTGTCTCCAAGGTGGAGGATCAAAGTGGAGGAGGAGGAGGAGGATCTAATAAGAAATCGAGGGAACTCCTCGAAATTTATATATACACATAATATTATAGTTTTTTTAAAGTAATTCAAGCATATAATATTATGCTTGGATTACTTCAATTTATATAATGCTGGTAACAAAAGTAATATTTAATTACAAGATATACCCTGGATCTAAAACACTTAACAGAACTCATCAGTCTTCATAGATACACGTTTGTAAATATCGGAATTGTTTAAAGAACTGCAAACACATGCCTCTATGTCACTCACAGTAATCATCGTCAGCATCACCAATTATGTACCTTTCATAGTCTTTTATACCGATATCGATATCTTTGAAAATTTGCTGTTCCCAAAATTATATTATAGCTTAGGCTGATACCGACTTCAAAATTATATAGTAGAGTAGTGTATAGTTAAATTTTAGCTGAATACAAATGGGAACTTTACGAGAGTAAGAATTATTTCATACTTTTTTAATGCATTTTATAACAATATTATTAGGTATTGTTTTTACTTTGCAAGTCGGTTTTGATTTGTAGCTAAAAATTTAAAAAAAACATTGGTAATGTTTAGCTAAAATTAAAAAACTTAATGATTTTCAATATCATTATTTTTCACCTACATGCATTAATAACTGATTTCCAACTCAATGCCTTAATTTTTTTAAATTCCAAAATTTTTACAAAAGATACCATTGTTAAGATGTCATTGATAAAATATCAAATATCCAAATTATAAGCATAGTTTATGATCTATATCAACTTATCAATTCCAATCAATATAATAAATAATATTATGTAAGAGATATTTTTGTAATCGGTTTCGTTTCGTCGGTAGGTAATTACTAAATATCCTACCAAAAAAAAATACAGAACTTCAACTCGTCTAAAATTTCCAAAAAAAGCATAGGAGACGGATAAGAGGGCCACCAAAGGACTAAGGTGACACTTATGCGTTGGTGAAAACGGCATTTTTCATAAGATAAATTACCCCTAAAATTTGGGTCCGGTTATTATAACGGACTTAAATTCTTGAAGATACATATGAATGAAAACTTTTTGCAAATTTCAGCTATCTTTTAGCATTTATACGGTGTGAACGAATTGCTTTTATATTATTAAAAATAATAAAATGTTTTATGAAAAATAGTTATAAACATAGAAAATTACGACACAAACAAAACCTAGCAAAAGTACAACAAATCATTGCCTCTTTGAGGTGGATAGCAACAACACAAAGGCAAATAAAATATTAATTCTATGGAGGCGAAAATATACAGTTTCAATTTACATAGCAATACCGCGTTATTGAGAAAGAAAATATTGAGAAATACGTAAATACGAATATGTATTACGACTGATACCCTAATGTCTTATAACAGCATGTGTCCGATCATAGGAATCTACTATCTGAGAATCAGATTATATCAGTTTTTAAGAAAAAAACAGTGTTAGAAGGTCCTCCGCTCCTAAAACCGCAATAGGTTTTTTTTTAATTACTTCAAAAACTATTATCCGATTTTGCTTTAAATAATTTTCCTAAGGAATCTTCTACCTCATACCTCTTATAGTTTCAAAATGCCAGGGGAGGAGAAACAACTTGTAAACCACTTTGGAAGCCGATTACTCGAAAATTGTTTACTTTATAAAAAAGCTGTGTCCTCGCCCTTATTTAAAAATACCTTTTCGACATAAGCGGTAAAATGATATAAAAAAAATATTATTACTATGTGATGCCAAAAGTGAAATACATATTCATACATACATTATCTATAACTACTTATACCAAATTTCATTCGATTACATTCATATTTACAGATGTTAAAAGGGCGGGACACACGGACGGACAGACCGAAACCAAAGGGGTTCCTTAAAGTACTACTGGACCCTAAATACTATTTATCTGCACCCTAAAAACGAAAAAACGAACGAACCCTACTTTAATGAATTATAATAAGCATAGTCATGTTGACTATGCTTATTTTGTCTGTTTCGTAAATAACAAGTGATGAATTTGATCTCACGGAAGATTATTTTTATTATGTCAGAGATTGTATTGCAATTAACGTGAAAACAACAAAAAAAAAGACAAATAAATAGTTTGTCACTCTGTACTCTTTGTTAATTATTTTGATAAAAAAAATCTTACTTTATCAGTCATGTTTTGTTCGTAATATTATTTAAATATACCTACATTTTTATAAAAAACTATGTATAACCCGACTACGTAAATTATAAACCTGGGCAGTTTTAATTGCAAATCTTGCTGGAACAAATATATTATATACATTATATATACATACATACATAGACGACCAAAATCTTTACCCTTCTTTTTGGCTTCGCAGTCGGATGAAAATAAGAATATTTATAGAACTAGCTTTTGCCCGCGGCTTCCCCTGCTTGGAATAGTGTTCTGGGAAAAAAAACTTCTCCAACAAATAACTCTATTCACTACAGTATACTTACAGTATACAGTATACAATATTAAAGTATACAGTAGTACAGTATACAGTATACAATATTGAAGATGTTTTCAGGGTTTCGAACCCAATGAGTAAAAACGGGTCCCTATCACCTTGACGCGACGTGCTAGACCGCTTGATATATATTTTACGCGCTTGAATAAAAATTTTACGATATTTTCTAAATATAAGATATTTATTTAAATTGTATGGTTTAAGAGCTACTATAATGTGTATATTATGCTTAAAGTATTTAATTTGATAAGGATCATACTGTATCCGTCTAAATAGCTTCTGAAAATACCATACATAATAATAAGTATGAAGTGGGCACGGGCAGCTAGTTTTATTAAGTAAGCCACTGTTATTATATAGAATTTTAAATCTGTAATATCTTCGAAAATATTCATTTAAATACCATGCCAGTAAAGGGCCATATCGAATGCACAAAGTATTTAAGGTACTTAATTGGATAAGGATTAATGCTGTATTGCTTAAAATCGCTTCATAAATAAGCCATTATTTCTCGTTAAAAGCAAAGTATAAAAAATGGTTATTGTGGATTATCCCTAAGAGATATAGACATATGCCATCGCGAACTTTTTTGTAGACCTTTTTAATTAAGGTGTAGAATACTGTAGTACATTATTTTGATCTATCTAGCAAGATTCAGCCAGCGTTTGCAATGTAAACGCAAATAATGTGTTTATTTACGACATTAGAAACCTCAAAAATTATCAGTGTGTCTCTACTATTGTATGTTTATACATATATTAGTAACCTTCCTCTTGAATCACTCTATATATTAAAAACCCACATCCAAATCTGTTGCGTAGTTTTAAATATCTAAGCATACATAGGGACAGATAGATAAAGCTACTTTATTTTATACTATGTAGTGTGAGCACACTGTGAGCAAAATGCTTGTGCTGCCTATTTGTGTTACAAATATATGTAGGCGCGCAATTCGCCGCATCTTAGTTATTATCACTTCTTAATATCAATTAACCTTTAAAAAAAAATACAAACTAGTAAAACTAAAGACAGTTTAAAATTAATGGCAGTACAAAGAAAACCTATCTGTGAAATGGAAAATAAGGTAAACAGGTGAAAAAATGAAAGGATTATATAGTTCACAATAATATTATTTATATTTTAATTACGTCTAAGATTTAGGGGGTGACAATAGATAGTCAGATCAGAGGTGTACACAAATATTAATTTATAGGCCCATTCTATCGGTCAGAGCGTGGTCATAACAAATAGATAGAGCTTATCAGCTGACTGCCGCAGTGTTAAGCTGACCGTTTGCGACGTACAACGTGTGACTAAATAATAAGATAGAAAAGTTATCTATCAAATGAATCTAAAATTGTTTATAATACGAAAGTGTATTTGTGCTATCGACAAACTCGAAGACTGAGGAAAGGTAAGTTTAGTGGTAAAAACACTTATTATGTAGAGTTTAATAAAGTTTACTATATTCGTATTCATCAAGTATGGTATGAACGTCTATTTAAGTTTATTTGTATATCATGTTATCATTATGATATTTAATTACTGATTATTTAATTATTCTATCATCAGTACCTATTAGCTCGATAATCTTCAGAACATAATCAAAATTTTGACTATCGCATTAAATTTTCATGTATTAGGTGACGATAATGCTTATTAAACCCTTACAAAAGTATTGTTAATTCACCGCAAGGAACCTTACAAAATTAAATGTATTGTTCATGTAATCATCATCATAATATTAATACATGAAGCAAATACTTTCATTATAGTTCTACAAGAATTGTGCGAACATAGGAGTATGATATTAGTCAAACATAAAGTTTACATGAAAGGTGTACAGAAAGCTAATTTTTTTTATAATGCTAAGAAATACATAAAATTTGTAAATATAATAACAACACACTCGACCTCAGATTATTAACACACACATCCGTGCAATTTTGTTTTTGCAATAAACACGTTGACGTTTGTTAATCTGCCACAACATTTATATTGTTCTTTATTTTATCTTCCTAAGAGGCAAAAGAACCATTATAAAGGTAGGCTATCATTGTGTTAATCAAGAGCCTAAGCTACTACTATACCAAATTTCATCAAAATCCGTTCAATAGTTGTTACTTATTATGTGAAAGAGTTCCATACATCTATACATGATACGTATAAACTATGGCGTTTATAATATTAGTAAGGACGTGACAAGAGTCTCACACCAATATTTGAAAACTAAGGACGGGATATGACGTACATTTGACAGAAAAAAACTTCTGAATACAAGAAAAAGTTACGCCATCTTGATTTCACTATACCTCAAATGTCAAAAAAAAACCCCAAAAGTGACGCGCTTTAAGTGGCCAGAGTTTTCATTTAAGACTTGCCTCGACATGCCTCGTCTACAATATATACGGCTATTTCTGACTACGCCATCTGGCAAATTATTGGGTCCATACTTCATAGTTCTTCTGGCGAACTAAACCATATTTTACCAATACCACTTACTAGATACTAAGTACTGTCACATGCTGCACTATCTTAAGAAAAAAAAGAAAAGCTGATATGGTAGGGCCCCTTAAACAATAAAGACTTGGCAATGGCGCGGCCGCGCTATCAGATAGGTTCACGACAATGCAACTTTTGTAATGTAGGTAGGTACAGTAAAGGATTAAAAACTTTTTATGTTAATGTATGCTCTCTAATCTCCTAAATTAAAATTAATTAATAAATTATAACAACTGTGTAGGTGTTACTAGTAGGTTTTCAAAGTGGTGTCAAATTGGGGGTTTTTGCCCATGCCCGATCGATTGCGCTTATCCGCTTTTCAATATCTCTAACGGTTACAAAGATAGACTTTTGCAATCACTAGGTTCATTAAGCTCTGTTCATTACTAATTACGTCATGCAGCGGTAAACAATGGACGGTGATAAGCTTAGGGCCATTAGTGGTTAAGTGTAACAACAATGGTATTGTAAGTGAGTCATTTTATTAGTAAAATAACACAATTTCAAATCGTTGTTTTGTCAGGAATCGAGCAGATGGATCGTCTAATGTTAAGCGATTTCCGTCGCTCATGGAAACTCGCAACACCCTACTCTGGTGTTGTAACCTGCGTTCCCAGTCATAAAAATCCCCAACCCCTCTTGGACCTACGGTAAATCCGCACTCACACAGCGATACACAACGCAAGCGTTATTTCATATCGGTTTTCTGTGTGGCCGTGGTATTTACCCAATGGGAATGGGAATGGGCCGAGCCGGCCCATTCATGCTGAAGCGTAATCCATGACCAGGAACACAGAAAAACTTTATGTTCCTTCGGCGGGATTCGAACCCGCGACCCCCGGCTTGGGCACCAACACATTCAATCAACTGAGCCACAGAGGTCGTCATTACACTTTTGTTTACACATAGGTAGATACACTTTAGGGTACAGACCCTAAGGTGTATCTACCTAGGTAACACTGAAAATGTTTAGAAAATGAAAAACGGCTTAATGTTGAAAGTTGTCAATACTTTTATTGTTTTTCGAAGTAATCTCCGTTCCTCTCTACACATCGTCGCATTCGATGGAACCACTGAAAAAAGCAGTGGACCCATTATTCCTTAGGGGTCTCTTCTATGGTATTTTCGTACTCTTTCACCGCATCTTCAGGGCGTTTTTTTTTTTCGTTCTCAATTCATATGAAGTATCATGTACATATGTCCAAGGAATAAGAAGATTTATACAGGGATAAAAATTTTACCCCCTTGAGTGTTTAATTTAGAAAAATCCATCCTTAGTGGTTGCATACGCTATACCAGAAATACGTGTGCAAAATTTCAAATTTCTAGTCTTAAAGGTTTGGCCTGTGCATTGATACATCAGTCAATGAACTTTTCTTTATTAAACTTTTCGATATGCAGGTCCTTACTGGCCCTACAGATACAAATGTATTATTATCGATAGGATGTTGTTACCGAAATAATTTCCAGTGATAGTTAGGAATGGAATTGGTGTCCCCATTAATCTAATGATAATAGTCGTGATGAAATACAATTAACATTCTCTAAGTTTTGTTGTTATAAATAGTATTCTCCACTAACCACAGTATATTCATTTTGTACTCTCAAGATTTCAACAGTTTATTCACGGTCACCGAGCGAAGCCGGTGATGTACTAATATTAATACTAAAGTACTAAATAATTTAGATAGAAATAAATGTTAAAGGATATCGTCGTGGGAGTAGAAATCGAAAGGGACCAAGAGATTCCGAATCAGAGAGCTGCATATTTTCTCATACTGAACAACTGTATATTTGAATATAAGCCTTTGAACAATATTGTAAATAAGACATCATGAATAGCGATACAGTTATCGTTGACCTTCAAGGATTTAAGGATATCAAAAATAAATTTATCGTAAAAGAATTTTCAATTGCAACCAAAGACTACACAATGACGTTTGTAATTAAACCACCATATCCTTATAATAATCTTACAAGTGAAGAAAAAAGCAAGTTCGATGGTTAGAAAAAAATCGTGGACTACGTTGGAGTGAAGGATTCATTGACTATCGTGAATTTCAAAGGACGATTATTCCCTACTTAAGCGGTAAAAAATACTAACAAAAGGAATGGAAAAGATTAAGTGGATTCATGAGCTATGTCAAGACTGTGAAATAATAGAATTAGGGGAAAAGGGTTGTCCTAAATTTTTAATATTGTATTATAAAAATATTTTGAGAAAACAAAGAAAAAAGAAAATGACATATCGAATTGTGTTCATCACAAAAATATATGTGCTTTTAAAAATGTACTCTGTCTGAAAACATGGTATTGTGAAAATGCTAATTTGTTTTAATATTTTTATCAAATAAAAAATTTACTTTCTTAATAAAATATGTCTATTAGAATATAATTTTCTTTAATTTCCTTTTATTCTGTTATAATAAATTAAACCAAGGAGAAAAAATCTACACTATTTAGTTTTTTTTATTTGTTCAAAATTTTTTATATTATATTATACTAGCTTTTGCCGGCGGCTTCGCCCGCGTGAAATAGTATTGTTGGAGAAAATCTACTTCGGCGAATAACTCTCTACTTACAGCAATATACTTCTGATACAATATTGAAAATGTTTTTAGGTTTACCCAATGCAGATGGTTTAAAATGGGGCCCTATCACATCAATACGACATGCGCGATCGTTTGATATACATTTATCGCGCTTGAATATAAATTTTACGATATCTTAATACATATTAAAGACTTTTTTAAAAAACCCACATCATAATCCGTTGCGTAGTTGTAAAGATTTAAGCATACATAGGGATAGACAAAAAAAAGAGACTTTGTAATATACTATGTAATGATAATATAGATGAGAATATAGACATATTTTATTAAGAAAGTAAATTTTTTATTTGATAAAAATATTAAAACAAATTAGCATTTTCACAATACCATGTTTTCAGACAGAGTACATTTTTAAAAGCACATATATTTTTGTGATGAACACAATTCGATATGTCATTTTCTTTTTTCTTTGTTTTCTCAAAATATTCTTTATAATACAATATTAAAAATTTAGCACAACCCTTTTCCCCTAATTCTATTATTTCACAGTCTTGACATAGCTCATGAATCCACTTAATCTTTTCCATTCCTTTTGTTAGTATTTTTTTACCTAAGCGGTAACCTAAGTAGGGAATAATCGTCCTTTGAAATTCACGATAGTCAATGAATCCTTCACTCCAACGTAGTCCACGATTTTTTTCTAACCATCGAACTTGCTTCTTTTCTTCACTTGTAAGATTATTATAAGTATATGGTGGTTTAATTACAAACGTCTCTGTGTAGTCTTTGGTTGCAATTGAAAATTCTTTTACGATAAATTTATTTTTGATATCCTTAAATCCTTGAAGGTCAACGATAACTGTATCGCTATTCATGATGTCTTATTTACAATATTGTTCAAAGGCTTATATTCAAATATACAGTTGTTCAGTATGAGAAAATATGCAGCTCTCTGATTCGGAATCTCTTGGTCCCTTTCGATTTCTACTCCCACGACGATATCCTTTAACATTTAGTTCTATCTAAATTATTTAGTACTTTAGTATTAATATTAGTACATCACCGGCTTCGCTCGGTGATCGTGAATAAACTGTTGAAATCTTGAGAGTACAAAATGAATATACTGTGGTTAGTGGAGAATACTATTTATAACAACAAAACTTAGAGAATGTTAATTGTATTTCATCACGACTATTATCATTAGATTAATGGGGACACCAATTCCATTCCTAACTATCACTGGAAATTATTTCGGCAACAACATCCTATCGATAATAATACATTTGTATCTGTAGGGCCAGTAAGGACCTGCACATCGAAAAGTTTAATAAAGAAAAGTTCATTGACTGATGTATCAATGCACAGGCCAAACCTTTAAGACTAGAAATTTGAAATTTTGCACACGTATTTCTGGTATAGCGTATGCAACCACTAAGGATGGATTTTTCTAAATTAAACACTCAAGGGGGTAAAATTTTTATCCCTGTATAAATCTTCTTATTCCTTGGACATATGTACATGATACTTCATATGAATTGAGAACGAAAAAAAAAAAACGCCCTGAAGATGCGGTGAAAGAGTACGAAAATACCATAGAAGAGACCCCTAAGGAATAATGGGTCCACTGCTTTTTTCAGTGGTTCCATCGAATGCGACGATGTGTAGAGAGGAACGGAGCTTACTTCGAAAAACAATAAAAGTATTGACAACTTTCAACATTAAGCCGTTTTTCATTTTCTAAACATTTTCAGTGTTACCTAGGTAGATACACTTTAGGGTCTGTACCCTAAAGTGTATCTACCTATGTGTAAACAAAAGTGTAATGACGACCTCTGTGGCTCAGTTGATTTAATGTGTTGGTGCCCAAGCCGGGGGTCGCGGGTTCGAATCCCGCCGAAGGAACATAAAGTTTTTCTGTGTTCCTGGTCATGGATTACGCTTCAGCATGAATGGGCCGGCTCGGCCTATTCCCATTCCCATTGGGTAAATACCACGGCCACACAGAAAACCGATATGAAATAACGCTTGCGTTGTGTATCGCTGTGTGAGTGCGGATTCACCGTAGGTCCAAGAGGGGTTGGGGATTTTTATGACTGGGAACGCAGGTTACAACACCAGAGTAGGGTGTTGCTAGTTTCCATGAGCGACGGAAATCGCTTAACATTAGACGATCCATCTGCTCGATTCCTGACAAAACAACGATTTGAAATTGTGTTATTTTACTAATAAAATGACTCACTTACAATACCATTGTTGTTACACTTAACCACTAATGGCCCTAAGCTTATCACCGTCCATTGTTTACCGCTGCATGACGTAATTAGTAATGAACAGAGCTTAATGAACCTAGTGATTGTCTATCTTTGTAACCGTTAGAGATATTGAAAAGCGGATAAACGCAATCGATCGGGCATGGGCAAAAACCCCCAATGTGACACCAAACTTTTTTTTTTTTTTTTTTTTTTTTTTTTTTTTTTTAGCTGGTGATGCCCATCGAACGCCGAAAATCTGGAGCAAACCGGGTCCACCGGGTCTGCCTTCGAGCCAGACCCGGTGAAAACCTACTACTGGTGTTTGTTAAAACTTTAACGTTAGGAGTACATTTGGAGATTAGAGTGCATACATTAACATAAAAAGTTTGAAATAAATATTTGTAGTGAGACTCTTGTCACGTCCTTACTAATATTATAAACGCCATAGTTTATACGTATCATGTATATATGTATTGAACTCTTTCACGCAATAAGTAACAACTATTGAACGGATTTTTATGAAATTTTGGTATGGAAGTAATTTAGGCTCTTGATTAACACAATGATAGCCTACTTTACAACTACGCAAGGATCGACCACAGTATTACTAAACCTGAGTCCAAAAAGGTAGTAGCAAGCAGGTGATTAGCTGTGTTTGGACAAGTAGAGCTGGAGTATTTAGTGGAAATATACCAACAAGATTAAGTTGATTTTTATTAATTTGAAGAGTAACTTAATTGGTTTTAACTATCGAGCTACAGAAATCCTATTCTTGTTATTAGCTTACACGTTCATTTTATTTCTATTGAATTATAAATGAATCGTCTTGAGAATTTTGGAGTTTGGACCAATCAATTGTTAAAAACGTCGTCATTCAATCCTTTGCCGATTTTTTGCGATACAAATGTGATGCTTTTAACAGATAGTTATTGGTAGATTGGTTATTGAAACGGGCCGTAAGACTGTTATTCAGTAACGCGAAGACCATATTATAATATGTTCTTAAGTTAAAGGCAATAATTGTGTTAAATGTAATTAAAGTCGCTAGGGAACAAAAAGTTTTCTGTGTTCCTGGGTCATGGATGTGTATTAACTTAAGTGTATCCTATTAATATTATAAATGTGAAAGTTTGTGAGGAGGGATGGATGTTTGTTACTCTTTCACACGAAAACTACTGAAAGGATTTTGATTATATTCGGTATGGTACTAGCTTGAGCTCTGGATTAAAACATGGACTACTTTTTATTCCGAAAAAGTATAGTGTTCCCGCGGGATACTGTATTTACGCAGGCGGAGCCGCGGGCAACAGCTAGTTATGTATGTAATGACAATCTCAAATGTAAGTATCGTGTAAAAAGTATTAAATATATTTCCGTTGTCAACCCGCAACACTGGTGCGAAATCGTCCATAGATATTATTATTATTATTTCTTGTTAGTTGTTACCTAACTATTACCTATGCAGTACAAGGGCCCCACAGACGAGAGGCCGATCGTTTCAGTTAGAACTGACGTCAGTTCGCCCTGAACGGATTCGAGAACATACACGATTATTAATTGTAAACTCACTACGCTTGTACACGGTACACGCCTGCAAGGCCGCGCCTCTGGCGAGAACTGAAGCGATTTGTCACACATGGTCCGTTCAGTTCATCCGTCCAGTCCAGAATTAATGTTGCCAACTTAGTTATTTTACAAAGTTTTACTACTAAAATATTTTATTCTCTCTTTAGTAGGAATTTAGTTGTTAATAGTGATTTAGTAGAAAAGAGCTAGACAGTAATCATATGCAAAATGGCCCAGGTATGGCACAAAAAAAAACATATTTTTTTTAGACCTTATCATAATAAATACATACTTAAAACTACCCGTTTAATTACTATAAAGTACGTAATATTTTCTAGGATATTTTAACTAAACGATAAAATTTATAATATAATTCAATAAATAATAAAGTTTTAATATAAGAAAACCTAAAATGCAGTAATTTTTTGGGGGCTAGAGGGAAACCTAAGTTGAATAGCATTTTTGATAGTTTTCAGTATTCTTTTAGTAGGTTTTAGTAGTAATCGACGCGAGTTTAGTTGTTTCGCAAGAACAGAGCTGGCAACACTGGACGAATCGCTTCAGTCCATCCGGCCGACTGATGCGATTTCGAAATTGCACACTGACGATACGTTTTTGCATCCGTTCAAGCCGAACTGATGGAAAACCGGACCGTATATGGTATTAAGAGATTAAGCAGCCAGGTGACCAACAACCTTCTCAAAATGTTTATAAATTAAAACGTGAATAATAACAAAATTTTCCTGTTCCCATAAATATTATAATTTTCGCAAATATGAAAACGTGATAATCCTACTAATATTACAAATGGGAAAGTTGGTGAGGATGGATGGATGGATGTGTGGATGGATGTATGGATGGATGTATTAATGGATGGGTGGGTGTTATTACTCTTTCACACAAAAACTACTGAATGGATTTCGATGAAATTTGGCATGGTAGTAGTTTTGGCTCTGGATTAAAACATAAGTTACTTTCATCCCGAAAAAGTACAGTGCTCCTTTGGGATACTGTATTTACGGTATTTTAGGGCAACAGCTATTATTAAAATAAAAGAAGATATATTAAACCTTACTATAAAAACTTTGTAGAATAAATTTCAATGAATATTAATTAATTAACTTTTAATATTCCACAACCACTTGCGCGCCGATTTCCTATCCTTATTTAACTATACTGTAAATTATTGTAATACAATAAAATGCACAAAAAGGTATGAAATAAAACTTATTTCCTAAATAATTCCCCTTTTAAATTCAGCTAAAATTTTAACCATTTCTCTACTCAATCTTCATAATTTTGATGCCGGTACCAGCCTGAACAACATCCTGATACATGTTCATAATAGTAACACACAACTTTTTTAAACACGTTTACACTTTATTTAGGTTTTTACAATTATTTTATATAATATTTTTAGTATTTTTTTATATTTTAGTATTTTACCGGTCTAGTATTTTTATAAAATTATTGTAAAAATCTAAATAAAGTGGAGAAGTGTATAAAAGTCGTGTGTTACTATTATGAACATGTATTTCCATTTTTCACCAAGAACCAACAGTACACTCAATCAGTTTATTTAAGAATACCTATTCGACGATACCCCACACGATGTTGTATAATCAAAAAAAAATATTTCATCCCCACTTCACATGTACACCTAAGCCACCCCTAAAATATAAAATTATTATTATGTTATGATGCCAAAACCGAGATTTAAACAGAATCTAAAAGTATATCTAATTTCATACATTTATATTTATAATTACAGAAGTTAGAAGGGCGAACAGACAGACAGACGAACGGAGTGAAACTATAAGGGTTCCTTGTAGTACTGCGGGACCCTAAATATTTTTATTTTGAATAGGGGGTTATTAAAATATATTTGAGAGTGTCTCACGAAATAAAATCACGGATTTTGAGTATTTTTTTATGTCTACTATCGGAACTGTATTATTTTAAGATTACCTTTTGTTGATAGTTATAATTATATTAACTATAAAAATTATTTGGGCCTCGTATGCGTCGGCCGAAATGAATAATCAGATCTATATTAAATTTTCATAAGTATTTCATTCCACGAATATAATTATTAACATATATTAAAAATTAATTATGAAACTTAATTCTAATTAGGTAATTAAATCTTATCTTAAACAAGTTTGAAGACAATAAATTATAGGATTAGCCCAAACGAAAAAAAAAAACAAAATGGACCCTTGAAATGAAATGTAATTCCCTTGACCTTAGGAAAATTTTATTGAATTGATCAAGGAGTTAGGACTGTTCAAGGGAATTAAGTCGACACGAAGAAATAACTTGCTTAGTGAATATTTTGTCCCAATAATGTATATAAGAAGATAATATATAAATCATTCGGAAGTGATTATACGAATTATTGTAATAATATAAAGATTCGTATGGTATAATATGATACATTAGTGTGTTTATTAATCAACTATAAAAAAAAAGTTATAAACAAATATACCCTAACAATTATTATTAAACACGGGTACTAATGTCATTTAATATTTATTTAGCTGTAAGTATGTTCAGTGATACCAAAATATCATTTTATCACATCACAAATAAATCGAAGATTTCTGAATGAACTCCTACAATTCGGGTAGTTGACTGTAATTTTTTATTACATAAAGTGATACTCGTAGATAGTCTACTAGGAATCAATATTTTTAAAGAAACCGCGGAATGTTTGAAGCATTCTTGTTTTAAATTTAAACTAACATCTAACAATACATCTAATTGTGACATCCACACCGTTTGCCGCAGATAACATACAGAAATAATCTTAATCAAGTTGAGAGCAGTAGCCGGTTTGCCAGTTACAATAATAATAATGTTACAATTTTGAGTTCTTTTTTTCAAAAAGTAAAAAAAAAGAAAGTAGCATACAATATTTTCAGTAACGGGTAGTGTTTGACATACATAACATATTCATTTTTGAAGGCTTTTCTGTTACTAGTTTTTTATAAACACTAGGCACTATTAGCGTGAATATCAATGTCACTGAAGTTACAATTAAATAAAGTAAGTACACGAAGGCCTGCTTTAGTGCGGGATAATCGTGTAGCAAAGACTGGAGTAGTACGACAAACTATCGTTTGCGTTCTGAGAGGCACTCTGTAACTAATACTATTGACAACATCAATGCAGTCATATTTGTTATGGCAGATATCATACAAAAACATTATCTGTAATTGAATTCTCCTACACTTCAGTTTCGTCGTTTTCTTGTAAACGTGACTTTTTTACTTTATCTTTTTGTATTTCATATAAGTAAACTAATTATTTATGTAGGTTTCTTATATTAATTATTATGAATAAGACATTTTGAGGTCAAACGGGGCTATTGTGTATCGAGTGACTGTATTATTTACATTTCGTTGAGGTGAAAATATCCATTAAAATACAAAGCAAAGAAAAGAAATGCGAGAAGCCAAACAAGCTGCTATCACAGGATTGACAAAACCTTAAAAGGTTTTCACGTGATAGTAATAATAGTCGAAGTTTCGAGGACTACTATATTATGTGATAAAAATAAATTCATCTTTTAAACCAATCTTCAAAACTAACTTTTCGGTTTTTGCATGATGTTCGCTCAGACCAAATCAAAAAGTTCTGAGGTGTAAGCTACTACGCCTTGTCGCGCCGTCTAATTACACAGTGTCACGCACAGACATTAAACGAAACTACGCCTAAGTCTATGTCCAGAAAGCGCGTAATCATACACACGTAAGGCCCACGCGCGTGTCGAGGTACTAGGCCCCCATACATTGCGTCTAGAAGCTACGCGCATATTTTGATTACTAACGCGCGTATCATCCATCACATGTAGGCCGCCAGACATTTTGTCTTGAAGCTCTATGCACGTAGGCTTACGCGCGTAACTCGTCTTTCTGAACAAGGTCTTACCTTGTTATGCAAGCTGTCGCGGTGTGTGATTTTTTATGTGTGTAAGCCGTTTTTGCGGCTTCAGTTTTTGTTTGACAAAAGTCTGTCTTCACTTTTGATTTGGTCTCAAGATGTGTGCATAATATACAGTTATAAACCTGTATATATCTGAATATTTTACCTATTTAACAAAAAATATTATTTATTAAATTATTGACAAGAAAAAGAATGTTAGGTAGATATAATTAAAATAGGAATGACGTCATATTATATAATTTATGCCTATTTGTTTACGTAAATTAAACACGATCGTATCAACGTGACGACGCATTTTGTTGGTCACGTGGCCCGAATCCGTAAACTCCCGGTTTTGGGCGCAAACGACGGACTTTTCGCGTAAAGAAATGTTGATACATAACATATCGTGCAACCCGTCACATGACTCATGAGGCATCAGTGTGCTGAGTCCGAATTTTTCTCTGCTCGCCGTGAAGAAGTTAACTACAATTTGTATGGCGTCGAAACAACGCCTCTAGTAGCAAAGAATGGTAAATAATTCGATGCCATACAAATTATAGTCTTCGCGGAGCGGCGACTATAATTCGCACTCAGCACACAGAATATCGGACATTTTAGTGGTTGTTGCAAATATCCCACTCAACTGTTTACAACTTTCCGTGTCTAATTTTTTATTCGGTGCAATTCTTATGCAAGAAATTAGTGAGTAGTATTTACATACTTTATATAGGTCCTATTTCCAAAGAAGACTTCATGAATCTGTCTGTGTTTTTTAAATAAAAAGAAAGAAAAAAAAGGAAAGTTTCAAAGTAAAATTGTAAGGATATTCCTAAGTACCTAGGTACCTAAGTCATAAGAGCATTCAATTACTTAGCGCTTGTCACGTTAGTATGGCCATTTCCCAAGAGTTAGAACGGAAACGGTCATTATCTACTTTGTTCTTGTAAAGGATCATTGAATCCGGTGCAGACGTACCCACCGTCCTCGACTCGAGCTAGTCTAGCAACTAACTGGACAATACATCTTATTCATTCGTAGACTCAATAAATACAATATACAACATTTTGATAACAACCGATAATATTGAGGATTACCCGCGGATTCACTCGCGTAAATATAGTATCGGGTATCCCACGGGAAAATTGTACTTTTTCGGGATTAAAAGTAGCCTATATTTTAATCCTGAGCCTAAACTGCTACTATACTAGATTTCATAGAAATCCGTTCAGTAGCTTTTCCGTTAAAGTGTAACAAACATCCATCCATCCATACATCCATCTATTCATCCTCACAAACTTTTACATTTATAATAAATAGTAGTAGGATAAGTAACGATATCTTCGTCGTCGTGTTTTAATGATTTCGAAAATGTTTTGAATAGGAAAACGTTAGTAGGTATTAGGCGTATAGATTTTGGCCATAAAAACATTTGGGATTGTGGTCACCCATCCTAGTTGAATCCACGACCGGCGCGGCGTTGCTTAACATGAGTTCGCGCTACGACCATAATAGAACTTTTCACTTGTTCCTCCTGGTATTAATATGCATCAATGATTAGGTAATACCTACGTAAAGTTTTAGTTACTTCAACGGATCAGTTATTCTATAGCATTTTATATGTTATATTCTTTAGACTGACATAACTTTTATATTTATGACCCGATTGAAATGAAAATTGTCGCAAAATTTTGAAGTAGAGCAAACCAAATCGCATTAGTGAAAACCGCATTCAAATCGGTTAAGCCGTTGACTTCGTACGCGTAAAAACAAATATCGCAGGAATCTACATTTTTTCGCAATAAAAAGTATCTTATGTGTTAATACAGAGTCTAAACTACTACTATACCAAATTTCATCAAAATCCGTCCAGTGGATTCTGAGATCTGCGCTTACAAACGTACAGACAAACAGTCAAAAATTCTAAAAATCATTGTTTTGGGTTCTATGTCGTTCATAAAACCTCCCTGTAATTTTTTTTCTTATATATATATCTTCCATGTACAGACAGCGACCAGTTACGAATTTATTATATGTATAGATATTAGATATAGATAGATATAGATGATTTTATTGATCCTTAGGCTATGTTCCCACAGGAGTTTTTTTTGTGGTCACGACAGTAAAAACTGCACCATAAATAGAACTCTGCGCATAAACAATAGACATGAAAATCGTGTAGAGTTGTCAAATCTGACAATGGGAGTTTTGCCGGGGAGTTCAATGGGTAACATTGTGGATTTTGTATTTTTCATAAATTTGTGTTATTTCGGTTCTTAATATAATTAATCTTAATCTTAATATTATGTAATACTAGCTGTTGCTCGCGGCTCCGCCCGCGTAAGTATAGTATCCCTCGGGAACACTACTTTTTCGGGATAAAAAGTAGCCTATGTTTTAATCCAGTCTAAACTACTACCATACCGAATTTCATCGAAATCCGATCAGTAGTTTTTGCGTGAAAGCGTAACAAACATCCACGCTTTTACATTTATAATATTAGTAAGGATTCGTTAACGTGCACAAGTGTGTGCAAGTGGTACAACTTCTAAAACGTGCTATTTTACTTAGGAACTTTCAGTAAAGCTTCTACCACTTTACTGAATCGACTGACATGACTCATGGACTGCACTAACTATTTATTGGACTTTGACTAGACTTTAGACTTGACGATTTAGGAATACAGTGTTGAAAATTGAAACGAAGTGTTCTATTTCCCGTCTTTTTAACTTGACACTGGCAAATGGTTATAAGCCGATACCATATAAAAAAACTGACAATGTGTCAAGTGTCCAATGTCAGTGCAGTTTTTCCTGTCGCGATCACAAAAAAAAAAACCTCTCGGGTACGAGGGCTTAAAAATAGTTTGTCGACAAAAATACTTTAAAATTACTTTGTTTGGTCACTTTCCGGCACAAACTATGCCGTTTATACGGCGGTCGATGATAATGATCACAAGTATACTTGTCCATATTAACGCAATTGGACTCATTTCCCAATAAAGTTTCAAAGCAGTTTCATTGGTCATCAGCAATCAGACAGTTTGACAGAATTGCTGCATCCGCTTCGTAAACGCTTTCTTTTGTTTTATCATATCAGGGCCTGTAGTCAAAATGCATTCGATTTAATACTTCGACGGCGAACTTCGAAATCGAAAACGTATGGGATTTGACATATTAAGTCATCGAAAAGTGACATGTCGCTTGCGAGGCCCTATGTCAAATACCATACATTTTGTTAACGAACTTTGCCGTCGAAATTATCGAATGCATCTTGAGTAAAGGCCCAGGCACTTGTTCTAGATCTCGTGAGTCATGTTTCTTCATCTTGCATTATACGCATACTCTCTACAGTGAAAATATTGTGTAGAGAATATCATGTAGGGTGGAGTGGTAGCCATTGAACCACCAAAAGTTTGAAGAGCTTTTGCACCGATTTTATTATAGTTTAGGGTCATATTTGTGTTTCTCTACGTAAGTTATTTTATTGAGCAACAAAATACGTTGAAAATTTTGAGTTACAGTGGTAAATATTTTACTTAGAGAGATTTAAAAAAAAACGAAAATGGTTCATTGTGTACACGGTAGAGTACGCTGTGAATCGGGGGGGTGGGACAAAATGAACCATATGGTACACAATGAATCATAATAATAAAAACATCGCTTATTTCTTTATAGGGATATAAATAAAACATTATTTGGTTTCAATATTATGTTTTAAAGTAATACAAAAAATTTAACATCTAATCAGTCAGTTGGTGTACTTCTATATAATCATTTATTACCATCAATAATATATTATACATTTTTAATGATAATAAAGTCTCTTGGTCTCTTATTAATTAAGAAAGGAATTTTAAATTGTTTTACAATGAATATCGCTATTAAACTAATCAGCCTTTAGTTTACACATAGGTAACTTATATAATGACATTTTCTTATAAACGAAACAAAAAACTTCAACAATCTTCTAAAATACTAAATAATACTTAAAATCTGGTATAATCAACAGTATCTCAGTATAATGAAGTAATTAATATCTAAAATTCAGTAATGACATATCGATAGGAAATTTATAAGTGGCTTGTCGGCGTATTGTGCCTGTAGTTTTTGGAGGAGGTAAAATATATTTTATATCATTTCTATTTACACCTGCTGTGTCAGGTTCCAGAGGTAATGAAAATGTCTGTGCTACTTTATTTTTTAGCTTAAAATATGACACATAATAATCACAGTCTTCTCCTTCTAATTCCTCTAAAATTTGTGCTATAAAGTATACTTTAGTTTTTTTGTTTGAAATGCAATAATCACATGATGACAAGGAAGAGGTTTCCGTGATAGTGGAGGAAAATTATCGCTTAAAATAATTTCCTCCTCTTCAGACTCCTCGAAAAAGATTTCGCCACCAGAAGAAGACCCACTTGATATAACAAATTCTTCATCTTCCTCGTCTGATGTAGTAACAGATTTTTCATTTTTAACATTGCTTACAAATAGATCCTTTTTCACTACCTTAGCCTTTTTTCGGCTCCTGTTTTCAGCTAAATCGTCTTTCTCCGGGGTGTCTGTGGCTATCATACTCTTGCCTGCTTTCCTCTTGAACCTTTTTTTGCGTGGACCTGCCTTTAAAGGCGGTCTAAATATTTTTGGTGAAATAAAATTATCTGGAATCCTGGTTGTTATAGGAGAGAGTGCCTGAGTTGACGAGGATGTAGTAGCCTGATTGTTAATTTTAGAAGTAGATGCAATGCAATAAATTTCTGTCTTTTGACTGGATGGTATTACTTGCGGAGTATTTTTGTAAGTATCTAGTGTGGCATTAGATAAATTTTCTTTTGTTTTATTATCTATAGCTAGTGATGTTTGCTGGTCATATGAAGAAGACGGTACTGGTACGCTATTGTGATATGCATCAATAGTATTCTCCATTTCTGCATCAGTTTCATCATTGTCATTGTAAAAAGCGGGAGTTAATATAGAAGCTGAACCACAACGCTCCATATCATTATGTTCTTGGCAATCTACTGGTGCATTTGTAATATTTTCTGGTTCTGGTCTATCAGTAACTTCGCTGGGTAAAAAATCTACTTCAGTGAATATTTGATCATCGAAGGGGAATATACCGCATTTTTGGAAAGCTTGTGTTATATTTGTCGGTGTCATAGCCCTCATATACGCTACACCAACAAATTCAGCTATATTATAAATGCTTACAGTTTTGCCCGGATTACGTAATAGCCAAGATTCTATCACGGCATTATAATATGTCTTGAAAGGAGCATTGAGCCCAACATCTAAAGGTTGCATCCTGGCCGTAGTATGAGGATGAAGTGTAAGTACAGTTATTCCTGAAGCTTTAGCTACATCTAATGCTTCTATAGACAGGTGACTTTCGTGATTATCAAGGATAAGTAAAGCAGGATTATCAATTGATGCTGAACTGAACTGCAACAAATGAAAAACAAAATAAAGTTTCTTAAGCTGAGTCACATTCGAAACATCAAGCAAAAGGTATAATTAACAAAAAATCGTAAATACCTTGATGAAGTGCTTCATAACTTCGACAAATAATTGTGCGTTCATCCATCCACTAGGCGTGGCCAACCCGAGTGTCCCTGGAGGTGCCCCATGCAGCATGTGAGACTTAAAGTTTTTTCGAGGGAAGATCATAGCTGGAGGTAATGCCTGGCCTATCGCGTTCACAATACAGCAAGTGGTCACCAAAGTCCCACGTTCACCACTTGTGACTCTGCACACATTACTTCCTCTCGCTGCTAGTACTTTTTGTGGTCGTTGCACAGTAGTAGTAGAAGTTTCATCTAGATTATATATACGAGTTCCGTTAGCAAATGATGGATTGCGATTTAACACCTGCTTAAGATTATCGAAAAATTTTTAGACATTACTTTTGTTAAAAGCTGTAGCTCTAGCCATACTACAAGCCTCGGGTTTTTTTATTGATAATTGAGGATGTCTCGCCCTAAAACCTCTCATCCAATCTCGTCCTGCCATTTTAGGTAGTTGCCACGAAGGCGGCATATTAATTTTGTTAATTTCTGCCATTTGGTAGGCAATTTTGCGACAATCTTTGGATGTTAAACCGTAAAATTTATTTGCACAGTCTAACACGTACTCCTTCAAACTCTCTTATTGTTCATCAGTAAAAACTTTACTGGCATTGTAATGAGGTTCCAAGCTACACGACGGATTTTTCAGATATTTTATAATGTACCTTCGCAATGTTGGATAGGGAAGCTCAATATCTTTTGCCGCTTTTCTAATACTAACTCCCGTTAGGTGTAGTTGTATACCTTTTCGGATGGCTTTAGGTGGAATAGCCCCTTTCTTGCGAGCTTCCCTTCCCACTGTGTTTCGACCCATGCTGAAAAAATAATAATATGTAAGTAGGTACGCAATTGATTATAATACGATGGCTAAAATAATACGCCCAGTTCAATGCAATGTACACAATGAACCATACTGTAGTACACATTGAACCACGGTTCATTGCGTACCCAGATTTAATGGTTAACTGTGTACCACTACCCCCTTAAGAAACGTTAGGTAGGGTTCATTGCGTACCCAGATTTAATGGTTAACTGTGTACCACTACCCCCTTAAGAAACGTTAGGTAGGTAATATTGCTGCGAAGGCGTTCGTCAAATACCAATAACATACGCAGAATACACTGCTAATTTAGTAATGGTTATAACAATGAAGTAATTAAAAAAAGAAACTCACATTTTTGTCGTCGTTTTTACGTGTCAAAACACAAACGCGATTGACGCGTGTACTTATGGCGGCAAATGGCCGGCGACTGGAGCAAACAGCACAGCGCGGGGAGCAGATCCTGACACGTATATTGCACGAACTGGCAACAACGCGAATTGTCGTTGGCTATCGTGGTTCAAAAGGTACGCGTGGTTCATTGGCTACCATACTACCCTACTCGTTGGGTCTACAATGTACACTCTACAAGTACCTTTCGAGATAAGCTCTTTATTATCAAATAGGTTATATATAATTATTACAGAGCCTAAACCTCCTTACATTGAGGAGAGACCGAACGCTCCATTTACGCTCCCAACTAAAGAAAGAAAGAAAAAAAAAAACAACTAAGAACCCAACCTCCCATTCTACTAACGTAGAATAAAATTTACAATTGGTCCTTTGCTCCAGTACTTTCTCAGCCTTATAAAACTGTCAATACTCATAGCATAACTTACTACAACAGAGAATTATGATAGTGTTCACAAGTCTTAGTTACTTTTTACCCGACTACGACAAACCAAAAAAAGGTGATATAATAATTTTGGCAGTCTATGTATGTATATTTGTTTGTTCCACCGTAGCGCCTAAACTACTGGTCCAATTATAATAAATGAGAGAGGTGGCAATAGATTCGTAATAATAGCCCGGGTAACATTCCGGTTATATAATTTAAGTAGTCGGGTTATAGTTTTTATAAAAATTGTATTTATTTATTAATTGAGTATTATAATTATGCACATGTGTATAAATAATATATTAATATATGAATTGGCATAAAAGCAACATAATTATACTCTTTCCATAACATGCATTGTTATCACGAATTGTTAGCGCGCTATAATTTTCTCGATGGTGTTTATTTGCACACAATTGTATTTTTATTTGTTAATAATAATTAATAATTATCTCACAACAACTAATTTACTATTATTAGTTGTGATGTTTCTCCTGGACTGTTGTTACAGAGATGTTTATGAGTACTAGTCGAACTTCGACAGAAAATCATGATCAAAATATTAAAGTTTTGTCAAGTAACTTAGAAAGAATTACATTTTTGAAAGATGAATATTTATTTCCTTTTAATAAAATTAAAATTTATTATGTACCTACCTGGGTAGGTATCGTGCACTATCTATGAATACTTTCTTTGATATAAAGGGTATAATCCCAAATTGGTCCTTTTGATATTAAAGTTGTGATGTGATGATCTCATCCATGAGGGATGGAGGGAACTCCTCAAAATTTATATGGCTACATATACTGATTTCGACTTTGTCTGAAGTAGTCCAAGCTGAAGCTACCAAAAAGTATGATTTTGGACCAAGGTATACCCTGGATCCAAAAGTACTAAACAGAACTCCTGATTCCTTATAGATGCATATTTGGGGATTTCGGCGTTGTTTAAAGAACTGCAAGCATATGCCACTATGTTAATTACAGTAATCATCATCATCACCACCATCATCACACCATACATCATCACTATACATTATGACTCATGCTTTAATTTAATAAAATATATTAAAATTTTAATAATAAAACAGCAATTACAGTAGCTTTTCTAGACATGAGCAAGGCTTTTGACTTTGTTGATCATAAGCTTCTCCTCTTTAAACTTGAAAAATATGGCATTAGCGGTAAAGCAACCGACTGGATAAAAAGTTACCTAAGCGGACAACAGCAGTGTGCGCAAATAACTAAAATACAAAACGGCACTAAAGTTAATAGCAGGTCAAGATTTTTACACAACGATTACGGTGTTCCTCAAGGAAGCTCATTGGGACCGTTTCTTTTTTTACATAAATGATCTTCCTGACGCTGTCGATCAAAAACTATTTTATTTGCAGATGACACAAGTGTGCTCATTAAATGTAAGCGCAAACAATCGTATTAAAATATAATATCTTCTACACTTGACAAAATATTTATATGGCTAAAATATAATAATTTAAAAGTTAATCTTGACAAAACTAAATTAATTCTATTTCCTGACTACCGAACACATCCTATTGAAATTTTTTTATACAAATTAAAATTTTGTTGGATTGATGGTTGACAGTCACTGTGACTGGAAGTCAGACATTGATTAGGTATCCAACAAACTAGAAAAAATTATGTTCGCAATCAAAACGCTACGGCTTAAAGTTTCTCTGAAAGTAGCGTTAACTGCATATTATCATGGCTACGTGTACTCGGTTCTATCCTACGGTCTGTTGTTGTAAGGGAACTCGGTTGATTTTGAAAAGGCTTTCCGGGTGCAAAATAAATGTGTAAGGGCTATTTGTGGAGCCTGGTCTATGCACAGCTGTAAACCATTTTTTACTAAACTCGCCGCTGGTGTGTCTATATTATATTCGTGACCTTTGTGTGTTCGTTAAGCAAAATTCACGATATTTTACACCTATAGCTCCCCACACTGATTTCAGTGACGGTGGCCGGTTTAATTGAAACCAGGCCAGCTACGTAGGAGTTATTTTTATAGTGCCCAAGTGTGTGCGCAGTACACAAGAGCACTCTCTCTTCCTTTACTCTCGTAACCCAGTGGGACGAATAACCGACACGACTGGTGAGATATCAGGCGCAGGTCCGACTTTTTACATGCCCATCCGACGCATGGATCATCTTTCTTGTCAGACAATCAGGTGATCAGCCTGCATTGTCCTAACCAAACTTGGAAACAAGATTTTTTGTTGTTCCAATGCGGGAATCGAACCCACGATCTCCGAGTCGAGAGCCAAGCTCTAAACCACTAGACCACGGAGGCTGTTACACCTTTTGAGCTTTTACACCTAACTCAGATGTAAATAATAGAAGTGCCCCATCAAGATTTAAATATAAATTTTGTTTTTGTGCCTAGATTGTGTCTAGATTTATATAAAGGGTATGTTTGCATAAGCGTTATAAAAGTGTATAATAAACGTCCCGACAGGTTTAAGGATTTGAATTTAATTATTTTTTTAAACTCAGATATCAAAATGGCTGTCAAAAAACTTTTTATACTCTTGACGAATACATGTAATGTGAAGAAAAGTTAAAATAAATCGATAATTAACAAAACAATTATTATTTTTAATGCATTGCACGCTATTGTAATGGCTGAATGCATCAGCAGCTCTCACAGAACATAAGACCATTAGGTACTACATTCTAGCAACAAAGGAATTTGTTTTAATAATATGATATACTCGTAATATGTACTTCTCATAGTATTTTACACCGACACAGATATATTTGAACATAACTTTGCCGTTTGTGAACCTATTTGCAAAATGATTTTGTTGTTGTAAAATTCAAATTTATCTCTTAATCACCAAAGCGGTGACCGGATGATGGGATCGACACTGTCTATACACCCATCCTAATCCAAAAGCTTGAGTCTTTAGTGTACAAAGGCTGGGGTCTTCAAATTAAATACTGGATGTGCTGAATCACTTTATTTGCACAACTAGTTAGGTAGGCGGTGGGCAGACGACTAACTCTCGCAGGAGTTAATTCGCCACGCCACGAATATAGCTGACTTTACATTATGCAATTTCCGAGAATTATAACACACACTACATACACCCCCTTCTAAAAAAAAAAAATGATTTACATAATTGACAAATAACAAAAAAAAAATTGAACTTAGCAAACGTTAACATTTGGGAGCTTATGTTGTGACGAAACACTTAAATCTGTACCCTGATTACAACTTAATTCCTTCCTTAACATCTTCCTTGCACGTGAAACACAAACTTTGTATATTAGAATAGCACAAAATTGGAAATAAAGTGAATGCAAATATTTCTAACTTAACGTCTTATAACAATTAATATGTGCCGAGATGACATTACGCAACCTTCGCGTACCTACTTGCTAACAAAAATGCCAATGCACCATTAACCTAGTTATCATCCAAGAATCTTACAGGTCTTTTAATTTTTCTGCCACTACGTGATTTCTGTAAAGGCGTATACACATTAGCCTCACTATCTGATCTAATCTACTGTCATGTCTAACTTCATTTTCTTCTAAAATATACGCGGGCTTAAGTCTATCAATCGACACATTACGTTCTCTATTATCAATTAATATTTTAAAAACTTTACTATTTCTTTCTAAAACTTTATATGGTCCGCTGTACGGAGGCGTTAGCGGTCTCCGTACCGCGTCCACTCTTAGAAAAACATGTGAACAGGAATTTAGATCAGCATGCACAAAAGTACTATTACTATTTTTACATGCCCTTTTTATGGGCATAATTTTGTTCAAAGTGTCTCTTAAATTACTTATAAATGAATGTGGATTATCAATTTTCATACTTTTATCTGAACAAAATTCTCCCGGCAACCTTAAACAATGTCCCAGAGCAAATTCCGCCGCGCTAATATTATCGTTGTCCGCTTGACAAGCAGCTCTCAATCCTAACATGACCGTAGGTAGTTCTACTAACCATGATAGATTATTATTCAATCTAGCCACCAGAGCCGCCTTCGAAGACCTATGCCACCTTTCTATCTTACCGTTACACTGTGGGTGGTATGGGGTAGTTCTCGTTTTTTGGATACCTAATAATTTCATTAAATCTGTGAATAATTCGCTTTCGAACTGTCTACCTTGATCGGTGGTAATAATTTTAGGACAACCGAAACGACAAATCCATCCTTCATAAACTGCTCTAGCTACCGACTCTGCGGTCATGTCCTTCACAGGGCAAATCTCAGGCCATCGTGTTAATCTATCGATCATAGTGACGCAGTAACGGAAACCGTGCTCAGTTTCCGGTAAAGGTCCTATCAAATCAACGTGCAAATGTTCGTAACGCTCGCTATGGTTAAAATCGCTAAGTTTCGAAACTGTGTGCCGAATAACCTTACTTCTTTGACACCTCACGCACGTCTTGGCCCAGGTCCCTACGTCCTTATTCATACCTGGCCAAAAAACTTTTTTACTAATTAATGCACGCGATACCCTAACTCCAGGATGAGAAACGTCATGAAATTTATGAAAAATACTTTTCCTAAACTGCGATGGTATATACGGCCTAATATTCTGAGCTGATGTTTCACAATATATTTTAATATCATCATTATTATCGAGCGCTAACTGTTTCCATTGCAATTTATCATTCGTTTTCATTAAATCCGCGAGCTCAGCGTCTGTCGCCTGTGCTCTCGCAACCTCCACGTATTCGCTTGAACTAGGGCATATGATACTCTCTATTCTCGATAAAGCGTCGGCCACCTGATTTTCAGTGCCTTGTATATGTTGTATGTCGCTTGTAAATTCGCTAATATACAACAATTGACGCGCTCGCCTAGGTAACTCTTTATTAGAACTTATTTTACTTAAAGCAAAAGTGAGCGGCTTATGGTCCGTGTAAACTATTAAATTTCTACCTTCGATTAAATCTATAAAATAAACTATTCCCGAATAAATCGCTAAAAGCTCCTTGTCGTACGTGGAGTACTTCTTTTGCGGTTCTGATAACCTTTTTGAAAAATATCCTAAAGGTTTCCAAGAATTGCCTTCCCACTGATTTAACACTGCCCCTATACTAAAATCTGACGCGTCAGTCATTAACCCTAATTTAGCATTAGATATCGGATGCGAAATAGTGACGGCATTTTTTCAAATTTTCTTTACACACTTCAAATGCACTATTCGCCTCGTCTGTCCAATCTATACGCGTCTTATCCTCGTTTTTTAGCCCCGTGTAAATACCTATCTAAAACTCCCTGAACTCGAGCAGCGTTAGGAATATGATTTCTGTAAAAATTTAACATGCCCAAAAATCTACGTAATTGTTCTATTGTCTCCGGTTTTGGATATGACTCGATAGCTTTAACTTTTTCCGGCATCGGACTTATACCTTTTTCTGAAACTAAATAGCCTAAAAATTCTATAGACGACTGTCCAAAAACACATTTACTTAAATTAATAGACATTTTATATTTACTCAATCTTTCAAATACTAATCGCAAATGTTCTCTATGTATATCGGGGTTATCCGATCCAACGATGACGTCATCTATGTACCCGAACACGACTGACTGACCTTTGCCCCCTGTACAGTCGCCGCCATAATTCAATTGTTCTATGCCTTATAAGACTGTATTATTGATAAATCTTTGAAATGTTTGTGCCGCGTTACGCAGGCCAAACGTCATTCTTGGAAATTCAAAAAGGCCAAATGGCGTAATAATAGCTGTTTTTTTAATGTCATCTGGATTAATACCTATAAAATGATAAGCTCTACAAATATCTAATTTTGAAAAAAAATTCTTATTATGTAACCCATACGTAAAATCTTGTACTCTAGGTATCGGATAACGATCTGGCTTTGTAATTGCGTTTAACATCCTATAGTCCCCACAGGGTCGCATACCACCATCCTTCTTAGGTACAATATGTAAAGGACTGGCCCACTCACTATTTGAAGGTCTACATATTCCTAGTTCTTGCATCAACTGAAATTCTTTTTTAACCCTATCGTACCTGTCGGCCGGTAACCTCCTGGCACGCGCGTGGACAGGTGGTCCAGTAGTCTCCATGTGATGATAAACGGAATGCTCTGGGACGTCCTTGAAGGTTGGCGGTCGCGTGATGTCCTGAAATTGTTCCAGTAAATCCGCGTAAGGATGGTTGCTATTTATGCTTTTAATAGTGTCGACAAAATTTGTACTTTTAATTCCACAGACCCTTAGGGTGGTCACCGTATCAATTAACTTATTATTATACAGATCTACATTTAATTTAAAATTCCTCAAAAAATCGGCACCTATTATCGGCTGTTTTACATCACATACGACAAAAGGCCATTTAAATGACCGTCTTAAGCCTAACGATAACTCTAAATTACATATTCCATAACATTTAATTTCGCTGTCATTAGCAGCATACAACTTTAGATCGATTTTTTTGATAGGCTTTCTAACACACCACTTTGGAATTACGGAAATGTTAGCGCCTGTGTCGATCAAAAAACTATATTTCGTTACATTATCTCTAATCAATAAACGATGGCTTTTGGTTACCTGACCTTGAGTACATCCGTCCACCGAGCCCGCATGTACCCCATCTAGTTTTCCGGCTGCTTGGCTCGCCACGCGCAGGGTTGCTCGCAGCGGTTAGCCCTCGATCTGTACCGAAAGTGAAAACGGCACAGCCAGTCCGGGTCCCCAGGTACTCTTCGCGGCCGCGATGTCGATCTTCTCCTGAAGTCGGTCGGTCTGTCGTTGCTCCTCGAACGCCCGCGACCCCTTAGTTCGGCGCGGAGCGCTGCAACCTCCAGCTCCAATCTGCTCATCTGCTCGTCCGACTGTCCATCCACCGCCTTCTTGCATGACACGGCTGCCACATCTCCGACGTTGGTGTATTCAGTAATCTTGTCTGCCATGGCCGCCAGCTTGTCCAGAGACTGATCTTCACAAACCGCCATGACTGCTCGAACTGATGACGGCATCTTCGACAACCACAGGCTCTTCAGTGTGTTGTCCGCAATTTGTGCACTGCGCCCCAGATCTTTCATGCGCCTTAAAAACTGGGAGGGTCTTTGCGAACCCAAATCCAGCTCCGACACCAACTTTTGCATTTGTCTTTCGGCACTCTCTTCATAAACCTGCAGCAGTCTCTCCTTAAGCGCCGTATACTTGTCCTGGGCGGGCGGTGACATCACGAGGTCGCTGACCTGCTGAATGGCCTCTTTTCCGAGTTTCGATATGACCAGGTTGAATTTGGTCTCTTCACCCTGCTTCTGTGGGGCCATCACAGCCTCGAACTGCGCGAACCATAACCTTGGTAAGTCTGTCCACAATTCCGGTAGCTTGGTGGACACGCTTATGGATGCCAACGCCGCGCCTGACGCCTCTTCCTTGCAACCCGTGTCTGATGCCTTGTTCATTTTTCTCGAACGAAATTGAGCCGATGAGTCGACGAGTCAATGAGCTGATGAGCCGCCTGCCGCTGTACTCGCCACGTGCCACGGCGTGTTCTTCTATTACGTCACGCTAACTTCCTGTCGACGCGTGGAATTCGATCTCGAACAAAAAATTTAGCCCACAGCCGATGTCACTATTTACGCCGATTCCCTTCACTACAAACTTTCTTCGAGAGTTCTTCGTCGGGGTCACCAGTTTAGTGTACAAAGGCTGGGGTCTTCAAATTAAATACTGGATGTGCTGAATCACTTTATTTGCACAACTAGTTAGGTAGGCGGTGGGCAGACGACTAACTCTCGCAGGAGTTAATTCGCCACGCCATGAATATAGCTGACTTTACATTATGCAATTTCCGAGAATTATAACACACACTACAAGTCCATAGGTATAAGAGGAATTCCCCTCAAGTTTTTTGAACGTTTTCTATCGGACAGGTTTCAACAAGTAAAAATTGATGATCACCTAAGCACTTACCGTACTATCACATATGGAGTTCCACAGGGTAGTATTTTGGGCCCAAGTCTCTTCCTGGTCTATATAAATGATCTGTGCAACTACAAACCCTTTTGCGGAAATATTTACTCCTATGCGGATGACACCGCTCTAATATTTACGGGAGAAATTTGGGCCGAAACACAAAGAAATGCTGAGGGTGAACTCAGGCACGCCATAGCTTGGATTCATAAAAACCTATTGACTTTAAACATTAAAAAAACAAAATATCTAACTTACACTATAACAAAAAAACGCAGCCTGGACCCACCTTCAACATTAAAGCACACACCTGTGGAACGGAATACGGTATATCATTACAGTTACAGGATGATATACCGATACAATAGACCGATATAATTACTTAAAATAGTTAGTGAGATTAAATATCTGGGAGACAAGTTAGACGATGCTTTATCTCGGAACGCTCACATAAACCTCCTTTCAGCACGTACACGAAAATTGACCTGGATATTTAAAAATCTGCGTGCCGTCCTTAAGCCTCAACTTCTGAAAACTGTTTATTTCGCACTAGCTCAATCTGTATTGGGTTATTGTATCACTGCATGGGGAGGCGCTTGTAAATCTAAAATTATCAAACTTGAACGAGCACAAAGGTGCTCGGTGCTCAAAGTAATGTTTAAAAAGCCATTTAGATATCCTACTAATAATCTTTATCAAGACTCTCAAGTTCTGTCAGTAACTGTCTGATAGTCTAATAGTCGTCAGACGTCTATATATTCTCCATGCTACACTGCACTCTGAGCTCAGTTTTGATTCTACAATACTGCTTAAACAAAGATCAGATAAGGTCTGCAATATAACAAAACATCACTCTGTCTTCCTCACACGACACTTGTCCTTCCTCGCACCGCATATCTACAGTAAAATAAACAGATTATTAAATATATACAATAAAACGAGTAATAAATGCAAAATAATTCTAAAAAAATGGCTATTAAAACTTAATTATAAAGAAACAGAATCTGGAAAATTCAAGGGAGAGAATTTTTAGAGCTATTTTTAGATTGTATTTTCTTGTTTTTAATTAAACTAAATTATTGAACTATTATATCAACAAGCTATTTAAAAAGTGAACCTGTAGAAAATAAACGTTTGGAAGTATATTTGAATGTAAAAAGGACAGAATAGTACTACAGAATGATTTTTTTAAATATTTATTTATCAGTTTATTTAAGTTTGGAGAGAAATATTTTTGAGAGTTGGTTTCATTGAAACCAGGCCAGCTATGCAGGAGTTATTTTACAGTGCCTAAGTGTGTGCGCAGTACACAAGAGCACTCTCTTCTCCTTTACTCTCATAAACCAGTGGGGCGGATGGCGGACGGCGAGAGATCAGGCGCAGGTCCGACTTTTTACATGCCCATCCGACGCATAACGCGACGCATCTTTCTTGTCAGACAATCAGGTGATCAGCCTGCATTGTGCTAACCAAACTTAGAAACATTTTTTGTTTTTCTAGTGCGGGAATCGAACCCACGATCTCCGAGTCGAGAGCAAAGCTCTAAACCACCGGACCACGGAGGCTGTTAACTATTAACTATACCTATAGATAACATAACTACAGTAGTTCGTAATTTATAAATAGTCTCGTAAATAATTTATAAATTTCTTTTTAGGATTCCGTAATACTTCCGTAATACTCCCTTATAGTTTCGCTCTGTCCTGTCTGTCTGCTTGTCCGCGCTTCTAGCTTCTGTAATTATGAATACTAGAGATCGCCCTGCGGTCAAAATTCGAGTATAATCATATTTAAATTTTTAGTTTCAGTTTTTTAGGGTTCTTTTGCCTCTTAGATATGCAATAAAAATGTGTAAATTTTGTGTATTATATTTACAGTGTCGGATTTAAGCGCCACACTCACGGTCCAACTTGCAAATCCAATGCCGCGGACTTGTTAAAAATTATAAATTATTGACACTAATGGCGGGCATTAGTACCGGTGCTGGATTTGCAGGCTGGACGGGGAGTAATGCGATTAACATATTTGCCGCCCATAGGCTATTCTGTTTCTGCCCTTCCAACGAAACGCTTTCTTAATATTTTGCATCGTGTATTACCGCAAAAGTATAGTTTACAGAGCGTTTAGTAAATTTTTGGATTCGGACGTTAGAGTTTAGGTACGTACTTATACAGTACTAAAAAATATTTTTTTGTTAAATTTTCGAGAGTAATGTTTGTATGCAAATAATATTAAGGTTTTTTATATTTCTGGGGCCGTTTAACAAGCGCTTAATTCCAGCCAGTTTACGCCATAAAACAAACTGGCTTGCATTTTCGTATTATGATCACTTATCGCCAGCCAGTCAGCAGTCACGTGACACTTGACTTACTTCTGCATTGAAACTAGAGTGGTATTATCGTATTATGACAAAACATTTGACATTAGCTGGCTTATTTTTACGTCAAAACTGCCTTAAAATAGGTCCAAACCCGTGAAAACGTGACTTTTACTTTGGGTATTACGTATTAGAGCGTTTTCACACTATGCGATACCATGTCGCGTATCGCGCGCGACATTGTGAGAGACAGTATATTAATTTTTTATACTGAAACATATAACTTCTTATTTATTATTTCCCTCTTAGATAGAAAAAATAAATAAAATAAATGTTGTGACAGATTGACAACGTCAACCTGTAATAAAATTATATCCAACGCACGGTAGGTAGTGTGAGCTAACTGAGGTAGTGATAATAATGTTAAACCATAATTAATGTAATAATTAAAAGAATATCAGTCCAATGACAATAATGAATACGTGTGTGTATGTGTGAACCAAATCCATGGTAGTGTGCGTTGCTGATATTTTCACTAATTTAATGTATTTCTAAGCATTATTTTAAGAAATTTAAGCTTTTCGCACGCCTTCCTCAGCATAATCACATCCGTACGCACAATTCTCGTAAAACGGTACTTGAAATTTTCGCTTCACGCATTAATATATTGATAAATGGATATGTAATTGATATGTATGATATTATGTAATTTTGTTATAGTTTATCTCGGTTTTGGCATCATAAAACAATAATGTAAGAAATAGTTAGAGGATGTTCGCAGAGCTCAGTGAGTCAACCTCTCAAGTCTCAATCTTATGAGACCTTCCTCGAGTTTAAAAATAAATTCATGGCCAGTGTTTAACACTTTATAAAAACTATATAAAATAAAATTAATAACTTAGCGCCCACATAATTATGCAGATGAACTAAATTAAATTTATTGTTTAACATACATTCGATAAAAATAAACTTAGTCACACATTTGATACTGAAATGTAAATTCTCAAATAGTGTTAGCGCTCCGTCTAGACCCTGGTCGCTAATTCTGTTGTTCAGTACATAATATAGTAGTAGTGAAACATCTAAATGTGAGTAAATTTATTAATAGGTTCACACTTTGGTTCATATAATTTCGTGTAGTAAAGGTCGCCCTGTGGTTGAAATTCAACCAATAATCTATATATAAGTATATAAAAGGCAAAAGCTTAAGGCTAGAAATTTGAAAATTTTCACACGTATTTCTCATATGACGTAGACATCCACTAAGGAAGTATTTTTTATAATTCAACCCCCAAGGTGGTGAAATAGGGGATAAAAGTTTGTATGAAACTTTTTATTCCTTGGACACATTTGCATGATATTACGTATGAATTGAGTGCGGAAAAAATAATGAGTCATGTATTTCAGCGTTTTCTAAAATTCAGGGTAAAATAGGGGATGAAATTTTACAACCTAATTTCACGCAGGCGAAGCCGCGGGCAATTAATGCAAGTCATTAATATAAGGTTTAAGTTGGAACTTTATAAAGGTTCTTTTTCCTCCTTGATAGAAGGTTTGGTTCGGTTCCCTACTCCTAACTTAAGTGAACCGTAACCAAGCTATTACGGCTTACAGAATGTACACCACTATTCTGCAAAACTATTTCTTCGTGTTCATAAACAGAATGTTAGAGTAAGTTAGCTAGGTTCTGCACGCACGACCCCGAGGGAGACATACTCGTACTTACCGATCGCGTTCCCGCGAGAAATTACCCTCACAAGGACGAGTTTCATGTAATATATTGCCATTAAATTATGATCAATTAACACTAGCAAGAACCTCACTCCCTAGATATAAATGCAAAATTCTACTAAAGCTAGCCATACACGTAAAGGGTTTACCTGACAAATTTGCCTGTACAGTTACACTTGTCGGGTAAGCTGCAGCAGATACTGTATGGAACCTGCACAGTTGTGCAACGTACACGGATTTTTTGTGCAGGCAAACCTGACAGATCTACCGTTACGTGTATGGCTAGCATACTCTACCTAGCCCAGATCAAAGGTTTTTGGGTAGAATTGAAGCCCAATTTTCCTAACTATTTTCAATATAATCTCGGTTTGGTCAACGAAGTCGCATACGCGACATATATCTAGTGCGCGTGCGAGCAAGAAAGCCTGAAAATCCAAACGAGATTTTACCGACAATAATTTCGAGAATTGCCCCCCAGATTAAAATTTAATCGTTGACGGTTAAATTCTACTCATCAGGACCTACCATCTAATAGCATATATAAATCGTAGAAATGACATTATGATAAGCAAAACAGATTAGATAAAGACATGAATTATAAGAGTGTTTAAAGTTATGTGTCCCGAGGTTATGTAAACCGGACCAGCCCTGTGTATCTCATGACTGATTCATATAACCACGTGTTGTCAATATGATCACTTTATAATCTAGTCAATTTCTACCTTAGAAGAAGAATAATATACATGGAAGGAGCATTGAGCTCATCGAAGATGAAAGCAGCTATCTGTCTCACAACAAATTAATGGCAAAACCCTTGTCTTTTCGCTCTTTTCAAAGGTTCTTCGCATTTGGTCATCTTTTGGTCACCTTTAAATACGACTTTATTGCACTGATCATAAGTGCTAGCATGTGGGATAAGGACCGATATATTTTATTTCTTCTCTTTCTAATAGCCGGGTATCTATGCTATAATAATTTATTTATCTGTGATTTTTCACAGATTAAAACAGATACAAAATGCATCATAATTGTGACCCTGCTAAACTGCACACAAGATTTGTATCAAACCTTTGCATTGCGCATTCAATTTAGATATGAATCACGATGTAAACATGAGATATAATTCGTGCTTTTTATGATTTCGTACCCAAAGAATAATAAAAACGGGACTGTATCATTACTGAGACGTCGCTGTCCGTCTCCAGGCTGTCTGTCTCCTTATCCGTGATAGCTAAATAGTTGAAATTTTCACAGAAAGTTGCCGTTACGACAACAAATACCAAAAAACAGAATAAAATAAATATTTAAGGCTCCCATGCAAATTAAAGATTTTTGCCTTTTTGTACGAAACCCTTCGTTTCCGCGTCCGACTTGCACTTGGACGGTTTCTTATATACGGAAATAAAACTTACTTTAAATGGTACTAACTGCATAATTTGTAATTTTTATTTTATGTACATTATATTATTAATTTACTCGTAAGTACGTATGTAATATACTTTTAGTTTAATGAATTAAAGACGTTTCAAATGTCATCAAACGCAGTTCCACGTGTTGCTCGTGTATACTGTACCTATAGGTATACTCCCTATAGGGAGTCGTGCAAAATTTTACATGTTTACTTATTAATTCGTTGTTTTTGTACGAAGTTTTCCAAGTAAGTGCATTTTACAAATTAAGTATCAATAGAGGATAGGGACCGTGCATCTTGAATTCTAAGTGGCCCCATACATGGTCCGGTTTTCCTTCAGGTCGGCCTGAACGGATGCAAAATCGTATCGTCTGTGTGCAATTTTGAGATCGCATCAGTCGGCCGTATGGACTGAAGCGATTCGTTCCAGTGTTGCCAACTCTGTTTTTGCGAAACTACTAAACTCGCGTCGTTTTCTACAAAAAACTACTAAAAGAGTACCATAACTATAAAAAACGCTACTAAACTTAGAAATCCCTAAAAGTCTTTTTAGGGATTCTGTGTTTACAAACATACATACATTTTCAGGTTTAATATTTAGCCGTTAAATTAAAAAAATATAGTAGTAAATATTACGTATATAGAAATTAAATCGGTAGTTTTAAGCGACTTACGGATGCGTGCTACTATGTGCTATTATTATAAGGTCATAATAGCACATAGACGCAAGCCATTATGCATATTATGATTACTGTCTAGCTATTTTCTACAAAACCACTACTAACAACTAAATTCCTACTAAGGAAATAAAAATAAAATACAAAATTTAGTAGTAAAACTTTGTAAAAAAACTAAGTTGGCAACATTAATTCTGACCTGTACGGATGGACTGAACGGCAATAAAATTGGACTGAACGGTAATAAAATTCGAGTGTAAAATAAAACCGGTCAAGTGCGAGTCGTCAAGATGAGTTCCGTACAAAACGGAAAAAAATACGTTTGTTGTATGTGAGTCTGTTTGCTGTTGCTTGCTTCACTTTGTACGATGCGTTTGTTTGAAGACTATCTAGGCGTTATTAATCTAAGAGCCGAACTGACGTCAGTTCGGTCGGATGCGATTTTCTCCGTGTATGTGCTCGAATCCGTTCAGGCCGAACTGACGTTAGTTCTAACTGAAACGATCGGCCTCTTGTCTGTGGAGGCCTTAAGACTGTCACGCCAACTGGTGATTGATGTGTGAAGAAACCGTTGTGTGTGAAAATAATATTAGTCAGTAGCATTTGAATGACTAATGGCCGGTTTCAATAACCTATCTACCAATAACTATTTGTTAAAAACGTCGTCATTCAATCATTTGCCGGTTTTTTGCGACACAAATCCGACGTAAGGCTACATTGCACGAGAGATTTTTTTTGTGGTCGTGACAAAAAAAACGACACTGTAAGTAGAACTCTGCGATAATACAAAAAAACTGAAAATCGAAGTGTCTTGTGTGAACTCATGTGATTATCTGTTCATTTATTTTTCTAAAAATATATTTTAAAATTGTTTACTATTATAAACTTTGCACGATATTATTTATCAATAATATCGTGCAAAGTTTCATCTTTCTATCACTAATCGTTTAGAAGGTAAGTCAAGGACGGACTAACGGACATGACGAAACTATAAATGTTCCGAGACGTGAATTATGGAACCCACAAAATGGATGACAAATTTAAATTCCAATGTCACGCTAAAACTCGAGAACGGCTGGACCTATTTGGATAATTTTGATCTTGAAATGATTGCGGTAGTTCAGGTTTAAATGGTGGCAAATATTATAATAATTGCAGAGAAAACACATAAAAGTACAATAAAATTTATCCATAGCATCTGTTCCTATCTGTCAAAGTTTGATGTTCGTTCCGTCGCACGGTGGTCCGCGATTTAATATAACATGAACATAGCTAGAGGCATGAAAATTTCATCGATGGTTAACACTAGGATAACTAATAAGACAATAAATATTATCATCCTACCATGACTATTTCTTGGTAAAAAAAAATGTATGGAAGAAATTACCTACATTTTTGTTAATTTCTCGAAATCCTTAAATGTTGTCAAGATGGCGATCACACATATTAGGAAACAAGTGAATCTGAGTATTTCATGCGAAGATACTTTATATTTATCTCTGCGTACTTTTGAGTTATTGCGGGTTGATAAAATAATTTTTTTTTTCTAACTTATTAGCTTGAACCATGAGAAGAACCATGAAAATAATAATAAAAGTAATATAAAAATGGACTGGATAGTATATAACATGTACATAATATTATGTAATGCAGTTTTCACTAATGCGTTTTGGTTTGCTCTACTAAAAATTGAGTGTTTTTTTTTATTTCAATCGGGTCATAAATATAAAAGTTATGTCAGTCTAAAGAATATAACATATAAAATGCTATAGAATAACTGATCCGTTGAAGTAACTAAAACTTTACGTAGGTATTACCTAATCATTGATGCATATTAATACCAGGAGGAACAAGTGAAAAGTTCTATTATGGTCGTAGCGCGAACTCATGTTAAGCAACGCCCTTCATAGATTCAACTAGGATGGGTGTTGAGTGATGGAACTAACCTAACCTAACCTAACCGCAATCTGAAATATTTTTAAAATCAAAGTCTATACGCCTACTAACGTTTTCCTTCTCAAGAGATTTTCGAAATCATTAAAACACGACAACGAACATATCGTTACTTATTATAAACTTTTAATTACGGATGTATGAATGTTCGTTACTCTTTCATGTAATAACAGCTGAACTGATTTTAATGAAATTTGATACGGTAGTAGTTTATTTAGTCTCTGGATTAACACATAGGCTACTTTTTATCACTGGAAAAAGTAGGTTCTCCGAAGATTTCTTTTACGCGTACGAAGTCGCGACTAACAATATTATAAATAGGTAAAACTAATATTATAAAGAGGTAGTTTGTTTCTTTGTGAGTTTGTGACTTAACGAGATTATAAGGGATAATCTCTGGGTCTATTTCAACCTATAACATAAAATCTATTTGTGAGTGTCATAGGCCTATATAATAATACTAAAAATAATAATATATATAAATTAACCCGAAAAATTATGTCTTTTTCGTGGTTGTCGGATTTCCAAAATAAATCGAAGAAAACGAGCGAACGAAATTGTTTTTGAGAAATGATTAGAGATGAGAGATGAACTCAATAGACTTCTAGAGAAAAGTTTTAGAGTTTGATAGTATCTGCAAATAATAAAAATAGCATTTGCCCGCGGCTTCTCCCGCGTGAAAGTAGGTTTTAAACGATATCTTTTTAAAACCTAATTTCACTACCACTTCTCGATTTATGAGATTTATTATATAAATAACGATTACAAAGTTATCAGTGAACTTGTATTCATACGTTTTGTTCCTGTGAATTCGTAATATGAAAAATTCTAAAATCATGATTTTAGAATTGTTACTTTTCTATATTGTCCCTTTCTATGTAGCTAATAACCTAGCTTTACAGCAAATTTAAAATTTCTAAGTCTGCTAGAAGTATGTTTTGAATTATGCTTATTCTCCCTACCTCCATACCTCCATCTATCCATATCTTTCAAAATCGCGTTTTTTGCCGCTTAATGTCTCTTAAACTGTGCACTCGATTTTTATGAAATTTAAAACTAAATCTTATGTCGCTAATGTCTTTTCTGCGACAAAAATTTAGACCGCTAGCTTTGTTACAAACGAATATATGGGGGCACGAAAAAGTCGCGAAATGCTTCGAGAAAATATAGTTACGGCCGCTTTACACTTGGCGATAGCGCTACTGCGTTATCAGATAATAATATCTTAAGGAAAAAATATTAATTGTTTATTTACATTTTTAATTGTTTCAATTATAATACCTACATACATAATTAAATAAATTGCCGTAATACGCAGATAATTATCACATCATAAATAAATTAAGTAATAAATTATAATTGCAATAAATCATTTATATGTACGACATTATTGAAACAATTCATAATAATAGTATTGATAACTAGGTACATTATAGGTAGATAACTAGGTAGGTAAATTGAACACTAGTTTTCATTATTTTCCTTGCAATTTTTCCATCATAGCTCGCCGTTTAAACCCTGCCTGAACTTCCTCTCCTTAATGGATCAACATCGACTTAACCTGTAACCCGACAAGAAGATAAGATTATTTTTTAAAATGGTGAAAATCCTTTAAGATTTCTACAAAAAAGAGTTTTGTGATCGGTAAATTCCTTTGTAATGAATTTTCCGTTTTGTAGCTGTAAATAATATAAAGATAGCGTTTGCGCTCTTACCTTGGTCCTATAATATAAGTATTGTCCAATGAATGACATCCGTGTGTCTCGAGATTGATTTATTTTGATTGTATGATTTCTCCTTGCCAGCCTATGCGTTAGGCTCATCTTACACTAAGTGCCTTTCGTAAAAGATCGAAATACAAAAGTTCTTTTATGGATTTAAAACATAGGCTACATTTTATCACGAAAAAGTAAAGTGTTCTAGTATTTACGCGGGTGTAGCCGCGGGCAAAAGCTAGTAGTAAAATAATCGACGGCGCCTAGGTAAATTATTGTATTTTAAAAAATGCTATTTTTCAGGAGAGCTATTTAAAGTTTATTTTTCGTATAACTTTGTCCTTGTGTATCTTGGCGTAGTAGTTACGTATTAACTATTTAGTAATCTGTGGTAGTAGATACTAGATACTAGATACTATATATTATTAAAGGTTTGTTAAAATCAATTACGGATAGTTTGGGTATATGATCTACTGTTTATTATAACGACTTTTAGGCAAAAAAATGATCATATTCAAAGTAAAAAAAACATCTCTGTATGGGTGAATATCCGCTCAACTTAAACTCGCCCATATAAACGAAAGATTTTTTTTCGAGTATGACAATTATTTTTCTGCCTTAACGTCTATACATAAGCAGTAGATAATATGCCCAAAATATCCGTAATTGATTTTACCGAACATTATATACTGTGGTTACAGTCGAGTGCAATAATATTTTCGCAGCATTAATTATTATTAGTTTTGTATGTAACATTTTCCTTCGTGTACTCCACGTATAGATGTTCTGATTCTGAATACGACACATGTTTTCGCGTCAAGGTTACGATATTGTTTACGAAATTCAATTCACAATCGTAGTAGGTTCCTACTTACTAAAAAATAACGTTAGTTTAGTAATGCGCAATTTAAATCTTTTTGGTATTATAGCTTAAAAAATATGGTATTTAAATTCTTTAATTGATACTAAAATTTAAGGTTTTATTGATACTACAATTTGGTACATACGAAATGGCTGCCGTCATAAAATGGCGATCTATATGTTTATTTACAAACTCGATGTGGGTATCATCATCTGAAAAGGGCTTAGAGAATAGAATATAGTTGATTAAAAGACATATCAAAAACCTTAATAAATTTTCCATCTAATATTCTGCAGCGCTAAAACTATTAATTTGACATAAAACTGCTCATAAAATAAGTTGTAGAAAATTGTATTAAGTTCAATTTTGTAGTACATACTTTTATCGTAAAATGTGTGACTGAAGAGATATTGCCAAAATATTGAAAGACATCGCCATTTTTTCATGATGGCGAATCGAGTTGTGGCAAGATGAGGTTGAAAATTTTAAATTCTTTTAGAGTACATACAAATCTACTAAAATCACGCTTCATTAAGTGAAAATAACTCATTATTTACCTATTTTTAAGCATCACAGGAGATAGCTTTATCCCGGTTTGGCTGAGTTTTGGGCAGGTTTGAGCATGCCAGACCGACGATTTTCGAAAGAGGCTTAGGAGACGAACAGATTTACGTACAACTTGACATTGTTCCCTATGACCTTTTTTTAACTGAAAATTCTTACACGTTCAGGGCGGTCTGGCTGGTAACCGATAAAGAGTAGGACTGCCACACTTGTATTTCCATCGGTTTCTAGTTGGCGCGCTGCCGTCTATCAAAACAGTTTTCTTGTTCGTTATGACCTTTTTTTACTCATAAAATCTTCACAGATTTTGGTCAATAAAAAAACTCTACCAGGTTTAGAATATATCAAACTCTTGGGCACAGCTATCACAGGGCAGCACAGCTTTGGGCAGCGATCTACAGTGGTCCAATGCTTGTTCGCGATGACCTCATTTTTCGACGCCGAGCTCTAGCTCTATACGCTCTTGTCATTTGAAATAATCAAATTGATTTTGGCACATATCTATTGGTATTTTCATTGCACTTATCGGTGTGTTATCAAGGTTATCAGACAGTTTATGCTACCTTATCAGACGAATTAATTGGTTTGTTTGTTATCATAGGATAACAGTAGGCGGTATGTAGTATGTTCTTAACTACTTCCTGTCAGGAAGCATCAAAATATTAGGCAGCCCTTTGCAAAATTTATACTTCCCGGCATTTTCTGTTTTATTTGAAACCCACGCAATATTCTCTGTTTTAAAAACTTTAAATCGTATACTACAGAATTGTAAACAAAATATAAAATTTAATTAAAAGAATAAAGTTTTTTTTTTCTTCAAAATTTGTCGGCTGTCTGGTCAGAGATTTGTGTTTTACAGTCCATTGCCCTCCAGAAGGACTTGTTTATTGTGGATTACAGATTTACCTGAGAGTCAATTATAAAATAATGCGTGTTTAAGTGTAATTAAATGATTTATACAATAACGTAATTTTAATTTTATAGGAATATATAAGAATTAATTGTATTATAGGAGGTGATTTTTTATTCCGCTTCAGTTAAAATAAGGCATAATAGGTACATGAAATAGATACTATGGCAAAGTTAACTATTTTTTTTTTGTAATTTTAATAAAAATTACAAATAATTGTCACCCTGTAGACCCCTATGATGTTGCTCGTCATTGGAGCGTACAACGGCGCGCAGCGCGATGGTCGCCACGTCGCGTCAACCGCGCATAAGGGTGACCTAAATTCATAATTTTTTACGTTTCAAATACTTAAGCTTTGACACAAGTGCTTTTGTATATGTCACCGTAAAATTATAAAAATCGTTAGGTTATAATAATATAATTACCGAGATTTTAAAAATATGTCGGAAGATTCTTTGCGATATATTATAATCTAACGAATAATATTCCGTTAAATTGTAAGCAGAATGTACGGGTTTTCAATCTTCCGAAATTTCACAATCTCGCTAATTATATTACAATCTAACGGTTTTTACAATATTACGGTGACATAAATATTATATTCTACTTTTATACGAATGCACACGCACCGTTGCTCTAGAAACGGAATAAAAAATCACCCAGTATAATGAGATTGACAGGACATCGATGTGTGTACTTATATACTTACTATAATATAATATATCTACGTATATACATGTAATGAGCTCAATCTTATTATAAAACTTGTTAAGACTTCTTATTTTTCTTAGTGTATGACGGTCTGTCGTGTCTATATTTAGCTTGTCAAATCCCAAAACTATGTAAGTTATTTTTATGGCCTTTAAAAACTTGATTCTTTATATTTAAAATTTTCGAATAAAGTGTATCAATTAATATTACCATCGAAAAAATTCACCTGTTCATCTTATCGCCTAATCGCTAAGGAATGATAACTTTTGGACAGTAACGTTCGCGTTAGTGAATTCAAATAGCATGCTTACGAGTATTATTAAAAACTATGATAGTTTTTCAAATCGTTCACAATGTTTAAAATTTTATTTTGAAGATATTGACGAAAATTAATATAAGTAAAATAGGTAGACGAAATAAGAAAGTATCCCTTGTAGTGAAAAATTCAACCTGCTTTTTAAAAAACATTTTAAAGCGCTGTTGTATGTTGTAGTGTGGGAACTGGGTAGCAGTTCGAATTCTTCTTTTGAATATCGAATCTTTGTGAATATTTCTCATAAAATATTTTAACAAAAATTGCCTCCGTTTAAAAATTAAAAATTTTAGGATTTTTCGACTGTTGTTTGTAACAATATTTTTATAATTAAGTACTAGCAGTATATTTAAATAACCAGTTATTATGCAAAATAGCCAGGCAGATAAACTTGATAAACTGATCGGCGGCTTTCTGGGACGAAATAAAGAAGCATTAAGCAATGAGGGTGTTTGATATTTTTTCTGCTGCTAGGGGGCAGACCCAACGGACACCAAGCGCCATCTGGTGGCGTAAGTGGTATCAAAAACGGTCAATAAGAATTTTCGATTATTTTTCTGTCACCAGGCGGCGCTTTGGAGCCCGACGGTCCTTGTCGTGTCAAAAAGCTGTCAGATTTAAATTTAAAAACCCTCACTATTATTGTTTACATTTTATACGCTGCCTTGTTATACGCTGGGTGCATGATGTATAGGCGTAGACTGTGATAACACAGGTCAGCGATCTTTAAGACGTATCAGTAAGGGTAAGCACGCTATAAACTAAAACCTTGTTACAAACGGGTTAAAGATAATATTAGATCTCCGTGGCCTAGTGGGTCGGTCTACGTTTGATTCGCACTCGAGAGAGTGCAGGTTCGATTCCCAGGTTGTGGCGTGTACCAATGAGACTTTTCCAGATCTCAAGTACATTCTACGGACGCTCTAACGGTGAAGGAAAAACATCGTGAGGAAACCCGCACATGGTTGGCCCCAGACGTATTGACCAGCCATTTTTCTGGACTAGGCTGACTGTGTTGTGAGAATGACGTATGTGCTTGGGCAACCATACGACATTTAAAAACCAACTGTTCCAGGCACTACAGTATTTCGAATAGTAAGTACATGGTAACTACCATCACTACCACATCTTGTGAATAAATGATTGATTGATTGATTGATTGATTGCAGAGTGGTTACTTCAGCCGGAGTACAATACTGTTATAAATCATCCAATAACGGATGAAAAGGCCTAAGTTTATTATAATAATCATTCATAGTGACTTATTAGTGACTAACTAAATATTAACTTATATTATTGATTTTTTGTTTCTTTACCCAACTGCATCAGAGAGCGGGTTTTATTTTTTATTTTGAGTGCTTTCTCGTATGAACTGTCTGTAACTTAAACATTTTGATTTCATTTTGTTAAAGATTCGTCTCATTTTTAAGGTTGACACTGAGAAAACAAAGAAGAATTAAATAATTTTTAAAATATAAAAAATGACATTATATAACTAGGTTCCATTTTGATTTATAATTTAAATACATTATACAACATATAGCAACCCTTTCATAACTATTAAAAAAATATAATTTACAGGGATATTTAACTGCTATATTTCCTTACCTATATTTTATTACCTACATTTTAACATCTTAGATGTAGGCTGAACCATCATAAATAAAAAATATAAACTACTAGCTACAAATTACAAACAGAAACCAAGCCTTTAAACCAGTGTGAATAACCAGCAATGGTTTTAACCCATTAACCGCCGCCGTAAGCAATTGGGTACACCTACAAATATAAGTGTAGTGTAAAATTTACCAGAATTAGAGAGATTATTTATAAGTTACATAATAAAAGGACTTACTAGTTACTTAATAATGTTTTACTTAGATGATGACAATAAAACAGGAATACCTATATTTATAATTATTATCACTAGCCGGAAACAAAGTTGATAGATTTGGAAGGTTACTGTGTCGAATTTTTTCAGTACCTTATAATGTTCAACATTTTGATTTGATTAATTTATGTAATACACCTGAATCTATAATATAAACATAAATTGATAGCTTATAAACTTATATCGGAAAAGATATTGTTTGTGATACCCTTCCGTACCCAATTGAGTACAACACCCGAACACGTACAATAAAATTTTTTGAATATTTTGTAATTAATTATTTAAAAAAAGGTTAAATTATCTGAAATAAATATAATTAAAAATACAAGATAGTGTTGGCTACAAAACTACCAAATTTTGATTTTGGCCTATAAAAATCAAAATATTTTCGGTAAAGAAGGCAGGTTTTTGTCATATACACAATAGTAAGGCTATCCAAAATCTTGGCTCTCATGTGCCATGAGTTTAGGCATACGTCAAGGAAAGTGGTGAAAAATTTGACTATGCTTTTAGATTTATTTTCGAATTTAGTGCATGATATCGACTAATTTCAGTCCAATTTTACTTAAAATAGGCTTAATTTACTTTTTAAAGATTTAAAATCAATTATAACTTGTTTAAGTTCTTTGAAACTATCTATTTTGACCGCGGAATAATAAATTAAAATATTTTGATACAAAAGTAACAGTAAATTGCCTGCACCAAAAAGGCGCCATTGTACACAAATGAGTACACCTACAGGGGGAGAAAAAATTTATTTGAGTTTTTTTATAATTGTGTTTATGTGGTTCGTATTTATTAGGTTCAATAATAATAATAATTAAATTAAATATGCATTATATTTTATATATTTTACTTTGCTGAATTTCATTTGGCGGTTAATGGGTTAAATGTACACTGTTCATGTATTTCTTTGGTTTATAAATAAAATAAAATAACTTAACATAGAACATGTAATTTAGGTTTTCTTTTACAGGCTGTGGCGTAATTAATGGATAATCCTTTACCTGCAGCTGGAGAATATCATAACGGATCAGAAAAATATAAATCCCTTGGCAGAAGACTTTGTACACGATTATGGGATGAAGCTTCTCGCGTTTTAAAATCCTGTTTACAGTTCTTGTTGATATGCCTGTGCGGCTTGATATGTTTCTCACAATAGGCCTTCATCAAAGTCATTAGGAATATACTTTGAAATCTAAGGGTTAAATACCATGAGTTATACCTTTTTACAATCTCAATTGAACAGTCTAAATATTTGTAAGTTGGCCAGTCAAGTCCCCATACTTTTTTTTATGATATGTGCGATCAAACATAAAGAAAACATGATTTGAAAGGAAAAAAAAATTTTTGGTTGCATTGGTAAAAAAAATTAGGCAACATCACAAAAATGACACGATACATTTGATAATACAACTATTCAATATAATAAATAAAAATCTGATAGAGATAATTCATGTTATTGCGACAACAATACTAGTGAGCAAGGGTGTATTTAATTTTTATAGATTAAAAAAAACGGCTGAAAACTAAAAAACCATACTATACTTACTTTACTATACTATATACTTTTACAAAACATGAATTGTATTTTTCTGGTCCGTTATGATATTCTCCAGCTGTAAGTGAAGGATTGTCCATTCATTACGCCACACGCTGTATAACTTCAAAAGTTATTGTTCGATTTCACTCAAAATATTTCTTTCGATCTATCAGCGTGGAAACTTAGATGCACACGGCCGGACAGAGTGAAACTATAAGGGTTCCTTTTAGTATTACGGAACCCTAAAAAGACGTAGGAATCTAACACCAAAAACTCAATTAGTAGCTTCTTAATATTAGAATAATACAAAATACGGGTTTAAAAATAATATGATCATAGCAGCCTATAATTTTATAATTATTACTAGCGGACCCGACAGATGTTGTCCTGCCGGGCTGATTTGTGAGTCTCATCCATCCAGGGCGCCACCCAAACGTATACAATAAAATTCATTCAAATCGGTCCAGCCGTTTAGGAGGAGTTCAGTGACATACACACGTACAGTAGAATTATATATATAAAGATATATTTATAATTATTATTAGGTACTAAACGATAACCGTTATCGTTTTGTCTGTAACTAAGGGTCTGAAAAGGTTAAGTAGCTCTGATTTTGCCTTAGCAAGTAGACTGTCATTATTAAATATGCTTAGGCTTATAAATTGTAATAAATTTTCGCATAGTAGAATAACGGTAAAATCAAATAAATGCTATTGTGATTCGGCACAACCTCATCAAATCCGAACTTTTACACGTGCCACGTTTTACAAGACTAGGAAGAATAGTGTAAAACGAATTTTCAAAATAACTACTGATTTTATGTTGGAAATTTATTTGATGCCATTTTGTCAAGTTACATGTAAAAGTTCGGATTTGATGTTTTATAATTAGTAAGATTCTACTCGTATTATTAAATACACCAAATCTAAGATTAAAATATCCATTATCACGATACAGTAGAAACCGTCTGTCTAGCACGGAGTTTTGTTATTGTAGGTATGTAACACGACAAACGACCGGATTTGTATGTGTGCAAAAGCCTCTCATCTGTGAAGGTCTAAAAAGTTGAGATTATGTACGGTGTAGGTTTATATACTTATTATGTGCATAAAATTTAACATACTCGTATATACCAGTTTCATGTGCGACTCGACCAATATTTTGACCGCACTTATCATTTAAAACTGTGTCCTGCAATTTGCTACACGTGCGGATACATATTGCCACACGTGCGATACATATTGCCATAAATATTTGTAAAAAATCTACAGAATAAGTTCAATGAAGTTAAAAAATAATAAATATGAGTAGTGTTTATTTTCCTACATCAGAGTTCGTGAAAAGACATGAAAAAAGTTTGTGCAGCAAAACCATATATAAAGTGGAAGGAATATTTTTCCGAGGAGAGGAAAACTTTTAATAAGTAGGTATCTACGCAATATTATATGATAAATCCTCTACTTATATTTTTTATTATCATTATGCACATTTTATCGAAAAATTGTCGTTTATTTTAAAAAAACGTCATTTTAAATTTTTCGATAACATGTGCATAATAATAATAAAAAATATAAGTAGAGGATGAATAATAGAGGAAATAATATAAATGAATAATAAAATAATAGAGGAAATATTATGATGTTAAAATTTTATTTTAACAAATTATAGGTATAAACTTACATATTATTCGATAATAATTACAATGCCGAATGCGTTGTTTTTTTTATTTTTGTTTGGCTTTCATTACTTTTAGGTTCTGGAGTTGCCAAATGTATGTAAAGTTATGAACAATATGTATTATTATGTTCTGCTATTCCAGCGAACTGACTGTAATAGTCAGTAGCTGTGGTGCATCGAAGATATAGATGCGTTATATCTCATAAGTTGAGAGTTGACTATGTTGTGAGAATGCCGTATGTGCTTGGGCAAACATACGATATTTAAAAACCAACTGTCCCAGGCAGAATGGTTACTTCGCTCGGAGAATACTGTATAAATCATCCAATAACGATGAAAAGGCCTAAGTTTGAGTAGCTTTGCTAAAAAAGGCTGAACCTAAAACAAAAACTTTGGCAAAAAGCTTGCCTACTTAGTATGAACATTTTGTAGTCACCAGAGTTTGGTCAAAATTTGCTCATCTTAATAACTAATATTATTTTTATGAGGGTTGAACGTCATTAACTTAATAAATTAAATGTAATGTTGCTTACACACGTACCGATTTGGTTTGGAGCAGACCATTAGTGTATTAACAGAATTTGCGAACTTCGCCGTCGAAATTATCGAATGCATCTTGACTAAAGGCCCCAGGGCCTCTATCTATATCGCTAGGTGACATGTCGCTTGCGATGCCTTATGTCAAATCCCATACATTTTGTTTTCGAACTTCGCCGTCGACATTATCGAATGCATCTTGACTAAAGACTCAGGGATTGCGGTATAGTTGAGTACAATGCCACACGTAATAAAAAAATTCAGTAGTTTATGCGTGAAAGAGTAATAAACTTCTATATCTATCTTTCTACCCTTCGGGCTACGACGAATGTAAGAATTTGATAGATGTGTCGGTGTTTGTTGCAGGCCGGGGGCCGCTAGATGCGCAATGCGTCACAGGCCACAGTGGCGCCGCGTGGCATGCGGGGCGGCCATGCTATGCGCGGCCGCAGCGCTCGCCACCGCGCTGGCTTGGAACAGCATCTTCGAGGCAGTCTATAACTCGGTAAGGCCTACTTGCCTAGTAGATATTATTCTTACTCCGATTTCCCATTGGGGGTAGGCAAAAAAGCCAGCAACGCACTTTTGACCTTTCTAGTTTTGCAGTTTTTCTTTGGGCTGTAGCGAAATATCAGGCGATTCGCGTCAACGATAATAAACGTATTATAACTAATGTCGTTATGCTTTTATCATTGCATACTTAAATCTACCGAATCTATGGGAAACGCTCATATTTTCTTCAACAGGATTCGGCGATGTTTAATTTTATTTCCGAAATGTACCTAATACCTATCATATTTGAAGATAATTAGCAGCGTACTTGACAATGTATCCAAATGCTAAGTAGTCCGCAGCCTTGTGTATTATTGGCCAGCTGGCAGTTATTAGCGCTATTGATTGTTTATTAATCCTCACTACGCCAGCAGATTAACCTCAGTTAAAGCCACGGATCATGATCATGAAAACTTGCTACTTAAACATAGGATAAGATCCCATCAATTTCAGAATCGCCTGTTTAAGATATCTATGTAAAACAGCTAAGTAGAGGTTATATTCCAAATATAATGGGTCAACGATGATTTATTGCCTGCACGCTTATGACCACCAGACCTTTGACACTGGTCACACGAGTTGCAAACGCATTCGCAAGTGCTTCGCCCTCATTATTGTTATAAACAAACTATTACTATATACGTCCAGTTACCTGGTACTCAAAGGCCTTTATGCCCGTTTTCTGATCAGTATAGTATCATTTGTATTTTTCTTTATAATATCTTCCAACGATGACTTTATTTTCGTTTCAGCAAATAGCACTAAGACCCATGTCGCGATCGTATGAGGAGTGGGTGGCTCCGGATGTGCCTCTGTACCTGGAGGTCTACCTGTTCAACTGGACCAACCCGGAGGACTTCCCCCACGAGAAGCCGATCTTGGCGGAAGTAGGTATGCAAGTGTCAAAATTTTACATTTTTTGTTTAAAAATAATATTTTTTCTCTTTTTAGTTAAGTATATTATTATTAACACATTTTAAGAAATATATAAATAAATACAAGCCTCCGCTATTCTCACTCGCTCGGCAAAACAAATCAAGCGTTATTTTCTGTCAGTTTTCTGAGAGGCCGTGGTTTTTTCCCAAATAAGCATTACCGATATGTGGACCTACTAAACAATCACCAGTGATATTATTGGTTAGAGACTATATTATTAAATAACTATTATCATCTATTGTAATAATCGACGGAAAAAATGTAGCAGTAGGAAAGCGTTAAATAAATATATTATAGTGATGATTATGATCACGAATATAATTTTAGCATTAGCAATATTTCAAAGACATTGATATCGGTGCACAAAACTCTGATGAGTAGTGAGTACCTATGTCATTGTGGCGGACCAATTAGCGCCATAATCCTGAATCGCACTATCGAAGTTTTCTAAGATCGGCGGTATATATACAACATCTGAAATTCATACAAGTGGGCTTCGGCCTGACCGAGCATAGCACCTCGCTCGGTCGGAGATCTCCCTTTGGGGCATCCACTCTTCCTACATTGGTGACCCTCGACAGAACACGCCTCCTACTGGACAAAATCATCATCATTTCTCACCCCTCCGCACCACGCGAGCCAGCTTCAGCCTCATCAGGTATCTCGACCACCAGCCTCAACGCGCCGCTGCCTGGTCGAACCCTCATCGGCTTCAACGGGGGCACTCTCACTACAACGACCGGTCAGCAAGCAGAGCACATCTCTCCTGGTCAGCACGTAGCATCGGCCCCGCACGGCAGCACTCCAACTCATTGGAGCCCGTGCAGCAAGCAGCACAGTTCGGACTCACTGGGACTCTGGCACTGGTGACTCAAGCAAGACGACTCAAGATTCGACCTCAGGTCTTCGGGGGGGAGTGATGTGGCGGACCAATTAGCGCCACAATCCTGAATCGCGCTATCAAAGTTTTCTAAGATATGCGGTATATATACAACATCTGAAATTCATACAAGTGGGCTTCGGCCTGACCGAGCATAGCACCTCGCTCGGTCGCAGATCTCCCTTTGGGGCCACTTATTCCTACATCATCATAATAATATGTTGGTGTTTCTTGTGAAGATGATGGTGATGATCATGATGATGATTACTGTAAGTAGTATGATGGCATATGTTCGCAGTTCTTTAAACAACGCCGGAATTCCCATACATGTATCTATAAGGATTCAGGAGTTCTGTTCATTACTTTTGGATCCAGGGTATACCTTGGTATAAAAGCTTACTTTTTGGTAGCCATATTCTTGGAATACTTCAGAAAAAATTAAAATCACTATATGTGTCCATATAAATTTCGAAGAGTTCCGTCGATTTATCGTTTTCGGGACAAATTTCGAATTACAGCCTTAAAAAAAAAATTGCAAATAGGTTCGTATACGGCAAAGTCATTTGACTAATGTTCAAAGATATCCGTGTCGGTGTAAAATACTATGATAAGTATCTATTATATCATCATAATGTGATGATGTATGGTGTGATGATAGTGTTGATGATGATGATGACCGTTATTGACATAGTGACATATGCTTGCAGTTCTTTAAAGAACGCTGAAATCTCCAAACATGTATAATATATAAAGAGTCTGGAGTTCTGTTCAGTACTTTTGGATCCAAGGTATTATTGCACCTTTGTGCAAAATCTTACTTTTTGGTAGCATATGCTTCGATTATTTCAGAATACTCGAAATCACCATATGTGTTCATATAAATTTCGAGGAGTTACCTCGATTCCTCATGGATCCCATCATCTGTTCACCCACCACTTTGGTGAAAACGGGACTTGGGACTTTGAATGAATGAATGTCTGAATGAATGAATGAACACTTTATTGCGCACCAAAAAGTAAAATCAAATAATACAGTAACTAACACTAGGCACAAAAGGCGGTCTTATTGCTACAAGCGATTTCTACCAGACAACCTTAGGATTTTACCCTTTATATCAACAAAAAATTTTGAAAATCGGTCCTACATAAATATTATATTTGTATGTCCAACGATAATTCCGCAGTCTGTGGACCGATTTTCAAAATTATTTTGTTGATATTAAAGGGTATAATCCCAAGTTGGCCCCGTTTTCACCAAAGTAAAATATATATCGACGGTATAAAACGATTCTGCTGTAAACCGCACCTTTGAGATTTTTTTTATTACATATTTAGAATCCGAAAAATATTCTGCGTCGAATAGTCCCGTGGCTCTACGCCCTTTAGACATTTTCGTACAGCATTGCAATTTTCCCTATTTTTTAAAAAAACCATCTGAATATTTGCTATAAATAGCAAAAAAAAATTTTTTTCTAACATTTGGCATTTTCACCAATTTCTCTTTTGCAAATAATGTGCTGATGAAAAACCTTTCTAATAACAGCGCTAGGTATTGAATGTCGAGGAGTGCGGCTTACAGCAAAATCGCTTATACGAGTACCATTTAAGTAATACGGGGTATTTACTACATTTATAAGATGATTCTATATTGATCCTTTTAGTTGTGTAGTAAAATGTAGTATTTTAAACAAATATGGTATTAGAGAACATTTCTAGTTACGCCAATTTTTAAGATTACTAAAGTTTATTGGATTTTGCTATTTATGCCATTTTCGATACTGTAGTTGTCTGTATAACATGTGCATTTACCGCCATTGAAACACGCACTGGCGCATGTTACACCGCGGTTCAGCGCGTCGTACAGTTAATGCCTAGTATATGTTTATCTGTACAATCTATGGTTACTGCAACACTCGGGAAGGCGTGATGTGCATGTTGTAGCCATTTTACGGTATTATGCTAAAAAACTGGAGTCATTTTAAAACGTACGTGTTATTATTTTTTATTGGTATTGTATTAAAATTATATTATAAATGTTTTCTTATTAAATTTTCATAATATCTTAAACTTAATTTTAATAATTTAATCTAATTTAGAAATTAAATTTGGTATGCGTAAGTAAAGTCTCTGGATTTATTATCACGCTTTTATTAGCTTAACAATTAACATTATCTATACAGATAAATAGAATTGTTGTGTCTGTTTGTAATTTCTAATTAACAGAAATTAAACACTTAATGCATATGAAAGTATGTTCGGTACTTACAATAAAATATCATTTTTTTATTTTTGTCTGTCCGTCTATTTGTCTGTTTGTTCCAGCTAATCTCTGTAACGGCTGGACCGATTTTCACGGGACTTTCACAGGCAGAAAGCTGATATTATAAGGTCTAACATAGGCTACTTATATTTTAGGGTTCCGTTTAAAAAAATAGGGTTCCGTTTCCGTTCTCAAAATTATCGTATCGTAATGGGAATTGGTCGATATGTTTTCTTCTTTTAATATAATGCAAAAAGGAACTCTGTCTGTCTGTTACCTCTTTACGCCTAAATCACTGAACCGATATACATGTAATTTGATACGAAAATAGTAATTTAAGATCCGAGTAAGGAAATATGTTATTTTGTATCCCGGAAACTCTTAATTTTCTGCGACAAAGGGTTACCACGAGGGCGAAGCTGCGGGTGGGTCGATAGGCCTTATCCAAAGAAATAGCTTAGTCATGAAGAGTATTTTTAATTTATTGAATACTCTTTGTTTCATTAAAATCGGAGATTTAGTTTGGAAATCATCACGAGTTAAAAAAAAAGTCTTTAATCAAAAGTTCCTAATGTTGAATCGGCCGGCCCCGTGTCTCAGAATAGTTCGTAGATGTTGCTTATTACCTACAACTACAGTCTACACCTACTACCTACATCTACAATCAACACCCACAGCCTACACGTACTAGTAACAACCAACCTACACCTACAACCTACACCTACTACCTACAACCAACACCTACAACCTACACCTACAACCTACACCGACAACCTACACCTACTACCTACACCTACAACCTACACCTACAACCTACACCTACTACCTACAACCACTATCTTCAACTACAACCAACATCTACTGCCAACCCCTACAACCAACACCTACATCTACAACTTACACTACCACCTACGAACTAATCTGAGACACGGCGCCCGCCAATTCAAAATTAGGCCCCTTTGACTAGTTATAACTTGATTTAGTAAATTATGAAAAATTCCTCCTTGAGATTGAAGAGAGTCGCTCAAGCAGGATGCTGCAGATAAAAAAGAAAAAGGGAAAAATAAATAATTTACAAGTCAACACTGAACACGTATAAAAATCTTGAATGGAAAATGATCCTCGTATCGAGTCAAAGAAGAAATACTAGAAATAATTAGGTATATCTGCCAAAAAATAGAAAGATTTAATTAGTGGACAAAAACATAATTCTCTCAAGGTTTGCTGCGGAATATAAAAGTTTAAAAGTAAGCAATAAAGAACCTTGTGCTTTAATTGATTCAGACGAATAAGACAGAAGAATTAATAGAAAATGATGCAATCAAAAATTTATTATAATTATTATTATATTACAAAAAAATACGCGTGGCACTCGGGGACTGCCGCGGTAAAGCTATTGCATAGTATGTCTACACGCATACGTCTAGTCGCACGCACACAAACACCGTGCCGAAGTCTGCCTAACTGAAACGACGTTAGACGATGCACGGCTTTCAACGCCGCACCGCTGTGCCGGTCGGAGTGGGGGTGTTAGGTTTATTTTCGTTACGGAATTTCTTGATTCGGTCGCCGCGCTCAAAGCCCGCGATAAAAGCTATGTAATAGCTTAAAAACTTTGTTCTGCTTTAAATTAATTAAGCTTAGCCAAATTGATATTTTTATTTACTCTGGCTGCTAACCAAAAACGATAAATGACAAATCTTAAGTTATTTAGCTCTTATATTAGTTAAACCAATTCATGTGTGTATAGGTCAACTTTTCTCACTAAAAGAATCAAATTACTCCTTTTGCTGTTTTTTGGAATGAAACAGTGAATAGAACAAAAACGGCTTTATTATGAAAATTTTACAATACTAAGAAAAGGAAAAGTTTTTTTTTGTTTTTAATAAGATGTATTACCTCCTCTTACCCTAATAACTGATTCAAGTCGGTTTCGCATCGACCTGATCAGTGTTTTTAAAAGATCTTGCGGAGTATTGTCTCATTCTTGTGACAATGTAACTCTGAGCTCCGCAACCGTTGTTGGGACCGGATTTCTCGTAAATACAGATCTTTTCAGGTTGTCCCACACGTGTTCTATCGGATTGAGGTCCGAGCTACGTGCTGGCCAATCCATTGAACGAATCTCAACTTGAGTAAAGTATTGCTCAACTTGTCTCGCTGCGTGCGGACGAGCATTATCCTGCATCAGAATTGAGTTTTCGCCTACAAATCCGCTAAAAGGTACCATGAGCGTCCAATATCTCCGTAATTAGCGATGTGATGTTAAACCACGGTTTACCACGGCCATGTGTGTCTGTGTCAATAAACACAAGTTCAGTTCGAGCATCCATCGATATGCCGCCTCAAACCATACAAGACCTGCCTCCAAATGGAACCCTCTCCTCAATGCAATTTTGAGCATATCGCTCTCCTCGTCTACGGTAGACTAGTCTAAGACCATCAGAACCGTACAAACAAGTACTCATCAGTAAATACTACACGAGCCCATTGCTTTTCAGTTCAATTTAAGTGTTCATGAGCAAATCTTAGACGAGCTTGCCTGTCAGCTGCAGACAATTTTGGTCCATTTGCGGGTACGCTCTTTTAGTGTACAGGACTGTATAAATTCACAGGGGTTCAACCGCCGGCTCAGATTAGACTCGAAGATAGCAAGGTTACACCGATTTGGGCAGAGCCGGGGCGATAATAAAACACTTATTTGAGGAGAACGTTTTTTCACTTTTTCGATTTGCTTACCTGGCTCGTGGCAATGCCGTATAGAGAGCCCCGCCCGTACGCCTCTTTCGGGCCGATCTTCCATTTCATTTTTACCTCTCTATACGGCTATTTTCCATAATTTTCCCCATTTTCCATGAGCCAGGTGAAGCAAAACGCGTTGTGTGAAATACTTTATTATCATAACCAGACATATAAACCCTTATATACTAAACATCTTATTCTATAGAAAAGTTATTTACATTTTAAGGTTCAACTTATATGAAATGTTGTACATTTTTACCACTGTTTTCGTAATAATTTCTTAACCATTTATTATATAACCTTAAGCGCTATACTACACCTTATGTACTACGTTTATTTATATAAATCAAAAGAAGCTACGTTAAAATTAGCTTTAGTTAAAAATATATAATCAAAATAACCCGCACTTGCTAAAACACCATTTTAACACTATTTTTCCACACTGATGCCATATAAATCTATACATATAGTCACTGAGTGTTCACTATTATAGTTTTACGTACCGTTTTAATTACACGTTTATTGTTCACATTAAAATTCACTCATGTTTTTCGTTACGAGGCCGCTGTCCTTAACATCCTCCCCCCGGCGCAGTAGCCAGGGTCTACGCAGCCTCCTCAGGTGACTGCGGGCTCGCCGATCCCGCCGTGGACTGCTCCGGTGACTGCGAGCTGCTCGAGCTCGCTATAGGCTGCTCCGGGGGCGACTGCGGGCCGTCCGCGCCCGCCGCAGACTGCTCCGGCGAATGCGAGCTGTGTGGACTCGCTGCGGGCCGCTCCGGCGACTGCGAGCTGTCCGTGCTCGCTGTAGGCTGCTCCGACGCTCGTTCCGCGCCCGGCGCCGTCCCCGGCGTCGTCCGCTCCGTCCCGGCTCCGTCTGCTCCGCCAGCGGTCGCAACTGCGACTGCGGCGCCTCCTCCAGCACCGCCAGCTTCGACGTTGGCCTCCGGAACACGCCACTGCGCGTGCGAACGTCCGCACAGCGCACTTGTCCGTCCTGGCCGGGGTAGACTCGGTGCACGACCCCCCGCGGCCACGTATTACGCGGCAGCGTCGGGTCGACCACGACAACCAGGTCCCCTGGTACAAGGACTCGGTTGCTCAGCGGGGCCCCGTAGCGTGGTGTGAGCGTGGGAAGGTATTCCTTCACCCAGCGCCTCCAGAACTCGTCGGCAAGGGCTTGCGCGACCCTCCATGTTTTTTTGTCCGCCGGCACACACGGTCCGACGTACGGCAGTCCGGTGGACGACCCGAGGAGGAAATGATTCGGTGTAATCGCCTCCGGGTCGTTGGGGTCCACCGATACGTGCACAAGCGGTCGAGCGTTCACTGAGTACTCCGCCTCGGCCATCAGTGTCTGGAGTACCTCTTCCCTGGGCGACTTCTCGTTCAGCGTGGCTAGCAGGGCGGTTTTCACCGACCTCACCATTCTTTCCCAGGCACCTCCTTGACTCGGCGCCCCGGGCGGTGTAAACTTCCACTGCATCCGATGAGTGAGGCCCAGCTGAGCCATAGCCGGCGCCCACTCGGCGTACGCCTGCCGCAGCTCGACGTCCGCGCCTCTAAAATTTGTCCCATTGTCGCTGTACATGACTGCCGGCCATCCTCGCCGCGCAGCCATTCTTCTCATTGCCATCAGTGCAGAGTCCGTCGACAGCGAAGCCACCAGCTCCAGGTGGACTGCCCGCGTCGTCAGACATGTGAAGAGAGCTCCCCACCTCTTCTCGTGACGTCGGCCGATGGTGACCGTCATCGGGCCGAAACAGTCGAGACCACAGTACGAAAATGGTCTCTGGAACGCCCCCAGGCGCTCGGCTGGCAGGTCTCCAGTTGGCGGGGTCCTCGGGTGTGCCCGTCGTAGCCGACAGAACGCACATCGGCTCATGATAGTACGCACCGTCGGCCGCAGCTTCAATATCCAGAATTTCTGCCTGAGGTCGTTCACGACTCTCTCGCGGCTCCCGTGTCCCGCTCTGGCGTGCTCCCTTGCCACCAGTAACCTTGTGAAGCGATGTCTTCCATCCAGGATGATAGGGTTTTTCATTTCGGCCGGCACCTGCGCCGCTTTGATCCTTCCGTCTAGTACGAGCAGCCCGTCCTTGTACACCGGGTTGAGCCGGTACAAGGAGCTCCATCTAGGCACCGTCTTGCCACTTGCCATCTTCTCGATTTCTTGTGCGAAGCTGTCTCGTTGTGATTTTTGATACCACAACCTCTCGGCCCTCTCCAGGTGTCGTACGTCGAGGTGGGCCCGACGATCTCGGCACTTCTCGACGAACAGCAAGACCATCGCCGTGCATCTTACGAGGCGCTCGTAGTTTGAAAAGCGCGTCACATCTGGTAGACAGCTCAGCTCGCTCGCCTCCGTGGTGTGGAAGGCGACGTATTCTTCTTGATTTTCGATTCTAGCGGGACTCTCCGCGGGCCACTCATTCATCGGCCTGCGCAAGAAGGCCGGCCCCCGGAACCAAGGGTCCTCGTCGCTCTTCGGAACGTAGCCCGTTCTGGTGGCTAAGTCAGCGACGTTGCTCTTCGTGCTCAGCTATCTCCACTGGTGAACGGACGTCAGCTCGGCAATCTCCCCTAGCCGATGTGCGACGTACGGTGTGTATTTGCGGCTGCCGTTCTGTATCCAACACAGAACCACTTGTGCGTCGATCCAGTAGAAAACCGTGTCCGTTTTCCATCTGTGTTCTGCTGCGACTGCGTTTCCCAGCCTCGCTCCGACCAGGGCAGCCTGTAGCTCCATCCTTGGTATTGTCTGTGCCTTCAGCGGCGCCACCTTGGCCTTGGCGGCGGCTAACACGACTCGTACTTCCCCATTTCCTTGCAATCTGCAGTCCGCACGACTCCCCCCGCCGTTCTCTGGGGTTGTGACACCTCCCGCGTGCCACTGGAATCCCGGTCCCGCCCTGCAGATTGTCCGGCTCCCCCCGTTGTAACCCCGGGGTAATGTGACGCCCTCTTTGCGCCACTGGAGCCCCACTTCGAATCGACCTTCTTCCATCCGTTTGGCCGTTCTGCCAAAGAGGTCGATGACTCGCTGATCTTCTGGTCAGCTTTGCCTTGGACGCTATTCCCCGTGCGTCTGTTTCGAAGTGTTTCTTCACCATTTCCTCCCGTCGTTCGCCTCGGGTCTCGATCGTAGACACGTGCAGGATTTTCTCGTGTTTTTCCTGCTTTGCGAGGCGTCTGGGAATGTTTCCATGGATTACCCAGCCGAGCTTCGTCTTCGAGGCTGCAGGCTGGTTTCTCTTGCCGATCCTCAGCTCCCTGGATACAATGAGCTGCCAGTTGTCCGTGCCGATGAGAAGTTGGGGTTTCTTGTCTTCATAGCATATCTCTTCGTTCTTGAGATCGTGCAGGTGAGCAAGTCGAAACAGTGATTCCGGGACGGACTGAGTAAGTAGGTTCAATCCGGCCACGGTTCTCGCAGTGACGTCATATCTGGTACCGTCGTGACCCCGTACGCCAAGTTGTACGAGTCGGATTTTTTCTTCCCTTCTCTCGGCATTGATCCCATGCATTCTCAGCACCTTCGGTGGGCCGTCTGCGCCGATAGCCTTCGCGACGTCTTCATCCAGTAGTGTCACTGTCGAGCCCTCGTCGAACAGCGCGAAGATATCCGCTTCGCCCCGTGGACCGACAACTTGAATTCTTCTCATCTTAAGTTTCACCGCACGGTCGGAGGTGACCGATGCGGTAATCACGGCGTCCTCTGTCTGTGGGGCGCCGCTGGACCTGTCTTCGTGCAGCAACGCATGATGAGGCAAGTTGCAGCCCTTGACGCCGCACGGCTTCGCCCTGCAGTTGTATCTTCTGTGCCTGCTTCGTATGCACCGGAAACACAGCCCTTCCTTTTTGACCGTGTCCCATCTCTTTTGCATGCACAGTTTCTTGAAAGCAGTGCAGCGAAATAGAGCGTGATCTTCGGCACATATCGGGCACTTCGTTGACTCCTCGCGTATTCTCTTTGGCTGGCTGCGACTCGGCGAATCCCTGCCCTCGTCTGCTATCGCGAAGACTGGCTTCCTCGTTCGGGCTTCGTTCTTGTTAGGAGGTGGACGCGGTGTTTCCTTCTTCGGTGCCGTGCTGAACCCGTAGCGCAGCGCCCTGTCCGCTTCTCTCATTAAGAATTCAGAGAGAAGGACGACATCGGGCTCGTTCCTGAAGCGCGACGTCTCTTCTGCGTAGTCGTACCACTTGCTCTTCTCGTATGGGCTGAGCTTCTCGAGGATGTCTCTCGTGAGCAATGGGTTAAAGAGATACCCGTGCCTCAGCTTCCTCAGGATGGTTACCATGTTCTGAATCTTCACTGCAAATTGGTTGAGTTCTGCCGCCGAACCTCCGAGCCTCGGTATCTTCTTCAGATCTTCCATCATGCGATCGACCATAACCTCGGGTCGACCGAAGCATTGTTCCAAGGTCTTCATAATTTGTTCAGGCGGCGTCGCGACGCTCAGCAGTGGTGCCACGGCTTCTCTTGCTTCTCCCCGTAGGCAGCTTCTCAGACGAGCTAAGTTCTCGATCGGCTTGAGCTTGTAGAACGCAGTGGTGTCTTCCATGGCTGCTTTGAATGGCAACCATTCAGTGGGAGCGCCCGAGAATATGGGCAACTCCGTAGTGTGGAGCGGCTGGCGTTGGTTCAGCAGTTTATCCAATGTTTCGGCAAGTTGTTCCACTCCATTAGCCCTAGACGTGGGCGGTGTGGGTGAGCGTGGGCGGCGTTGCTGCGGCCACTCGAACCTCGTCTTCTGGGCTCCCTTCGGTGGCATGTCTTCTGGCTTCGGCGTCTCTCTTTCTTCCATTGATGTCGGCTCTTGTCTAGCCTCTTCGGGTTCGGGACCCTGTTCGCTTAGCCAGGCTCGGACACGTTGCTCCACCTGTTCTGATGGCTCGTCGTCGTCGGGGCTGCTACCATCTTCTGCAGCGGCGACGTCAGCGGCGAGCTTCTTCTTTATAAGTTCTGCTTCGATCTGCAGTTCCTTCTTACGAAGAGCGGCGAGTTTCTCCTCCGCCTCGTAATGCATACGCGCGACGACACTTGCTGTCGATCGACGTGATCTAATTGAAATAGCCTTCTTTCTGGCTAGGGTTTGTACTTCCGAGGATGCAGGCGCCTTGCTGGTACCTGGTCTCGGTTTCAAAATAGTTTGAAGCAGATCCGCTCTTCCCTCGGTCGGCGGCGGCTGGCTTGTAGCGGCAGCGGACGGCGATCGTGGCGGATCCGGAAATCGATGTGGTTGCTGCTGGTTCTCCTCGGCCCCACTCTGACTTCTTGTTATAACCATCTTCAAATGTTAATCTTCAAATGTTAATCTCAAATGTTAATCTTCAATGTTAATCTTCAATGTTAATCTTCCATAATAATCTTCCTTTTCAAGAATCTTCGGGAGGTTTTTCCGATGAAAAATCTGCGAATCCTTGCTTCCGTTCGCAGCGGTGTATCCTTGTATCCTCGAGTCCGATCTTCTGAGTCCAATCTAATCCCTGGCGTTGATTCCCGTTGATAAATCTTGATAAAGTTTCCAATGTTCTGACTTGCTAGAATTCTTCTATCTTGAATGTTCAAAAAATTTTCTATGTTCAGAACAGCTGACGAAAATTTTCTAAGTCCAGTCTTCCGTAAAAATTTCTATCTTGAATCTTCGGAAATTTTTCTATGTCCACAACAGCTGTTCAAATTTTTCTAAGTGCCGTCTTCGTTATTTTCAACTTGATATGGACTTCGAATTTTTCTTCGATCTTGAAATTCGGCTCGCCAAAGGACCACGCACTACTGTACAGGACTGTATAAATTCACAGGGGTTCAACCGCCGGCTCAGATTAGACTCGAAGATAGCAAGGTTACACCGATTTGGGCAGAGCCGGGGCGATAATAAAACACTTATTTGAGGAGAACGTTTTTTCAATTTTTCGATTTGCTTACCTGGCTCATGGCAATGCCGTATAGAGAGCCCCGCCCGTACGCCTCTTTCGGGCCGATCTTCCATTTCATTTTTACCTCTCTATACGGCTATTTTCCATAATTTTCCCCATTTTCCATGAGCCAGGTGAAGCAAAACGCGTTGTGTGAAATACTTTATTATCATAACCAGACATATAAACCCTTATATACTAAACATCTTATTCTATAGAAAAGTTATTTACATTTTAAGGTTCAACTTATATGAAATGTTGTACATTTTTACCACTGTTTTCGTAATAATTTCTTAACCATTTATTATATAACCTTAAGCGCTATACTACACGTTATGTACTACGTTTATTTATATAAATCAAAAGAAGCTACGTTAAAATTAGCTTTAGTTAAAAATATATAATCAAAATAACCCGCACTTGCTAAAACACCATTTTAACACTATTTTTCCACACTGCTGCCATATAAATCTATACATATAGTCACTGAGTGTTCACTATTCTAGTTTTACGTACCGTTTTAATTACACGTTTATTGTTCACATTAAAATTCACTCATGTTTTTCGTTACGAGGCCGCTGTCCTTAACATTTAGCCTTCTTCTTATGGTACTTCTTATGGTCTTATGCTACTAACTGCTACGTCACGTACCTGGTGGAGCCCATTTTTAATGCTTATTGACGCTAATACTTATATATAATGACGTTAAAAACCGATTTCGCAAGGAAGTTGTCACAATAAACCTGTCGTCACGAGACGTTGTCATCCGAGTTCTGCCGGTTCCACGTCTTCTTTTGAATGAACCTGTCTAACCTAATATTTACTTATTACGAACGTCTTTCATCCGTTCAGAAAATGATTTGCAAGTTAACCGTTATTTTATGGGCCTTATCTTGGACATGCTGCGAGATAATTGACCTGGACCTTTACTATCACATTCTTGTTTCGAGATACCTAATCATATAAAAAGATTTTTATACTTCCCGTATGTTCTTTCGCCTGTCTTCTTGTCTAATGTTCATCCGCTCCAAAATAAAATATTATATCCTACAGATATCTTATCTTTAGCATTCAGGATTCATTACGTACAGATTCAAATTCCAAAAGTATCAAGAGCGAGAAAGGTGTTAAAATTATACTTCGTATTTCATCACTCCAAATGTAAAGAGAATCCAAATGACAGCGCGAGAACATTGGATATTCACAAACGTATGAGCTTTAAAACAACCGCACAAACGATTAAAAAAAACAAAGGATCCAAAATCCATACAAAAAAACCCAAAGTTCGCAACAATGAATACTTCATACACTTTAACCTAGGCGTGACGTCGCGAGCGTTTTCACGAGACTTGCGAAATTTTGTATACAAATCGCTAAACTTTTAAAAATATTGACTTTTGATATACTGTTTCTTCTGAGAAGTTACTCATATTTAAGAGTACTATTCATTTATGCAATAAAAAAATTTAGTCATCTAGCTAGGCTATTGCGAAACTTCCGCAAGAAATCGTACATCGGAAATTGTACCTCCGCACATTGAAATTGTAGGCGTATGTACATCATACCTACAATTTCAAGACCAAAAACTAAACTACACCTACTACCTACTCCGATCTACATATTATTTAATATATTATATACAACGACGTCTTTATTGTATTTATGGAAATCGTCGATTTCATACAATATCGTCTCACGACGGTCATTTCCATAGACAAACTTATTATATTCTTGCACAAATCTTTTTATATTCCATACCCGGCGTTTATCGGGATTTCCCTTTTGGTGACGACAAATATGATTTAATGTGAACACATTGGTAATTCATTGCTGTCGACTCTTAGTCAATTTTGGACCATCACCTTTCCTATAATTTCTCATAAAGGCATGTTTCAGGTCCATATCGATTTCGGGAGTACCGTCGTCATGTGAACGTGTCTGTGTATCCATCCAACGGGACGATCGCCTATCGGACACAGAGGACGTGGCACTTCGAGGAGGAGAACAGCGTTGGAAGTCTGCTGGACAACATCACGATACTCAATGTCATTGCTGCTGTACGTATTGAGTTATAACAGTACCTGGGTAACCGAGCATTGCTCTGAATTCTGATAAATAATAAAAAAATAAAAAGTCTCACACAAATATTTATCTGACCGAGATTCGAACCCACCACATTCCGAATTTTCGAACAAAGCAAAAAAATTAAATACACATTGCCTACCAAACTGCCAATCGGACTGACAAAAATACAGTCGAAATTATTGGTATATTGTCGCACGACGTAAGAAAATACATAATATATAGTTTAAAAATGCGCAGTTTCAAAACCTAGCTAGATCGATTTTTCTCTCCCAGAACTCCCAACATGCACTCCCTAAATTCATGGTAATACTTGCAGCCGTTTTCGAGAAACCGATTATTTAAATACAAGATTGTCCGAACGAGACAATCTTGTATTTAAATAATCGGTTTCTCTAGTATATTATATTTTTTCTAAGTACTTCGTAAGTTTCCTGCGACGACGAAAGAGCTTACTTCATGGTACTTATATTTAATTTTTCTCATTACATTCACAGATTTCTTGCCTCACACGACTATCGAGCACATTGGAAATTAATCTACGGTATTCGAAAAAATATTGTCGCTTAGCGACGAGAAAGTCGGGATGAGGAAAAGGTTACAAAATTAAACTATAACAAAAAAAAATCGTGAGTTGGACTGGCCTTCGAGAGCCTTCTAGGCCTTCCGTACGACGTAGCTAAACACTTAGTTCATTAAATATATTTATACACAAACACACAGTTCAGGAGTCGAGACTCTTTTTTATGGTTCCGTAATACTTAAGAAACCCTTATAGTTTCGATCTGTCCGTCCGTCTGTCACTCTGTCCTCTCTTCTAACTTCTGTAATTAAATATATAAATGGATAAAGTTTGGTATAGTTACAAATTGTGTATAGATCTCGGGTTTGATCATCTTAAAATAATAATATTTTTCTATTTTAGGTGTGGCTCTCCACACATGTGAAGTGGTGACGAAAAATATTTTTTCATTCTACCCCATCGTGTGGGGTATCGTTGAATAGGTATTTTAAAATAGAGGCAAGGTTTCTGAAATTCCTTTTTTTACAAAGTCGACCATTTCGAGTAATCGGCCTCCAAAGTGGTTTGTAACTTGGCCCTCCCTGGCATTTCTAAACTATAAGAGATAGAAACTTGTAAGTTTCCATGCTGATAGATCATGCTAAAACATCTTATAATGTTATATTTTTAAACGCGCATATCAAGCCCATATGATCCGCCATTTTACTTTAACTTCAATTTTAAACCAACTATTACACTTTAGACTTCCTATTTTTACCCGACTGCACCAGAAAAAGGATTAGGTTATTCATATGTATGTGTGTATATTTCTTTAGCACGCATCTAAACGAATTGTCGTATTTGAGCTTGAGAGGCATCATTAGATTAGTCCTGAGAGTAACACTGGGTACATCAATTTTTTTTGTTTTTTTAATAATTATGGTTATTTATAATTTAATTACAATTTACAGATTTTTTTTCTTGTACCTATAGTATTTAACGATGTTACTTGACAAATTACACAGATCAACGGGAAGTACCCCTAAATTATATTTTTATTCCCCTGAGTGTCGAAAGATGTGTTTTTTTAGGTATAAATGGCCATATGTGTTTTTACGTTAGCTTTCATTGTTTCACAGCTTCAAGGGATCGTAGACATGAGCATTCGGCTTTAATTACAACCTCCACGCGTTTTCGAAATAAAGAATCTTGACAGGCGGAGGCACGGACAGACGAACGGACGGACAACAAAGTCTACAATTCTGCGTGTAACCAGAGTTTTTTGCCTTATTATTGCAATCTGTCTAGAGATAATTAGTAATAGTTATGAGATAATGATGGCGTTACCAGTGTCAAGATACGAGTACATTCTATAATGTACGCAGCCTATGATAATAATTCTGCAGGAGCTTTCTTTTAAGCCTTCTTTAAATTCCTCGGCTCATTATAATATTATCTTTGGCAAATACAACAATTGGATGGTTTGAGATTTTTTGTTGTAAGTTTTTATGTGTTATCAGAAAATAATCAGGCTTTCTATATGTAAAACAATTCTCAAAATAGTTTCAGTAGATCCAGAGATTACCTCCGACAACCTCACAAAGTCACAAAACCTGTATGTAGGTACCTCTTATTAATATACTTATAGTGTAGTGTGACATACATAACATATATATTAAAAAATCTTCCTAATGAGGGTGTTTGATATTTTTTCTCCCGTTATGGGGCAGACCCAATCAACACAAAGCGTCGTCTGGTCGCGTAAGTGGTATCAAAAACGGTAAATAAGAATTTTCGATTATTTTTCTGTCACCAGGCGGCGCTTGGTACGACGTCCTTGTCGTGTCAAAAAGCTGTCAGATGTCACGAATTAAAAAAACCCTCATTGGGTTATTATTATATTATATAGTGCAGATCCATATTCGTAGACAGGAAGGTAGGTCCTTTATGTTGAACTAGATAGATCTTCACTATTATATTGCAATAAGTCGCCAGTGCAGTCGGCATTGTTACGTAGCTAACGTTATCCTGTAATCCGTCCTATCATTGTTAGCTTGTTCTCGAACCATCTCGTTAACGAAGGATTTACTCCTACTGGCAGTGGAATGAAGGGATTAATCTAGAACATTTTCAAAGTCGAGAATGTGCGACTCATGAAATATTATTTAAATAATAAAAATGCATTTTTACCAAAGGGGTAATTATTATAGTTGCATAGAATTTATTAATTAGCCATTAGGTATTGTGTCCCACAATACCTAATGGCTAGTAGGTACATATTACATAGCTTGCATATTATTATTATTATACTCTTTTTTTTAGTTGAAACACATTAAATAGTTAATATAATAATAATTTAGTTATAAGCGCAATATGCACGAAATACAAAAGTTTGCATTTTATAGAATCGGTTTTTCATTTTTCGATCGGTTTTTGGTCTGAAAATGTTCGAAGGAAAATCATTTCAATACCTAACCTAATGCAAACATAATGAGAAGTCATTATGTTTGCATTAGGTTAGGTATTGAAATGTTTTCATTCACACTATGATTACTATAATTTGTATGATAAACAATTACATTTTTATTTTTAATATCCACTATTTAGCTCAAACTCGAGGTCGCCCTGTGGTCAAATCTCGCCCATAATAATTCATATCTTTTTTAAGTTTGTTCTTCATTAGGGTTCTTTTATCTCTTAGATAGATAAAAATAAAAAAAATGTAAATGTTGTGACAGAGTAATTATTATTTAATGATATGTATCCAAATGCACGAAAGTGTGAATTAATAATTTATTTTCTTAAAGAGAGCAATAGCTCTTCTAAAGAGAGCGAAATACATTTACCGCCGTAAATTTTTCATAGCTAGAATATCGAGAAAGAAATGGGCGATATTATAATATTTTGAGTGCTTGTAATTTTTAATCGCGAGAACTGAAATTAATTTTGTTTTAGATATAATCTCGCCTATTCACAGACAATTAAATTTAATTTAGTAAAATGTGAAAACTGGAACTAGTAAATTGATTTTGGTAAAATTCATCATAAGGATAATATATATTTTTTTTTTTACAGTCTGCCGCTTTTCGCTCGAGGGACTGGGGTTTTCTGAAGCAGAAGGGGCTGTCTCTAGCTCTGGTCATGTTTGGCCACGGGATTTCAGTATCTAAACTAGCTGGTGAGCTGCTCTTCGACGGTTACGAAGACCCACTCATCGATTTGGCCAACAGTTTGCCGCCCAGTGCATTAGGAGGCGCGCCGAAGGTTGACAGATTTGGCTTGTTTTATGGGGTAAGCAAATGAGTATATTATGTATATTTTTTTTATTGTGCAAAGACAATGATTTTAAAAAATGTTTTACAGATATTAAATTTTGCATACAAAGGAATATTATTTTAATAGCGGGTGCACCATAATTTTAAATTATATATTATTAATATTAATTAATATCTCTGGACGCTTCGCACCACGTTCATCTGGCCTGGTGCTATGTATCCGAAGGACCTGTGTTACAGGTACCAGACAACGTGAAATATATTATATACTTTTATAATAGGTATACGTATATTTAAGATTTTCATTATATTATACATAATATATTTAATACACGTCCATTACTCAGGAACACAGAAAACTTTTGTTCCTCTTGTGGTATTCGAACCCGTAACCTCCGGCTTGAGCGCCAACGCACTAACCACTGAGCCACGGAGGTCGTTAAAAATAATTATTTACACGGTGTAAACATTCCGTCGTATTCACACGATGTAAACATTCCGAGATACGATTATAAGCAAAGATAAATAAGATTTTGAGTCGGGTGCAAATTTATCTGACAATCTTTTGTTTTCAGAGGAACAACTCCATCGACACCGATGGCTACATGGAGGTGACTTCGGGCATGGGCAACGAGATCCCGGGACAGATAGTGCGGTGGGACGGACACTCCAGCCTACCCTTCTACAGCGGGGAGTGCGCTAAGGTGACTCTAACTTTTACTAGGCCTAGTCCCAATTTTACCAAAGCCAATCGTTTCTCATGTCTTCTCTTTTATTTATACGAAGAACGAGAGAGATAACATGTATTTAAGCAGCCTGATCCGTTTTTAGGGCACATGAGATGTTGCAATTGACTCTCTATCGACAACGCAACTCCCTTCACGCTAATTTTCTGTCAGGGCATGGTATCTCTACGAATAGCCAGCCGACCTAATCATGACGAAATATGGCTCACCCAGGATACGATTAGAATATACATTTAATTTAATACATACACTTTTATTTATACTACACATTACACATTAATACACTTTAATACATTTAATTTTATTTATTTTTATTTTAAAATTAAATGCGTAATAGAAATTCTTATCTCATAATTGTTGCATTCCATACCAGGTTCTTACACCATAATAATTATTATCGTGAGCAATATTATAGTTATTATTTATCTTATTATATAAAATTCTAGTGTCACAGTGTTTGTTGTAGAACTCATCCGAAACTTTACAGTTATATTCGTTAGATATGAGAATAGGTTGTAAGCTATTTTTAAACTCCGAAGACCTAAGTGACGCACCCCAATCGTTTTTTTTTTATGACTCCGACCAAAGATTTGAAGACAAAACTCAAGATAGGCTATGTACATGTGACGGAACAAATATTCATACAAGAAAAAGTGACGCCATCTTGGTTTTTACCTTCTTCTGAATTCAACTTCACTTCAAATGTCAGCCATCTTGTTTTAACCGTACTTCAAATGGAAAAATGGCTCTAAAAATCTCAAAAGTGCGGCCATTAAACTGGAGACACTTTTTGGATCAATATGCCTCGTCTATAATATATATACACGTCTCTGACTCTGACAGCTGACGCAGAAGCAGACGTTGTTCTTTACTATACCTATTACATACTACCCACACTTACGCCTGCTACCTACAACTCTAACCTACTACCCACATCTACACCTACGGGCTACAACTGCTTCTACAACCTACTGGCCATTTGTTCACATATCGCGTTGTGTGACATTGTATCTAATTTTCAATAACGTTGACGTTCTTAAGTGTTACTAATATGTGACCCGTTGTGACCTACGTGAATAAATTTTGAATGTTTGATTTCACTTGGTTGCAAGTAGCAGCAGTCTGGGTCTGTCCCACTATCTCGTGAGGACAATGGGCTATGAATCTAAGCCAGAAATTGCCTGTGTCTCCAAGAACTTGGAAGAGGGGTACCACAGCTGTCAGCTTATAAGGGAATTAATCACTTATTGCAATCTTTCGCTCCTCTTATATGCGATGTGATCCTTATATCTTACCATAAGTTGTCGTTTTCAGATGAGAGGCAGCGCTGGGGAGTTCATGCCTCATAACCTGACGGAGGACGCACCGCTGACGCTCTTCATGTCGGACCTGTGCAGGACAATATACATGGACTATCAGGAGAGCGGCAGCCTTGAGGGAATACCATACCATAAATACGTCATGAATGAAGCCACGTTTGATAAATGTAAGTAGAACATTGTAATTATTAATTATTACCAATTATTTACATGTGGCCGACCAATCAGTGCACAGTCCTGAATCGCGCTGTCGATGCTATTAATTCAGAAAGGCATTCTTTGAATACTGACTATAGTGTATTTATAAGCTAAAGCTACTTTGGATACATCGCATTTGAAGTTTGTAGTGTTGTGCCCTTATGAATATTAATCGATATTAATGTCTCAACGAACAAGTTAATCCCACCAAAAATATATTCATGTTAAAATATTGCCAGGACGATACCATATGACTCGCACTATCAAAAAGTTATCTCATGTAAAACCAAGCTTCTGGACTCTATCCGCCCTAACTCTACAAGACTAACTTCACAAACTGTACAGCTTAGTCAAGAGTTCTGTTTCTGTTATATTACTCTTGTAGGAACGAACGAGAAATACGGGGAGAAAAAAAGCCTGAAAATTTTATTCTTCGTCAATGTAAATCACGTGTTTCCTCTTAAAACATTTCTCTTAACCCCATCTCATCTCAAACCCTGTAAAACTTGATCTCACAGGCTGTTTTAGGAAGCGACTGATGAATCATCATCATCGTCCGTTATAAGCATTAAAGTTATGCCCTATACACATCACAACGATAAAACTGCACAGTTAGGTCACAGTACACATTATACAGTACCACATATTCATAGTAGACTGCCCGAATCGGCGCACGTATACATACTAAATATGTCTAATATGACCGAACTGTGCAGTTTTATCGTTGTAGTGTGTAGCGGGCATTACTGTATTTCGAACTCCTCAATGTGAGGATTGGGACTTGGGACCTTACTTGACCTACACCTCTGTAATTTCCAGCATCAACCACTAACCGTAACTCCTGTTTCTGCAACGGGGAGTGCATGTGGAGCGGCGTCATGAACGTGTCAGCTTGCCGCTACGGCAGCCCCTCCTTCCTCTCCCTGCCTCACTTCCTGCATGGAGACCCAGACCTCCTCGACAAGGTCGAGGGTCTTACGCCAGATCCTGACCTCCACACGTTCTACTTCGCCGTCGAACCGGTAAGTTGTTTACTTGTTCACGTTGAAAATTCACCACTTCCTTCACTACTTTTACGATATAATTTATTCTGTTAAGACAGTTACAATTAATTAGGAAGTTTGACCACACAATAAATAATGTTAATACTACTAGTTTTACCTCCTAAACACTTAACAAGCGCGTGTCACGACTCACATGCGTAAGCTCACGTAAACATAGGCAGTAAATATGATAAGCCGATTATTATTATTTACAGTTGTTACCCGACTTCGACTTCGGGCGCGTAGAAGGAAATCCCGTTGATACCGTGCATTTTTTCGCAAAAAAAGGAGCATATGTCCTATCCCGTGGTCTGCTCTACATCTGTGTCAAATTTCATCGAAATCGGTTCAGTAGCTTCGGAGCTTTTTCAATGCCAACAAACAAACCTTTTTTTCTTTATAATATTAATTAATAATATGAAGTACATATACACACCGTAGTAGGTGATTTCGTTGTGATAATATTTGTAGAAATACCAATTTGTAGTTCATAAAAAAATGAGTAAATAACCATCGTCTCATCATGACGACGTAATTATTAAATTCTCTACATAATTTATGCGTTAGTCTCACTACATAACTTAAGATGAATTACAGTTACATAATATAATTATAATAAATGAAAGAATTATGCTAGTTATAATAAGAGTACCTGGGAGACCGAGCTTTGCTCGGTGTTTTAGTAGAACGATAAAATAATAAAAATAAATAAAATACATGAAATAAAAAGAAATAGTAAGAATCACAAAAACATTTATCTTACCGGGATTCGAGCCCACCATATTCCGAATTTCCAAACAATGCAAAGATTATACGTTACCTACGTATACCACATACCATACGCATACCAAGCTGCCAATCAGATTGTCGTAAGAGACTCGAAATTATTGATATATTGTCGCACGACGAAATAAAAAACATATATTACTTAAAAATGCGCAGTTTCTAAGAGATGAGACCTAGCGAAATCGATTTTTCTCCCCCAAAACTCCCTGCATACTAAATTTCATGGTAATACTTGTAGCTGTTGTCGAGATACCGATTATATATATATAAGATAGTCTCTTTTAAAGTTAAAGCATAAATATGACTTTTCAGCGGCTTGGGATTCCCCTGGATGTGTCAGCGAGGTTTCAGTACAACGTGTATTTAGAGCCGATGCCAAATATAGCGTAAGTAGTTTATATTCATAAGAATAATTATTCTGTAAGTATGCTATTATTGCCACCATTATAGCAAAAACATTTAACAAATATTGAAAAATTAATACACAAAAAAATTAAGAAACAATTTTTTAAGAATAAGCGTGCCGCCAAAAAAGAAGTAACAAATAACCTAACCTAACCAAGAGCATGTCAGGACATGTCTAAGAAAGGTTCCGTAACTATCAACGCGCAATAGGTTTTCTTTAAATTACTTCAAAAGTTATTGTCCGATTTCGCTCAAAATAATTTTCCTAAAGAATTTTTAGTATGATCTATACCGTGAAAACTTACTGGTTTCTATCTCCTATAGTTTTGAAATGCCAGGGGGAACAAATTTATAAACCACTTTGGAGGCCGATTACTCTAAAATGGTTGACTTTGTAAAAAACTCATTTCTGATACCTTATCTTTATTTTAAAAGACCTATTCAACTATACCCCACACGATGGGGTAGAACAAAAAAAATTTTTCATCCCCACTACACATGTATGGAGAGCCACCCCTAAAATGTAAAATTATTATTATTTTATGATGCCCGTACCGAGATCTATACACAATCTTTAACTTTACCAAATTTCATCAATGTATATTCATAATTACAGAAGGTAGAAGCGCAGACAGACATACAGACAGACAGACAGACGGACGGACGGACAGAGCGAAACTATAAGGGTTCCTTGATCATTAGGGAACCCTAAAAAAGGCCTATACTTATTTAGGAGAAACATAATAATCAACCATGAAACACTTCACATAAATCAAACAAACGATTTTTGAGTATTAAATATATTTTTTTAAATGTGCAAAATAAATAAAACCAGTTCAAAACTAGTCGTGATATTTTTAAACAGGTACGGCCTTAACTTATTATTCTGAAAATATATAAATAAATTTCAATATTTTCCGTAAATCGTATTCAAAAGATCCAATTAATACGGCGACCTTTAAAATATATTTCGATTAATCCTTACTAATATTATAAATGTGAAAGCGTGGATGTTTGTTACGCTTTCACGCAAAAACTACTCAACGGATTTCGATGAAATTTGGTATGGTAGTAGTTTAGACTCTGGATTAAAACATAGGCTACTTTTTATCCCGAAAAAGTAGTGTTCCCGAGGGATACTATACTTACGCGGGCGGAGCCGCGAGCAACAGCTAGTATATTATAATTAAACTTTATTACTTTTTCTTTTTTAATTTTCTTGATTGCTTAAGTGTTTGTGATATAACTACTAAGAATTCTTATTTAGAGCGATTTAAGACCTGTTTCTAAAATACAACTATATTGTACACTTATTTGTTTGACGACAAGCCCTAAGCTAAGCGCGGCATATGCTTCAATCTCCGAAAATTATTGTAAAACATTTTACAGTTTGTACGCGAACGTGCCAAAGATGCTGTTCCCGATATTCTGGGTGCAGCAGAAGGTGCAAGTGGACGGGAAGATTTTGGGTGAACTGCGCATAGTGCGCGGCGTGATGGACTGGGGCGGGGCGGTGTGCGCGTGCGCCGCCCTCGCGTTCGCCGCCCTACTCACTGTCACCTCCTGCTGCTCCAGCCACTGCAGGAAAGAGAAAGATGACATTGAGAAAGATAAGGACGAAGCCGAACTCAAATTGAATCCCAACAACAAGAGCTAGAACGTTCTAGATTTTTGAAATGTGAAATTATGGTAGCTATAGAGCCTATAGAGCAGCTGTGTGTTGAATGAGTATAGTCAGTACACTTGAAATGACAATATTCGCTGGAGAAAGTATTGTTATGTGATTTTACACCTTTATAATTTAATTTTAACGTAAGGATATTACGAAAAGCGTTTCTAGAATGGTTTTCTCTACGTCTGTTTTGTACATAATGTTGTAACTATTACCAAAATTAATTTATAAGTATGAGAGATATGAGTTTTAGTTATTATAATAATCTCGTCATTCAGGACATGCGTGCCACACGTGACCAAACGGGTTAAGGTGGAGACTGTGACGGTAAAAATTCATTTTCATATCGTCATGTTAATGTAATTTATATGTAATATGTTAATTTTGAAGTAGCCGCAATGATGTGCGGCTAATAGCTACTAGCGTTCAAGTTGTTTCATAGAATTAACTGGCTACATAATAATATAATAATAATATCTATGGACGCCTCACACCACGTCAATCTGGCCCCGTGCTAAGTTTTCGAAGAACCTGTGTTACAGGTACCAGAAAACGGGAAGTATATTTAATACTTTTATACTATACATATATTTAAGATTTTTATTATATTATACACATATTTTAATACACATCCATGACCCAGGAACACGGAAAAACTATTTTGTTCCTTCGGCGGGATTCGAACCCGCGGCCCCCGGCTTGAGCACCAACGCGCTGAACCACTGAGCCACAGAGGTCGTCATACATCGAAGTTTTTGGGTATAACAAGGCTAGAGAACTGTTTTTTTTTATTGCGTAAATTAGTAGTAGTCTAAAATATAAGTAAGTTCTCAGAAGAAACAGTAAGTACAATAAAAATTTATATTTTCAAACGTACAGCGATTTGTTTACAGAATGACAAGTCTCGTGAAAACGCTTCATACAAAAGCCGCCGTAGGCATGACGTCACGCGTTCCAAGTTGTATTCGGTCTATGGTTGTATCAAGTATACGTGTCGCAGGAGCATAATATTTGTAAACATCTCCAAAATTTGTGCGTTTAAATTCATACTTACTGTAATAAATGTTTTTCTACAATATGATGTAAGTAAGTAAACTAACGATGCAGGTTTTTTACTAACACAGCAAAAAATTATGATTTGTTTGTAATTTTTAGACGTATCCGACATTAAAAAACTAAAATAACGTTTTATATTATTTTTTTTAATTTATCAAGCAGTAATACTAATGTAATCAATTATGATTTACCCTATCGGACAAGAAAATGATTATTGACGAGTGAAAACGATGCAAAAATTGCACCAAATAGCTTAAACATTTGAGGCGGGTATGGCGTAAAAATATAAGTTGCATTTTTGGACTAAGGTCTAAGAGCCAGTGGACCTCTTGCTCTATTACTATCAACAAGCTTTATTATAATAAGCCGATATTAATCAATATATACCCATACTCAAAGTGTTAAAAAATGCACGCAACTGACAGTGAATTTACAATTAATATTGATGGCAATGCAATTAATATAGGCGAAGGACGTTCGTTGTTAGATGAAATTATTTTCGGGTAAATATTTCTTTTTGCTCACATACATATTATTATTATGACTACACCTATGTATTTTAGTTATTTAATTGTATATATTATAAATAAGTTATAGTAATTATAAGAAGATAATTTAGAAGATTATTGACTGTGCTACGGAACTCATCACAAATCAAAGATTTCCACATTGTTTTTGATATTTAATTTTCATTGTATAATAAGTACGAATATATTAAATGATTTATTGTTTAACATTAAATGACGCTTAGAAGCTAATAAAAGATTATAATGTAGAAAACAGTCAAAATTTTATCACAGAGATTAATATTAATTATTCACACAGATTGAAAAAAGTAAAAAGTTAAAAAAAAATGTTTTTCTTACGTTAAGAAATTTTTTTAAATACCGAAATAATTACACGTATTTTGGATATTTTTAGCCGGTTATGTTATTAATTTCAGTTTTATAAAGTGACGCTTTACACGTGTTCTTGTAAGCAAATATAAATAAATATAAGAAACTAATTGGAAAGATTTTTTAATTAAATTAAAAATGCAAAATTCGACAATACTATAGGAAGTATAATTTTTATTGTGATACTAGTTAGAATTCAAACTTTTCATAAAAAAAAGGTCTTATTTATGTTGTATGCCTGTTTCAAAAGCGTCGGATGGCTTTTATTCCGAAGTTTTGTCGCTGCTTACTTTGTATCGAGCGACAGAGACATAGCATGCAAATAATATATCTGTAATCTGACACTTGTCAGGCCCTAAATTTATGATCAGTCAGTTACTAGGCGCTGCTATAGAGTCAGTATGAAAATAATATCTACTCGTAAGTGCTGTCTCATGGCTCACCTACCTAGTTAAAAATATAAGTAGGTACGTAACATAAATTATGTATGTTTATTTTCTGTTAGCGATAATATATGTTTAGTTTAGTAATCAAAATCACTTTAAAATGTTAGGTATTATTAAGATTAAAACTTTATCTATTTATGACAAATATTCATTGTTAATAAGTAAAGGTAATAAAAAATCCATATAACAGTGAAATGGATTTTTAAAATATTTAAGTAATACCTAAAAATTTAGAGTTTATATTATAATTATATGCTAACTTAATAAAATGTTGGTAGCTACCTACCTAATAATAATTATAAGATAAAGTAACATTAGATTAGTAAGTAGGTAATTAAATAATGTTCCTGCTAAAACCCTCATGTAAATTATTGTTTATATAAAAGCAAAAACACCGTTAAGTTTATTTAGATAGCTACGTGTTTTAGCGAGATTCTTGAGGTTGAGATTTTATTCCACAAATAAAGTAATTAAAACAAAAAAATACCTATGTTATGTAATTAATCTAAACATTAAATGAAATACTCTCAATATAACATACTTTCACTAAATAGTATCAATGCCTTTCATCCCCCGTTTTGGTATCGAAGCCGTTTTTTATGGCATAGGAACAAATGAGCAAACGCATCACCTACCGTCACCCAGGGACACCCGCAACACCAGAGGAGTCGCAAGTGCATTGCTAGCCCATAGTGCGTTGTCGGTCTATACGCCAATGAAAATTTAAGATTATGGCATTTGATACCATTTGCTACATGAGAATGAGTTAACTCGTAAGATAAGGTTCCGAATGTTCTCGGGTTCAAAGGCCCAGAGCCCAAACAAATTCATTTAGAAGTATAATTCTAAGATTAAAAATATATTTTTGATTATGTAGATACATAATATAGTACCTATATAACTTAATGAATAACTAGATATACGTCGACTTTTTCCGATACGCCTATAATTAAAAATATAGCAACATCATTGTAGTCTTTGGGAGGAAGTTTTTTAAGGCGCTGACATTAGTTGGAGACACAATATTCAGGTAGCTGGTAGGTCATTAATAGTCAATAAGCATTACGAAAAAACGACGTAAAATTAAAAATTACCAGCTACTTGCTTAAAAAACGTAAGAAACACACAAAAATCATTTATTATGAAAAATAACAGACCAATAGAATATCGCACATAACTTACATTATTATAGTTTTGTAGAAAATGCAATTTAAGATTTTTTTTACTCCTTAGCAGTAATTGGCTGGAAACGATTAAGGCTAGAACGTTCCTTTAAATTGTTTTATATAGCTTAGATATCCTTTTATAACAAAAGTAAAATAACAGAAAAAAAACACTTTTTTTTTCTGTGGCTCACTAAAAAGCCACGCCCACTAAAAAGCTTTTTTTTTAAACACACCCCCCCAGTTGCGTCACTGTTTCTCCAATGGAAAGTAGAACACATGAAAATAGTACATATTTTTAATTGGGTCAAAATTATTATAATAAAACAATTCTTACCTTTTTTTTTCAAAGTTTTATTTCAAAGTACACGTTAGCAAAAAATAAAAGCATTAAAAAATATAACAGATACTTTTTAACTAGATACGTCTTTGTAGCATAAAAATACGTGTCTTTGCTCTTAATACGTGTAACAGTAGTAATTAAAAATAACTTGTTAATCTGCAATGATCACGAGTTTAAAGCACAAATACAATATAAACAATACCCACAACCTGCAAAAACCCTCACACATTTGCTTGCAGGTTGATTTGTAAGACATTAATCTTGTATTGTATTATTTAAATATTTGTATACCTCGACGAAGGTGGAAATGTAATGGATATAATATAAAATAATGATAATATTTATTATTAAGTTTTAACACCTGTAACATTGTATATACCTGCATTTCACAAAAAAACTATAATTTCAATTTCTTAAGAAACTAATTCAAGCAGTCGAGTAAGTTTAACAACAAAATAAACAATCACAGCAAAATTTTTACTTACAAATACTACCTAATTACTAAAATATAGAAAATTTTATCTTATTATTTAGTTTCAGGTATTATTATCATTATTATTATAATATAACTAATTCAATCAATCTTCATGTTGAGTAAGTAACAACCTCAGATCAAATAAAAAAGTTATGACCTGCAGAACAAGCCCCGTGGACGGCCGGAGACCAAAGTTGATAATGAAGAATTAAAGGCTATTGTGGAAGCGGATCCATCGCATACCACGTCCGAGTTAGCTGCAGGCTGCGGTGTTAGTGATAAAACTGTTTTAATCCACTTGAAGCAAATTGGGAAGGTGAAAAAGCTTGAATGGTGGGTACCATGAATTGAGTGCAGCAAACCGACAAACGCGCGTCGACTGCTGCGTTACATTACTCAACCGGCACAATAATGAAGGGATTTTAAATCGAATCATTACCTGTGATGAAAAGTGGATCCTGTACGATAATCGGAAACGCTCATCGCATTTGCTGAACCCTGGCAAACCAGCCAAAGCCTGCCCCAATCGAAAATTTACTCAAAAAAAGTTACATGTGAACGTTTGGTGGACTAATACCGGTGTCATTCACTACAGCTTTTCGGCTACGTTTACGGCAGATGTCTATTGCCAGCAACTGCAAATCATGATGGAAAAGCTAGCTGCTAAACAACTGAGGTTGGTCATTCGCTCTAGGCCACTGCTGCTTCAGGACAACGCTAGACCACACACTGCACAACAGTCGGCTACCAAATTAGAGGAGCTTCAATTGGAATGTCTAAGATATTCACCGTACTCCCCGGACCTTGCTCCAACAGATTACATTTTTTTTCCAAATTTGGATAACTTCTTGCAAGGGAAAAAATTCAACTCCGATGTCCAAAGCGCCTTCAAAGATTTTATTGATTCCTGTCCGAATGGTTTTTTTAGTAATGGAATCAATGAACTACCTATGAGATGGCAAAAGTGCATAGGTAGCAATGGTACTGTGATTAAATAAATATATTATATTTACAAAATTAAAATTGACTTTATGTTCCTCATTTACAAAACGCCAATTTCATATGTAATGACCTAATAATTGACTGCAATACTCTTGTTTTGAAGGCACGACATTTCTGTATAAACTACATTGTCAGCATCCGCATCAATATTTTCAGATCCAGCACATGATATCTCTTTCAGATTGGTCGTTGGATCTACTGTGTTCCATATTAACTGTAGGTGCCGCAATTGTACACGTTTTTTTTCTAAAATGGACGTTTTAGATGGCGATTCCTTTCTGTATAAATCGTTTTCCTTAATTCCTTCTTCACTTATTTGAGCCAGATGTACCATTTTCCGACCTCGACTATTCATTTTTAGTATTGTTAGGGCCACTGAAATTAAATTCATATCGAATTAAATTGTTTTTGATGCATAGTTTGACCAAAGCTAAAACTTTTAGAACTGTCTAATATCTAAAGCTAGCCAAACACGTAAGGGTGTACCTGTTTATATATTTTAATAAAAATGTCTATATCGAAACTTACACCTGTCAGGTAAGCTGGAGCTGAGTAGTATGGAAACCTACATAGTTGTGCAACATACAAGCTCCGGTGTACCGTACAACTCATCTGTACAGGCAAACCTATCATATATAATATTATATCCGTATAGGTATACCGTTAAACAGATATAATATCATAATGCTAGCCGTGTACACGTAATGGTATGTATACCATTACGTGTACACGGCTGTCGTGTACGACAGGTTTGCTCGTACATTTCAGTTGTACAGGTAAAACGGAACGTGTATGTCGCACAGTTACTATACTTAATAATATGATGGCAAAAAGAAAATCTATATTATGACTGTAATCTTTAATTTAATAAAAAATTTCGTCTATTAAGATTCATAACTACCGAAGTTATCCAGGGAGGCAGAAGGACAGAGCGAAACTATAAGGGTTTCTTGTAGTTACTACGGAATCATAAAAATAGATGTGATAAGTTACTTCCTACCAACATTTATTATTTTTCATGCTACAATGACATAACTAACAAATGAGTCGATGTCGCATCAGCAGTTTTACGGTAAACTGGTGCAACAATGACTTAAAATACAGTTACGGCATTGTTTCTCCAATAAACAAAACAAAAAATGGCATAACATACAGTTACGACGATGTCCAAGCGATGTCCACACTCAACGGGCCACTGACTGATAAGACGCTGTCGCACCAATCACAGTGAAATTTCACGGTAAAGCTACAAAGACAACTCGCGACATCTACCGCAAAACGAAGGAATTCATTATGCGTCTTTGTTTCATCATAAAATATCTAATTTTTCAAATATGATGGCGTTCTTGACTCATTTTCGTGATTTTTGAAGTTAAGTCTTTGTAGCATATGCGATATATTGAGCCGATAAACATTTGATTGCAGATAAAGATTTTATCTCTGAACCTATCAGAAATATAATATTAATAAGATACACTTCTGGTTTTGGGATGTCAGTTTGTTTCTTTTTATTTATTCAAAATATGAAATGAAAATACAATTGGTAATAGCTCAGAAAAATAGTCGAAGAACGTCTGTGTGTTAAAGCTTAAAAAGTTAAATATGATTTTGTTAACGATTGCACACCTTGGCAATAGGATGTTATGTAATACAATATACACAAGGGTTTCAAATCAAGACACATTTTTTTGGTTACTTAGATAACACACAGCCTTGCATTTAACAGGACTTAATAAAAAATCCGCACACAATTTTGCAGACGTCACACAAACCTAGCAACGTGTCTGAAGGTGATTTAAAGTCGCAGATGTACCCAGATTGTAGTACAATTGACGCTTAAAGAGACATGAAAGGCCACAATAAGTCTAGCTAAATACTTCGCATAGTATAGAAGTTAGAAAGAATAAACAAAATAATTGACTCGCTAAGAATAAACAAAATAATTTAATTGAAAGAGTTCTTGAATCCGGCTCGAAGGACCACGATCTTAAATAGTTATTAGGCTTAACATTTTAAGATGATTTGTAGTCATAAAAATTCTAGTGATGTCACAAAACGTATTTACCTATTATTTTCTATATTTGTAGTAATATAAACATGACGTGTACACTTGTTCGTGGAAGAAGTGAAATTTCATTCATCATTTAAAATCCAAAAATACTGTCATCGCGCCTAAAGCACATCAAAAGAGAATAGAAATAGCCATCTGTGTATTGAGCCGTACTAGTAGCAACTAAGTGTAGTTGTTATGTAAGAAGTATAAGTAGCTTCCGACGGATGGCGTTATATCCAAAATGGCAATAATCCAAAATCGCTTCGTGACACGATCTTGAAATTTTAATCTCAACTCAACGCCACATCCAAAATCAGTAGAGATTTGCGGCTATCTGTAGAAGCTAGGTTTTACAGGCCATAATATTCATGGCGCGAGCACGATGTAGGCGGTTATGTGGTAGCAATTGTTTATTAAAAACAAACGAACGAAGAAGGGTCCCAAACTAGTATTACATTAAATGATATCCACGTACGTAACAAGTCCTTGATGGGTCTCCAATTTGCCTTATTCAAAGCAATCAAGACGTAACAGGACGATTGGACAATCAGGTGGTACAGCTCCTGTCGAGTACACGGCTCCATATATTATGAAGCGGATGCTGTGAGGACCTGCGCCATGATTGCAATTTTCATATTGGCTGTTTCAGGTAAGTTTTTGCATTATAATAGCATCTAGTTAAGCTGGTGAATATGATGGTGCTATCATTAATTTAATCTAGATTATCTAAAATACAATATTTAGACAACACATTGCAAAAACCCCTAATTTGCTCTATGTAGAGCTACTTAAGGAAATAATAATAATACTTTATTTAATATTTGATACTAACTAAGCAATTTTTAGATTTCTTTTTGGTAAGAGCTGGCAATTTGTTTAACGGGCGGTTTCAGTAACCTATCTACCAATAACTATTTGTTAAAAACGTTGACGACGTTCAACGTTTCAATCATTTGCCGGTTTTTTGCGATACGAATTTGACCTTTTAACAAATAGTTGTTGGTAGATAGATTATTGAAACGGGCCGTACAAGAATAATAATATTAAATTCATGTTTTGTAAATGTTTTTGTGTCCTCTATCATTTGTTATTTGTCAGACATCAACAATGTACGATAAAGTAATCATGTCCGTACTTCACGTGGCACAATATTTTAAAGTTTTTTGTTTCACAATACATATTTTAGGGTTCCGTAGTTTATTAGTGTTCCGTAGCTTACGTCTCGAAACACTTACGGTTTCGCCATGTCCGTCCGTCTTCGGCTAGCCGTCAAAACGGCTTTTACCAAAAATACCAAAATTTACCGCGTCAAAAATTTACAAAGTGCTAAAATAATATCACGAAAAAAGTTTTTTTTTGTGTGAGAGTCAAGTGGGGATGATTTTTTTCTCGCGTCTACCACTACGTCCATAGTGTGGGGTATCATTAGATCTCTTAAAAACATTGGATGGTTGGGAAGACGATTTATTAATTTAGGTACTTGACATGTGTATCATGACAGATATTCAACTTTAAAGCACATTTTTTTGTTTAAATAGTGCGGGCGCCTTTCCTCTCACCCTAAAATCTAAACTGATACCTATATTAGTTTATTACTTTGTTACTTCAGGAGTTATAGAGGTCTAACTTGTAAAATGCGCTTACTTGGAAAACTTTACACAAAAATATCGAAATAGTAAGTAAATATGTTGGTATAATGGTACAGAACTCTACGTGGAACTGTTCGTGTGCAAGTCTGATTCGCATTTGGCCGTTTTTTAAAGATGCAATTTTTTCGCTGCGATCGAAGCAAGGGAACTTTTAAGAGGAAACAGAAGGGCCACGCAATGTATGGAAAAGCATACAAACGTAATCCCCTGTTTCCTCCCTGAATAATGCTGGTAGAGTAACAATTTTTTTCCTGAACATTTATGGATACTATTAGCATGTCCCTATGATTTCCCTTTTTTTCATAAATTAAATATTAACAGAGATATAGACGTTTTAAAACTTTAAAAAATTGCCAGATTTTCAGATTTCCATAAATTGTATAAAAAATGAAAACATAGGAACACAGTGTTTTAAATCGGTTAAGTTTTGGAGAAGGAATGAGGGGACTACGAATATTTTACGAAGTTTTTGTACTTTTAATAGGTATTTTTAACAAGTTACAGTTGTATCTGTCGCACTCTCACACACTGCTAGCTAGCTTGTTCGGGCACTGCGGGACAGCAATAGATTTTACAAATACCTATTTTTCACATCCCTAGCCCTTGTTCTAGTATGTTCTAGTATGTTTCCTCTTAAACGTTTGAATGTTATCTTCATTCAGGATCTTCAGGAGAAGTTGCAACTTAGCCAACTACAACTACCATAATTTTCAGCCTTTACGTTAGGGTTATGGGTACGTTTCTACTGAGTGCTTGTACTCACAAGTAGAGAAAGGAGTGGGATAGTTGACTACATGTAAATATTTAACTTAATTTATATATTCTGAAATATTAACTTGATAAATGTAAAAAAATATAATTTTATGTTAGTTTTGTAAATAAGTGCATTAATTAAAAGTTGGAATATTTTTTTACATACTTAATTAGTGTAAAAAACCTACATTATTACTTTACTTACATGAAATACAAAAACTTTAAATATGGTACATATAAACTTAAACACAATAATTTCGGACATAGTTGCAAATATTATGTTCTTTCGACCTAATTTAATCCAAATAACTGCAGGAACGTGTGACATCAAACCATTCTATGGAGCGTTTTCACAAGACTTGCGTTATTCTGTATTACAAATCGCTGTATCTTTGAAAAAAAAAATTATTTTTAATTTGTTGGTATAATTTTTTTAATTTCGGTTTCTGCTAAGAACTTACTCATATTTATGATTACTATTCATTTAAACAATAAAATATCATTCAAGTAGCCCATTCCAAAATATGCATTAGGGGATGATAAAATGATCAAAACAAACTAATTGATTTTGATGGCCGTTTGACGCACTAACATAGTTATGCACGGGAGACACCCTCATATAAATAGGCCACTTCCTCTATAGGATGTGGCGTATTTAGGTTAGGGTTATGCCTAGACCGTGACTAGATACCGAGACTATAATATTATAATAGGTCGTATGCATTACAAGCATACGAGTACATCAGAGTATACGATGCAGGCGTCTACATCTTCTAAAAGGCAATAAAAATTAAATCGCGTTTATACCTGCATCAATCGTTAAAAACCATTTAATGCGATGGAATTTTAATCATAAATACAATCCTCATTACTCATAATATTATATCTGCTATGAGTACAGACTGCAAAGAAGGCTGCAATATTTTCCTAAGGAAATAAATAGATGAGCAACCGTTAAGCGCCAAGTGGAAAACTTTACTCAGCCTGCAAATCTAACACCGCTACTAATGGCTGCAATTAAGCACCTCGCTCACCGTCACCGTCCAGCCTGCAAATCCAGCGCCAGTACTAAAGGCCGTCATTATAGTGTCAATAGTGTCTTCATTTATAATTTTCGCCTACAAGTCTGCTTCAAGTCAAGAATCAAGGCTTCTACCACTTTACTGAATCGACTGACATGACTCATAGACTGTACTGACTATATATTTGGACTTTGACTAGACTTTAGACTTGACGAAATAGGAATACGGTGTTGAAAATTGAAACGAAAGTTCTATTTCCCGCCTTTTTAACTTGACACTGGTAAATGGTTATAAGCCGATGCCATATATAAATATATAAAAAAAACTACGTCAGGAGCATTGGCCATAGGTTATTCCAATAATATTACATGACTATAAGTAACTAATTCGAAATGTTTGGGCTTTCAGATTATTTTATACTTATGTAGTATAACTGAAAATAAATCGCTTAATGTCGAGCTGACGGTACTTTAGAACCAGTAGTAACTCCTTATCTCAAAGTAGGTACTTTCAATAGATTTATTTCAGGGCAGAGATGCTTTGAATAGTGCACTTCAGTCCCTAATTAGCCAGACACTCGTTCAATAAAATACGAGGTGGTATTTAGAGATATGTAAATCATTATCATCATCACTTTCCAGCCAGTCACCACAATACAAGCTAGGTACTTTTAAAATTATGGGAACAAGCATAAATATATATATATACCCCCTTACTAATAAAAAGATTTACACAGTGGATAACTTAAACAACGTTGCTGTCTTTGTCTGATGCGTTGGAAAAGTCACTTGACAGACAAAGACAGCAACGTTGTTCAAGTTATCCGTCGTGTAAATATTTTTATTAGTAAGGGGGTATATATATTTTTTGTAATGAAATTGACCAGGAAAAGCTAGCCTACGGTGCCACGCCATTTTCCTATAACTCCATTCCTATCGACTTCACTTACCACTTACCTTTTGATGACCTTCATCCAAATACCTACCATAATATTATGCAGGCCCTATGAAGGAGAACCAGCCTTCGCCACTGCTAGCCCATAATGTCAGAAGCAGCTACAAGGGCCTATTTGAGTTAAGCGGTTATAGATATGTTGGGGATTTTAAAATGGCCTCTGCTTAGTGCTTAGCATAAATTGTTAAGAACACAGTAATTATGCTTGTGATTATGCGTCAATTAAATTAAATGTGGTATGATAGTTGAAATCAGCGGCATCCGAAGGTAACTAACCATTATAAAATAGTAACCTATTTTAGATAATAAAACCGTACCTCTAAAACGGTACTCCCAAAAACAATGACAAAACAACTTTTAAAACACATTACGTTACGTAGAAAGTGTTGGGTTGGGCGATATTATATTATTATTGGCTACAGCACTTAGCGTACGATTTTTTTTTACTGTGGCATACGATTGACGAATTACGTCATCGTCGGTCAAATACCCGTGGCACCGCGCCGCGCAACGGCGCACCGCACAGCAGTGAATCGCTACTCAGCTTTAGTGTGTTTAGTGTCACAGTGAGACAAATAGCTACTTATCGTGAAAAAAACGTAAATATATTATTTTTACACGAAATCTATTTAATACCTGCAGGTAATCTTTGCTACCTTAAATTAAATAATAGTTCTCAGCAAATGCACAATGATAAATCAGTACATCTTTGACAACTGGTGTCTGTCAGTGACAGACTGACAGCTAATATGTGACATTTGAGACATCTGTTTTTTTGTTCTTCTTCTTCGCGTCTTTTAAGACCTTTAAGAGTATGCCACATGTGAAATAAAATTAAATGTTATCTAAGTTATTGAATAGGAGGATAAAACATAAAAATTTATCATTCATTTTTTGTTTCAGCCGTTTTGGTGAGCGGGGAGGAAGAAATAATGAAGAATCTAACAACAGTGACGTGGGCTCATGCAGTTAATAACAAAACCTATTTAGAAGCAGCGCTAGCGAGTATGTATTGAAAATAACATATTGAAACTAGCTATTGCCCGCGGCTAAATATACAGTATCCTACCGGAACACTGTACTTTTCGGGATAAAATGTAGAATACCAAATTTCATTAAATTCCGTGTGGGAATGGTGGCAGCCCCAAAGGGAGATCTCCGACCGAGCGAGGTGGTATGCCCGGGCACTGTAGTAGGTAGTTTTCAGACGTTTTGATAGCGCCGAACTGAGAAAACTTCGATAGCGCGATTCAGGATTGTGGCGCTAATTGGTCCGCCACATTCCGTTTAGTTGTTTTTACGTGAAAGAGTAACAAACATCCATCCTCATAAACTTTCACATTAATAACTAATAGTAGTAGGATAATCAATTAAAATATATAATAATAACTTGAATAGTACCTAATACAAAAAAAAGTAAGAAGCACCGCGTAATATCTGTTTCCAAGTACTACAGGATACCAAGGTTTGAATTTGTCTTTGTCATATTTATGCTGATTGAAGAATAATTTAAGTTAATTATTAATATAGTCATAATAAACTATTTTATTTTAATATTTTTTGAAAAGCCTCTGAAAATGTCCACAGAATTAGGATCCTATAAAAAAATCACAAAACAAATATTCGTCCATTAGAAATTGTACATTCTAATTATTTATATGTATTAATAATAATAATATATATTTATAATAATAATTAAATACTCCACGTATTTAATACACATGAATAAATAAAAAATGTTAAAACAGTAGGTAATTAAAACAATTTGACTAACTACCTACTTTAAATTATTTACAAACTAAAAGAAAGAAAAAAAACCTAAAAAGAAAACTAAACTACAAGAAACTTAAATGACTAATAAAAGAAAACCTCTAGGTCGTCCTCATCAGTCAGAGTGCCTATTAGGCTCAAAGTGTTTCCTCGCTGGATGGCAACGCTAACTCTTTGATCCAGATAGGTGCCGGCTCTGGGGTGTCCGGTGGCCTCTACGAGTTTCTTCAAGATTTCTCTGAATAGTTTGTGCGCATCCGGACCCCGTGTGCCTTCAACCCCAAACGGTTCAAATATGAGATCCTCACTGAGGTTCTCATATTTGCGCCGTTTGAGGACCTCTGCCTGATTTGCGGCCCCACCTGCAGTACTTGAGGTACCCTGGACATGAGACGGAGCAAGTGTATCGACGCAAGTTGCGTCCCATACAAGGTACCAGGGTCATTCCGTCTGGTCTTTAAATAATAAAATAAAATAATATATAATATAATAGGTAATATTTTAAAATTAAATTCCAGGTGACGTGTCTATGCTAGAAGCTGACATCGTGCTGGGTCACGTGACTGGCCAGGATGGTCCTCCCATCCCCATAATGGCGCACCCACCTGCGACCACGTCAGACTTATCCCTCACAGACTTTCTGACAACTGTACAGAAGTACAACAAGGCGAATAAAGCAGACAAGCAGAAGGGTGTCAAACTTGACTTCAAAAGTATAGAGGCATTTGAGAAATCACAGGATCAAATCGAACCATTCAGTAAACCGGAGGTAAGAGATGATTAAATAGACAAGATACGAATTTCTTTATGGACAGTAAATAGTGGCTACGAAACCTTTCAAGCGTATTAATGCTCCTCCTTATCCCTCCTCTTATGAATGCAAGCAAATGTATGAATGCACGCTTATGCGTGCATTCACACATTTGCTTGCAGGTTGTAGGAATGTTTCTATTTTTTCGCGATTAAATTTTTATTATATTGCTAGATATAATATTAATCAAACTTTATGCTATGGATTTCCGCAAAGTAACGCCTGATTCTATTAACTATGTAAATAATTCAGAAAAAGGCCAAAACAAGAAAATAATCTTCAAAGGCCAAAACAAGAAAAATCCAGAAATGCATAGGTATAAAAATGGTCAAGGTATAGCCGTGGTCGCACCTAACCTAATAAGTTTAGGAACTGTCGAAGTCAAATCGCAGCCGTCTGTATCTATCTTAGGGTAATGCATGTGTATGACGAATATACGCATATTCTCTAGGCCTTAGGGTCAGCTCACTTCTAGACACGACGCATCTCGGTGTGAACTGACGCTTAGATGCCATTAGTAGGTGCAACCATGGATCTACCTTGACCATTATTGTACCCATGCATTTATGGATTTCTATCTGAACTATTTTCTTGTTTCGGCCTTTAATATCTTCTAAAGTACGGTAAGTAAGGTACGGAGCACGTAAATTTCTTACATTGGTGATTGGTGAGACTGGAGAGAGACAATAAGTGATGAGTCAATGTACAAAATTCTTCGTGCTCCGCGACCGCACTTTATCTATAACTTAAAAGTTTAATTCAGTATATAACGATGTGACTTGATGTGGCTTATCTTCCTTAAAACGTTCAAAACAAGTAACAGCTGCGTAGTAAGATCAGCACGTAATACTTACTTAGTTTTTTTTTCTTAAACTTTGAGGATTAATTTAAGGATTTATGGATTGCTTTAGCGTTTTAGTAGTATATATTGTTGTCAATTGTCATTCATAATAATTAATCGATATTATTATTATTATAGACATTATTTAAATTTATATTATATATTTATTAAGAATGTAAATAGATAACAATAAGTTTTTGCAAAAGCAACCTCGGCTATACTTTAGCTGGTTCAGATTTTAGAAATGTTCCTTGATTGTCCGTTTGTCGTTTTACTGATTTTATAGGTGACGTTTCCATTGTGGTTGAACGCTGACATCTTGCCCGGACCGATAGAAGCGACCACGAAGCCCGTGGACCCCATAAAGTTTATCAAGCTCTGTGGCAAGCATCCCCGAGCGGTCATGTCGGTGGGCTGGACCACCCAGTACGGCGGTAATGTCACGGAAGGCGAATACAGTCGGGACCAGATCGGCTCCATGCTCAGACTCATGACTGAGAACCGGATCAGCCAAACCGTGACTTTTCCAGTGAGTTGATTGTTGACTTTGCTTCTTTTGTTTTTATAATGTCCCAATGGCTGACAGCCTGCAGGAAGAACTACAACTACTTTTAATACAGAAACTATCCGTGAAATCGTTAGTACCTAAACTAAGACAAAAAGTCATCAACATTATGTTCCGCCGATTGTAGACCACAATTTAGCCAAAATTCGGCCTTTATTGCCTCAATTCGTCATCCCGAAAATCTTTTCCTGCTTTGATGATTCATTCATTTTAGGTCAGAGCGGGTCTCGCGTCAAACAGTCAACCGGTTATCTTGGATTTGCTCCGGGAGACGTCATTCCTGAACTCATCCATGACGGTCTGGTCCAGTGAGAGCGACCATGTGGAGGTAGACCGATTGAGGGCACTAATTCTGACTGTGGGGCTGGAGAGAACGTATCTGGACGTTCCGCACGACCTGGCCGCGAAACTACGTTTGCCCCCACCTGATGCTAAGGCTAAGCATTAAGTGTTGTAATTAAATTGTTTTTTTTTAACAATCGTGGTTTTAAAATTTATTAATTCGTGCAGTAGCCAATAAAATAATTATGATAATTAAATGATAGATATTAGATAACCGAGCTTTGCTCTGATTAGTTAGTTCTGATAAATTTAAAAAATTAAAATAATCACAAAAATAGTTATCTGACCGGGATTCCAACCCACCACGTACTGAATTTTCGAGCAAAGCTAAAATTATACATACGCATACCAAACTGCCAATCGGACTGACATAATAGCGTCGAAATTATTGACATATTGCTGTACGATGAAAGAAAAAACATATCTAGCTTAAAAATTTGCAGTTTCCCAGGGCTAGCTCATTTCCCAGGGAAAGGGGTTTCCCACCTAGCTAAATCGAATTTTCTCCCCCAAAACGCAGACCAAAAAATTTTGTATGCAGGGATGCATACTAATTTTTTTGGTAATACTTTCAGCCGTTTTGGAGATTACGATTACATAATATAATAATATGTCTCGTTTAAAGTATAAGATTAATATAATAATAATAATTATTATTGCACAAGCGTACATTTTATTAAGGTAGTTGATGATAAGTTCATCAACTACCTCGGTGTCTGGCTGGGTCCAGGAAAACAGTTATCGTGATGGAAATCCACAGAGGCCTTAAATGAAGACTCTACAAACATTTCTGCTACTTAATAATCACCGATATAACATATTACGTGTAGGTACTTCCATTTAACGCGTGCCTACTGCCTACGATAGGAGAATGTACATTCTTCGTAAGCCCAAGGGTAAGTGTTATGTGTCTGTCTGGCCAATTAACTAGGGACCAGATGACATACCAGCGCGGTTAGGTCACTTAGATTAATTCGGTCCTCAACCAACAATTACAAAGTGTCGCGCTTCAGTAATTGTTGCGTCCTAGTTGAGTTAGACATGCTTGTAAGGAAGTGTATGTAAATTAATCGAAAGTTTTGGTATTTTTACCCGACTACGGCGAAACCAAAGGGAAGGGTAATGATTTTGGCAGTCTATGTATTATGTATGTATGTTTGTTCCACCGTAGCGTCTAAACTAATGGTCCGATTTTAACAAATGAGGTGTCAATAATTTCGTAATAATAGCCCGGGTGACATAGGCTATAGTTATAATTTACGCAGTCGGGTTATAGTGTTTTTATAAAAATTGTAGTTATTGAATATACAATCTGCAAACCGGTAGAATCACGTCTATAAAAATATTCTGTTATGTATAAATGCATATTATATTATGATCTGGAGGTACGAAAGTGCCCCAGATTATAATATGCTCAAAGCTGTTAATTAGAAATTAAAAACACACTTTTTTATTTGTATGTTTGTATGTAGTATTTTTCTACAAAAAAGCGGGTATATTAGTAAAATATTGATGTAAGAAGGTACCTACCTAGTATTTAGTATGCCAGTCTTTGTAGACCTATTTTAGAGGGATCCCGAAGGATCGTGATTAAAATAAATATGTACATCCTGCAGGGTTCCTGATCCACATTGTTAGGTATACCACAGTCCACGTGGCTAACATATGTCTAGGGTCGTCACACTCTCAGCAACATACACATGCCGCTACACACAGCCTTATGTCCGTGGAATAGGGTGCACAATGCTTTTATCCAAGTGGGTAAAGTATTTTGGCATCGTGGTAGACAAGGTGGTGTTTGTTTAGACATTTTATAAAATGTCCATAAAAATATATTTACACAGGAATGTATTTTATTCCTAAAAAAATCTAAAGGTATGAGAGATTAGTGATTGAAGGAATCATAAAAAATATCTAGCCAATTATCAGCATCCCACGTTTTTGACATCGCCATTAAGTTGCTATGCTAAAAACGTGCATGCCTTACCAAAAATTACTTATGATTTCAAAATGACGTAGGTCGCATTTGCAGGGAAATTAACAATTCAAGATTTAGTGAAAACAAATTGTATTTGAGCTGCAAATAATTGTTGGAAAGTGCTTTTTACGAAGATAATAAAAATAATTGCAGTTCATGAAGGGACAAGGAGACATTGTAATAGTTAATTGCAGGAAGAAAAGCGGCTTTCATGTTCCCGTGACACATTTACAAGATCTGTAAACTGTTCAGCGTTACTAGGAACCGAGTAAAGTCTAATTACAGAGCTCTGAGCTCCCCTCACGTCTTCGTCTTGTAGTAACTGCGAACTTTCTAGGAAACGCGCCTGTTTATTAAAACATGCGCGAAGCCTTTAATATTATGAAATTATTTGCGCATTTCAGAGAAATTATGAAATTAGTATTAGGTAATCATTATAATGTTATTGGCCTGTTTCACAATCTTCAAATAAGTGTCGGATAGCTTATTCGAACGTTTTATACGAATACTATGATATAATTAGTAACAAACGACATTATAATATTATATTAACTCTTAATTCTAAAAATCTAATAAATAAATTTTAAAAATGGAAACCGCCTTTAAAAATAAAAACAATATTATTATTAATACTTATAAGGTGGACCGTACACTTAAAAGTATGAAATGATTCTTATTCTCCAAATAAATAAGCAATGCCCCTTTTCTGAATATTAGCTGAATTATGCTACGAGGGCGGGTCAATAAGTCCGTGACTTTTGGAATAAAACACAGATATTTTGATAAATAAATCATTTTATTTTTCAACGTAGTCCCCCTTGAGCTCTATACACTTTGTCCAACGCTTCTCCAATTTTTTTATCCCTTCCAAAAAATATGATTTGTCGAGGTCCTCAAAATAGGCCTTTGTTTGCGAGATGACTTCATCATTGGAGTCAAATCTTTTTCCACCGAGCCATTTTTCAGGTTTGGGAACAAGAAGTAGTCACTCGGAGCCAAATCTGGAGAATAGGGTGGATGTGGGAGCAATTCATAGCCCAATTCATGGATTTTTGCCATGGCAACTGCACATGTGTGCACCCATGCATTGTCTTGGTGAAAAAGAACTTTTTTCTTGGCCAAATGAGGTCGGTTTTTTTCAAATCCTCATTGAAGCGGTCCAATAAGTTGGCATAATATTCCCCATTAATTGTTTTTCCCTTTTGAAGATAGTCATGTGGATTATCCCACGTGCATCCCAAAAAAACAGTCGCCATAACTTTATTGGCTGACAAGCCCACCTTGGCCTTCTTTGGCGCCGATTCACCCTTAGAAACCCACTGTTTTGACTGTTGTTTGGTCTCTAGTGTGTTGTGATCCATGTTTCGTCCACGGTTACAAAACGGCGCAAAAACTCCTCCATATTGTGATTAAACAACGCCAAACCTTCCTGTGAAGTTGTTACACGATTGCGTTTGTGGTCGACTGTGAGCAAACGCGGCACCCATCTTGCGGAAAGCTTTCTCATGCCCAAGTGATCATTCAAAATTGAAACCACTGAGCCATGCGAGATGCCTATGGCTTCCACAATCTCTTGCACTTTCAATCTTCGGTCGGCCAACACCATATCGTGAATTTTTTCGATTGTTTCGGGTGTAGAGACCTCAACTGGGCGTCCAGGACGTTCGGCATCTTCAGTGCTTGTACGGCCACAACGAAATTCAGTAAACCACTTTTTTACCATTGAAATCGATGGTGCAGAGTCCCCATAGTATTTATCAAGCTTAGCCTTGGTCTCGGTAATGGTTTTTTTTTCGCAAAAAATAATGCTTAATAAGCACACGAAATTCACTTTTTTCCATTGTTTCCTTAAGTTACTGGATAGTCTGATAAAGATAGCTGTAAAACACAAACTAACTGACGCAGCAAGTTCAAATTTTGATAGGAGTCAACTGACAGATGCCTGTTGACAGGAGTAGTGTTGCTTTTTCAGTAAGGAGGTTAGAAATTCAAAAAGTCACAGACTTATTGACCCGCCCTCGTATTAGCTGTACCTTTAAGTATATATCTATTCCATCTTCATTATTATTTTGATGTCTGTACTAGCTTGAACTGACAAGTTGAACGACAACTGACAGCTTGAACGTTAATTTAATATATTATTCCAATTTAAGGATTTGACGACCTCTGTGGGGCTCAGTGGTTAGCGCTTTAGCGCTCAAGCCGGAGGTCGCGGGTTCAAATCCCGCCAGGGAACACTAAGTTTTCTGTGTTCCTGGGTCATTGATGTGTAATACATATAATAAATTCGTAACTGGTCGCTGTCTGTACATGGAAGATATATAAAAAAAACTATTACAAAGGCTTTATGAACGACATAGAACCCAAAACGATGATTTTTAGAATTTTCATCTGTCTGTTTATATGTTTGTCTGTACGTTTGTACGCGCTATTCACAGAATCTACTGGACGGATTTTGATGAAATTTGGTTTGGTATTTAGACTCTGGATTAACACATAGGCTACTTTTTATTGCGAAAAATGTACGGTTCCCGCGATATTTGTTTTTGCGCATACGAAGTCAACGACTTAACCGATTTTAATGCGGTTTTCACTTATGCATTTTGGTTTGCTCCACTTAAAATTAAATGTTTGTTTCATTTCAATCGGTTCATAAACGTAAAATCTATTTCAGTATAAAGAATATAACATAATATAAAATGCTATAGAATAACTGATCAGTTCAAGTGGTGAAACTTTACGTAGGTATTACCTAATTATTGATGTAATATATTAATACCGGAGGATTAAGTGAGAGGTTCTATTATGTTCGTAGGCCGTAGCGCTAACTCATGTTAAGCAACGGCGGTCGTGGATTCAACTAGGATGGGTGACCACAATCCCAAATATTTTTTATGTCAAAATCTCTTCAAAACATTTTCGAAATCATTAAAACACGACGATGAAGATATTACTAGATGTTGCCCCCGACTTCGTGCGCGTTAAAGAAAATTAATTCCCCTATGTCCTTCCCCGTAGTCTACTCTATATCTGTGCCAAATTTCATCAAAATCGGAAAAGTAGTTTCCGAGCCTATTCGATACAAACAAACAAACCCCTCCTCTTTATTATATTAGTATAGAGTATAGACAAACGCGATGTTCGTTACTCTTTGACGTAATAACAACTGAACGGATTTTGATGAAATTTGATATTGTAGTAGTTTAGTCTCTGGATTAACACATAGGCTACTTTTATTCGGAGCAAAAAGTACGATTCTACCGGGACTTCTTTTTCGCGTACATAGTCGTGGCTAAATATAGAGGTAAAGTTTGTTTCTTTGCGAGTTTGTGACTTACCGAAATTGTAAGGGGTAATCTCTGGATCTACTTCAACCGATTTTTTAAATTCTTTTACCAATAGAAAGCCACATTATTTGTGTCAATAAATAGTAAATATTTTAAAGGACGACCTTTAAAATATTTACTAACTTTACTTTGTCTGATCACCGGTATATCTAGTTTGTGTTTATTTCTAGTGTTCATACAGTGATTATTGCTTTTCGTATTGAACATACTTAATTTTTTTTCTAAAATACAACACATTGTCTAAAATTTATTGAGAAGCGACGGTCAGAATTCCCATTTCTTTAAACGTTTCTCTCAGAAATCGAACGTATTGCTAGCTTCTGCAGCAAAAAAATTTATTAATGTCGGCGGCATTTCCCCATAAAAGAATGCCGTAAGACATTCTACTATGTAAATAACTAAAATAAACTAGTTGCGCCGTATCTTCGTCAGAATTTTCCCAAATTTTTCTGGCTGCATATGCTGCAGAACTGAGTATATCTGTAAGATTAGCAATACGAGTGTAATTTACTAATAACCCCACTGTAATTTACTATCCACTAAGTTCAATTTCTCATAATTTAATAGTACTTGTTTTGTACTTGCCTAACATTGGGCAAAGTAAACTTTGAACATTTTGTTTTTTAATTTTGTAAACCGAAGGTATTGCTTGCTTCTGCAGCACAAAAATTGTATTAATGTCGGCGGCATTTCCCTATAAAAGAATGCCGTAAATTCTACTATGAAAATAACTAAAATAAACTAGTCGCGCCGTATCTTCGTCAGAAATTTCCCAAATTTTTCTGGCTGCATATGCTGCAGAACTGAGTATATCCGTAAGATTAGCAATATGAGTGTAATTTACTAAAAACCTTACTGTAATTTACTATCCACTAAGTTCAATTTCTGATAATTTAATAATACATTGGTTTGTACTTGCCTAACATTGGGCAAAGTAAACTTTGAAAATTTTGTTTTATTTGAATTTAAAAGTAAATTAAATTAAAAACATTAAACCAATATACTATTTTCAAGAGAGTGCTATTTATTTACCTCGTCGTAATTTGACTGTTGTCGCTTCAAATTAAAAATTAGTGAAGTGTCATCAGCAAAAAGTACCTGTCATTATCATTATTTTTAACTAGATAAGGTAAGTCATTTATATAGATGAGAAAAAGAAATTTACTTAAAATGGGGACCCATTTTTGGGTAGGACATCTAATTCTTTCATTCATGGGTAGGACATCTAATTCTTTTTCGGTCCCAGTGGACCTTTTACTATTTATCTCTACCCTTTGAGTTCTATTTTTAGGTAAGAACTCAAAAGGTCGAGTGAAGAGTCCCGTATACTATGGTGGTACAATTTCCTGATCAATGTACCATGCTCAACACAATCAAATGCCTTGGAAAGGTCGCAAAATACACCTAATGCATCCTGCGACCCCTCTCAAGTTTCAAATATTCTACAACGAAGACCTATACCAGCACCCGTTGTGGATCGAGTCAATTTCTTTAAACTAAAAATTCACATCACATTCTTTTAAATTGTCTCTGAGTAGTTTTTTTGTAGTTGAGACCGGAATGTCAGCAAAAAAAATTTCGAAGTAGGTCAGTAGTAATCTTTTTATTTTGAAAATAAAGTTCAAAATTGAAGCTATGACAGGTGACGTTTCCAATCGCACTTGCTATCATCACCTTCCATGTAGTTTTAATTTTATTGTTAGAATTTTTAATTTTATTCGATATATAAAGATCCTTAGCAGCTTTACATACTAATTTGAAAGTTTTTGAACAATTTTTAACATACATTTTAAAGGTTTCACTATTTTAAGACTTCACTTTCTATTCTATTAGATATTAGTTTCACAGATATTATTATTATATTCATGCAATTATTTGGGCTGATTCTGACTTCAAAATGAACATACATACATACATACATAGACTGCCAAAATGTTGGCCTTCCTTTTGGCCGTAGTCAGGGAAAAATATATTTTTTTCCTTATTAGTGACATTATATTCTATTCATCCCATGATCAGGTCTCCACTTTGGTTACAACGGGATATTTCGGATTATACGCTTTACAACAAAAAAATATTTTCGAAAATCGGTCCATAAACGGTCGATTATCTAATCGTTGAACATACAAAAAAACACAAAAAAAACAGCCGAAGATAATATAATCGCCTCCTTTTTTAAAGAGATAAATAAATTATAGCCATACCTAAACTATAAAAGAAAAATAAAATTAATAGGTATAATATATTTGTCTAGGTAAATAACTGCTGTAATATTGTAAATAATAAATTACCTTTCTGAAACTCTACGCGTGTGATCGATGTAGTTTTGTTTGATTTATTGCCAGAAATTAATAATATAGCACGATAACTCTGTAAAACTGAAAAAAGTAATAGAAAACCGTTGAATTTGGGTCGTGAACTATATTTTACACAGCTGTGATGGATATTTTTTACGAACTCTGACTTACTCCACCTCCAATTGTGTTAAAGACACGCTTATTAAAGTAGAACTATTAAAGAACTGATTCACGGGAGCTTTATTAAAATAGATCTTAATAATATATTAAACTGATACCTACTAGGTATATAATAGGTAATTGGAAAATTTGAAACGAGTACGAGGTAGGTATATTAATTTTATAAGTGTTTTCTTTTCATTTCATATTAAGTTTATCACATTTAAATAATCTAAAATCGTAGTATTAATACTCAATTTTATAAATGAGAATACCCATAGTAAAAAGATTAGAGTTTTAAAATTTAATAGGAAAACGTTATTTATTAGTGCCAAAAGCTTGTAGCTGTTTGCTTACACATAAGCTTTTAGGCGCCCCTTTCTTTCAGAGCGAGGTGCGAGGACTGAATCTATTCATCGTAATTAGCGATGACAACTTAGCTGAAGGCTCAGGGCCTTTAGTCAAGGTGCATTCGATAATTTCGACGGCAAACTTCGAAATAAAACATTGTGTGGGATTTGACATAAGCCATCGTTAAGTAACATGTCGCTTGCGATGGCCTATGTCAAATCCCATACATTTTGTTTTCGAACTTTGCCGTTCAAATTATTGGATGCATCTTGACTAAAGGCCCAGATATTTCTGATTGTTCTTCTAGGTACACTAAACAAACCAAATATTGCACAGTGAAATCCGGAAAATGTGTTATCGTTGTTTTATCTAATCTTCTATCTGTTGGATGCAATCGGGTCACTTAGCTCAAGCCGAACAAACCTACCTAATTATTATTTTGCGCGCAATTACTAATTTAATTTATTAACATTATTATAAATATTGTTACAAAAGTCTGTGAACCACCAAACTTTTTGCCAAATTTACATACATTTCTTTGCCAATGCCTGCAAATATAAGTAATTATCTTTTTTCTCTTATCACAGGTTTCCTCATTCTGTACTAACATCTTCACCGTTCGCTAATTTAATGACATTTTAATACGTCGTGTAATCCCTACTAATATTATAAATGTGAATGTAAGTTTGTTTGTTACGCTTTCACGCGAAAACTACAAAACGGATTTTGATGAAATATAGTATGGTAGTAGCTTAAACTCTGGATTAAAACATAGGCTACTTTTTATCCCGGAAAAGTACAGTGTTCCCGCGGGATACTCGATAGTATATTTACGCGGGTGGAGCCGCGGGAAACAGTTAGTCCTTTATATTGAGGACGAGAATGTGTAGTCCGTTCAGCGTTTTACCACTGATAGGAGCTTTATGCTGACGACATAAGGATCACATTCATAGAAGCCGCGAGGTAAAATACTCTGAACGGACTGTATGGAGAAATCGCCGGGTATCACCATCGTCTTGGCGTGTATTCTCTGAAATATTCGCCAATGTGAGTGAGTCATGTGTATTATAAATAAACGAATGTTGGTTCCGTGCGTTAGTATTTTATATTTAGGAGTTTAATAACTATTATGAAACAGGAAAAGGACTTGACGTACCTGGGTCAGTCTCCAAGAAAATGATTTTGTAATGAATAATGACTTCATTATTAAATTATAGGCTACATTATTTTAATTTTTCTTAATTCTGCTGAACAGCAGTTTTTAAGTGCATGGGTTGCATTAATGTATGTTGTGCGGCTTGTGCCTAATATATTTTTTATTGAGGGACATAATCAGTTTTTGAATACCTTCTTCTGAATACCAATAAAGTAATGGTATATCAGGATTATCAAGAGACGTACAAAAAACCAGGCCGACTTGCGTGTGGCGCTCCCAAAAGAAATCAAAGGCATGAATGAATGTTTCGGACGCTATTTTATTTTTTATATATGATAATAATAGCTATAGAAAGATCAAATGCAACTATAGCTTTAATACATACCGGTAGCGGGTAGGGTAAACACAAAGCTGTTGAACGTGATAAAATATTGGAAATAATGTGTTTAATTTACGATATAAAAATCGTATTAATGATTTTGTTTTTGTAAAGTATAGGCTACTTTAGAGTAATGGACAATGTCATTTATTCAGTCGCAAGCTTATTCATGAAGCTTTTTTCTAATGATTTTATTATATTTTATTCATACAATATGAATTTCCACCAAGAACCAACAGTAGACTCAATCCTTTCAATCATCCTCAATCATTATCCTTTACCACTGGATATATCAGATATAGGTATATCAATTTCGTAAACTGTAAATGTAGGTAAACGTTTTATTTCACCGACATTTCTAGCGAACTTCATCGACACCTTAATATTATAAATACAGAGGACTCATATAAAAATGTTGAATAGCTAAATGTGAAACAAAAAGTAAATTAATACAACGGTGCAAGAAACGTGCGTTTACCCTGTTCCCGCGTCCCAGCGTACATGTGGCGGTGGCCAGTCGTGTTTCCGCCGCGCCGCCAACATGCTGCGACTGATGTTGCTCCTAGTTTTACTGACGGACCGCTCGCGCACGGCGCTCGTCACCAACCCGCCAACCTTCGCGGACCGACTGGACAAACTCTACGAGAAGCTGGAGAGGTTCACCGTCTCCCCGATTAGGAAACCCAGCGACAGCCTGTACGAGAAATTGGACAGGCTAAACTCACTGATGCCCGACAAGGAGTTAACGGAGGATGACGATGAGGAACTGCTCTCCGCGATGCAGATGTGGGTGCCCAATATGAGAGATGAACAGTTGCAAGGTGTGATGCAAGAGTTGCAAAGGATGAAAGCAGAGAAAACTGAAAAGGCCCTCGATGATTACGCTGACGATTATAATGATGATGTAAGTAAATAAGTGCTAGAAGTAAGCTTTAAGTTCCTTGGTCTACCGCGCTTTGCCGCTCTATTTGGTGATTAAATTCAAGTGCAAATAATCAAGTAGAAACCGGCTTTCGTATCCTTAATGCGAACATCTGTTTTATTGTGGTTAAGTGTATGCTGGGCTGTTACATTACATATCGGAGAAAGAAAAATGCACAAGAATATCTCCAATAATGTAGTCAAATAATAATTTTAAAACTTTACATGAACATGAAATAAAATGCTCAAGAATCTCAGTTCGATAATATACATAGTCGTTTAATAACTTTAAAACATTAATGGCCTCTTTTCAATCTACTCGTACTGATAAATGTCAGATAGCTTATTTGCATATTTTGTCCCTGTGGCTCGATATAAAGTAAGCAACAAAAGGCCATTAGTATTTTTAACTCTCAGCTGACCTCATCTCAAATACATTTTAGGTACCTACTCACTTTTATCGCACATAATAAACTCTATTTATACATGCTAAAGTAATAATAACATTACCTAACCAAAATGAGAAGACGCTGCATTTACTTAATATTATACATAGGTACTGGTAATATAAAAAATAACGTTTAGTAAAAATATAGAGATAAAAGATATATAATGGAATACCCCTTGTATTTTCTGATCTAAAAACGATTAAGACAAAATATCAAAAATCGTTATATTTTAAAAGTTCGTGGTGCAAAAGCATGGAGCAGGTATATCTATATTTGGTCCATGTGCAAAGCTATATATCGCTATGTAGAGTCTAGATTCTAGAGCAATCATAAAACTCCCTTTATTTATCAGTTCTTATTAGCAACGAACGTGGTTTTAACATGAATAAGTACCATATACCAATAAATTATACAATTAGTAACTGATACGTCTAGTTGGTAAGGTCTCAGTTCTCACGGACAAGAAGCAACGGAAACCAGATGTGATCAAAAGCACACCGCTTTTTTGTTTCCCGCAAACTGACGTCCGTTGTTGCAATATTGGCAAGTAGAGAATCAAGGGCATTCTCATGCAATAGAGAAAAGTTCATATTCGAAAAAAGTTTATATATCATAATCGAAATACTTCGAGCAAACGCCACTCGATTTTGACTGTGAATTTCTGAGAATGCGCAAACTGTGTTAAAATTTAAACGTCGATTTTTTTAGAATGTTAACTCTTAATTATAGCATGAGAATCGGCCCCAAACGCCTGTATGATATTGTATTTGTGACAAGTAAGCACTTTTATAGTAACAGATGGAAAACATTGTGAGGATGGATGGATGTAGCTAATAAATTGGTTATACCAGAGACTTGACAGAATACTTTATACACAGAAGCCTTTCTCGCAAGAAACACAGAACATATTAAAATAAAATTTAGTTGGCAGCTAATTTGAGGCCGTTTCGAAAAAAAAACAGATAAATGAAAAATGTACAGCTGTATGTGGATGAAATTGTGAACCCTGTGAAACGAAATCGTAGGCAAGACTAAAAGCTACTGGGTACATAAAACGTATCGTGCAATCGGCAAAATATTTATGAGCCTTCCATCTTTATTGATTTATCGATTATAAATTCTCTAAATTGGTCCAATGTAGAACTGTATGTAGAGTCGGACACTGCCGCTAGTTATCGAAATAACGTTTAAAAATTTAACACCAATAAATAAAATGTACCACGTTTTACTTGCCAATTAAGGTACACGACTGGACAGGTACGTAATTCGAAAATTTACATCAAGTAAACAGAATGAAAGAAATATGAAGTCTGTTAAGCTTTTCATCTGATATATGTGTTATCAATTAAAATTATTTTTAAATGTATGAGCTCTGCGAATCTTTGATGTTTAAAAGCGTTTTAGGCAAATAATAATTGATGCACACAAAACTAATTACAATAATTAGTGCTGTGATCGTACACTGTACCACCTAGTAGGTGCCCAGGTGGGTAAATCTATGCGTTGAACAATTCCACGTTACCAAAAATTCATAGCTTAGGTTTAATATTTTTATTTTGTATATTAATTAATCAGCAACATATATTATTATAAAACCAAAACACTTGACAAAAAGTGTAAGAACAAAAGCGAATATTTGTCAATTTAATGGCCGCAGACCGTGTAGGCACGCCACCGTGAATGCTTCGTAAATCAATGCTTTTGATCGTTCGGTTAAAATTAACCATGCGTTGTAAGCGGATCCAAAAACAATAAACTAAAATTTGCGCACTTTGCCAAGTATTGCGCCAATAAAATACGCCAAATTTCCGTTTGGTTACGACTTACGCCACATAACCACACAATATTATCTATGAACCATGAAGGTTTATGACTTTGTGAGTGTCACCGTTCCGTTTATCCCATGGGTTTTACCTTTCAAGCCATTAAATTAATGACCTTAAAAACTAGGTCACGATATTTGCGATAAAATATTTTCAATTAAGTTGATATTTCAGTACCTATTTCCTTTATAATTAGGAAAAACATCAAAATATTACGTACAAATTGTAAATTATTATTATTTTACCTTAATCCTTAATTCTACATTTTAATGTCATAAAAACTTTTTTGTGGAAGTCCTTCACGTATTACGAACGACTACAACAAATATCTACAATAAGACAAAAGAGTTTATTATAAACTTTTTCTTGAAAATTAAACGCTTCAAAACTAGCGACACTCCTAGGTGCACAAGCAAGTTCGCGAACAATCGCAAGTAGAGGATATGAATAGAATACACACGTTTCAATCGAGCAGTCGAGTAAGCTCACGATGCGGTTTCATTTGAATAACAATGAATGAAGACATCCATTCATTCGATTACAAAACTATCTCGAATTAGAATCAATAAGAGACGCAAAACGAAATATTTTATGTTGCGGTCTGTAACTACATAAAATTACAACATTGTTAAGCTGTTCATCTTTTTGCGTCTGTTATGGGAACCTCCTATGGTGTTAGTAGTTTTAGGGCGACGCCAGATTGAAGAATTTTGGCGGTCTATGTATGTATCTACTATGTAGGTATGTATGTATAATGTATAGCAAGCATATAAATTCTAAACTACTGATCCGATTTTAATAAATGAGGTGTCAATAGATTCGTAATAAAAGACCGGGTAACGTAGGATATATATAATAATAATTTATGTTAAGTATATAAAATAAAGTTTTTATAAAAAATATAGATATCAGTTAAAAGGAAGTTAGAATTTTTTTTCAGAACTAATAAAACTTACAGTAACTAAAGCATTAATAAAATAATTAATTACATTTTTAAATACTATCTTCTACCGTTAGTAATAACTTGAACTAGATTAAATTCCAACCTTATATCATTTTCTTGTTAACTTTAATTAAATTATTAAAGCTCTTAGTTTCAATTATATTATAACGATTAATAAATAGTTGAGTAGTTGTACAATTTCTGAATATATTTGCATGTTAATGAACAGTAATTGTTGTTAATATTCATGGCTGCGCTGGCCTGTTTCATTTTCTATTCATCATTTGGTGAAAAGTCAACGGCCGTGCGTGTCTAGTCAGCAGGGGTCTCCAAACTACGGCCCGAGGGCCACATCCGGCCCGCGGACAGATTTTGTCCGGCTCGCGGAGAGCTAGCATACTTGAAAACTCCTTTTAGAGAACATATTTTTTATAGCAAATTAAATTTAGTTTACTGAAGTATTCTAATTTTATGTTGAATAATTATTATTATGACATCTACATTGATATGGTCATGGGCTAACTACTCATAACATTGTTGTAGGCTTATTGTTATTGTTTTTGTGATAAGTTGGATAAAGAAACACAGAATTGTAATGAGTAAAGACATGTATAATATGCAGAAAATTTAACTTCAATATATAATAACTAACAAATTATTGAAATGAATCCAACTAACATTTTATACATTTTAAATAAAAACATAACTTATAACAAGCATAATGACATATGAAATACTAATGAGATTTATGTAATTGAGATTTTCAACTGACAATAGTTTGTAGTTGTGGACTAATTTTACTTGTACCAATTATTAAAAGAGATTTAAGATGCTCATCAGTTAATTTAGATCTGTAAACATTTTTTTGTGTACTTCATTTTGGAGAAGGTCTTCTCACACAAATAAGTAGTACCGTAAACAGAAAACAGCCCACGAGCAAATTTAAGCAAATTATCAAATTGTGTCAGTGGAAGACCCTTATAAAATTCCAACAAAGATGAGTTTTGATATTTGTTCTTAATTATATCACTACACTGTAGATCAATCATTTCCATTTGAAGTTCCGGGGCTAGGGTTTCAATGTCAGTATCAAAAGGATTCTGAAAAACCTTAATTTGATTCGCAATGGCATCAAAGTCCGAGAAACGAGTATCAAAATTTATTTTCAAAGCACTCAAAGTTTCGATTGCAAAATCGATAGGAAACTCAGTCTCAGTGGTGTGGCTGAATATATCACATGTTTTAAAATGTGAAAAACATTTACTTCGTAGTTGTGATTGAAACAGTATCAATTTCTTCCGGAATGATTTGATATTAGTGTATAAATCAGGAAGATGCTGGTTTTCTCCTTGCAATCTCAAATTCAGTTCGTTCACATGTTTTGTCAAATCAACATAGAATGCTAACTTCCACAGCCATGCGTTGTTTTGTAATTCAGTAAGAGGGCGATGCTTTTCGTTCAAAAAAAATTCGATCACTGCTCGAAGTTCAAAAAAGCGCTGAAGGACTTTCCCACAACTAAGCCAACGTACGGCAGTATGATAAGGTGAGTCATTTTCTCCAATCTCTTCAATAAATTGTCGGAATTGTCAGTGATTCAGCCCAAAAAATTTGATAAAATTAACAGTTGATATGACTGGTTTCAGAACTTCAGACTTATCCAAACATTTTCCGCACAAAGACTGTTGATTAATGATAAGACAATGTAAGACTAATGGTTTTGAACCACCGTCATTTTCTACAGCCTTTGACACAAGAGCCACCACTCCTTTATCTTTCCCACTCATGTTTTTGCCTCCATCAGTTGTAATACATTTCAAGTTTTTCCATCGAAGGTTCTTTTGATTAATGGCCATTTCAACTCCTTTAAAAATATCTGTACCAGTAGTTGTGCCATGAATACTATACATATCAAGAAGTTCTTCATGCACTTCATAGCTTTTATCTACTCCTCGAATATAAATCAACACCTGAGCAGTATCTGACACATCCGTTGACTCATCCAAGGCCAAAGAAAACCACTCAACATGTCCATTTTTGTTGAACAGTTGAGAGGATATATTTTCAGCGATGTTTTCTACCCTTCGAGCCACAGTGTTTGCTGACATACTGAGTTTTTAATAAATTTACCTTTTCAGGGCACATTTCCTCGGCTACTGCAATTATGCATTATTTGATCATTTCTCCATCGGTGAATGGTTTTCCACGTTTTGCAATTTCAAGAGCCACACGAAAGCTGGCACGAGTTGCAGCCTCTTGTTCAGTTTTGAGTTTTGTAAATGAAGATTGCTGCAATTTCAATCCGCGCTTCATAGCTTCGAATTTTTCTGTCCGCAAACTTTCTGTATATTTTGAGTAATTTTGAAAATGTTTTGTTTCATAATGACGTTTAATGTTATATTCCTTGAGAACGGCTATGCTTTCATTGCAAATCAAACATAGCGCCTTGTTACTGGACTCAATTACGAAATACTGAATGTTCCACTGATCTTTGAATTTTTTGCATACACTATCAATTTTTCGCTTCTTTTCCATACTACTAAATCACACACAAAAGCAACAATTCAAATCAAAATACTGTTACAAAGATGTCTTAAACTTAAACACGCACAAACACGTTTTAAGGAGGTACGCATTATTTTATTTCACAACAGTGTCATAGGAACTGACTTGTGGTTGCGCCACTAGCCTTCTTATATATTCCAATTACTGGCATCTAGAAGTGAGTGGAAGACACCAGAACTTTCTCGAACCAACGAGATTATTCTGTACGTGCTATTAGCGCCATCTGTTAGCGATAGAAGGTACTACCTATTTCCGCTTGTGTCCACCAGATGTCGTGTCACTTTACTCCTCATGGCTCGTACTCTACGACTAATCTAGAAATTACAGATAATGACAGGAAAATTAATAATATGCAGTGTTGCCGTTTTGCGGACTTTAGTCCGATTTGCAGCCTTTTTAAACGTTGCGTACTTTTTCGGACTTTTTTTTACATTAGTGGACTATTTCACTTTTTACCACCGGCAACTAAGATAATATGGTTTTGGCCCTCGGAACTTACTGGAGTAATCAGTATGGCCCTAAGGCTAGAAAGTTTGGAGACCCCTGGTCTAGTGCAATGCGACGCGGACGCAACATACCGCATGCGTCAACTCATTGCAACTAGACCACTGTCTAACACAAGTGTGAGAACATATTTGCACGCATAGGAATTGTCCACAATCCATGGTAGTTCAAATTAATGAAATGAATCAGTAGCTGGACTTTATAAACAGATTTTTAACAAGATAAAGTACAGCTACTGATCATGGAACCATAGTCTGTCATTCTGAATTTGACCTTACTTAGGCAAGAATTTAAAAGGCTTTAACTTGTATTTTATGTTATTTGTAGTTCATCTTCTTGTACCTAATTACTTTAATTATATAACTTTTTGTAAAATCAATAACTTTCATTTTATGCGTTTTTATATAATAATAATTTCTGCGTTTAGACAGAAAAAATATTGAATGTGGAAAAAATATACCTATTACCTACCTAGTAATTAAACTAATCTACGACGCTCAGGTTATTGACCTCGCACTATCAGCGGATTCATCTTACAGCTGATTTTAAACCTCTTTCCTTTACTAAAAACTTACTTTTTGTAATTAGCTGTGAGATGAATCAGCTGATAGTGCCAGGTCAATGGACTTTAAAAAAATCTGCCTAAGAGTCTTTACTTTAGCAGTAAGTTATGTGCGAAATTTTCCGTTTATGTCGGACACATTTTTCACAGTTATATTTCAACACGTTATGATAGCTATATAAATTACTACGTCTAGTAATTTATATACCTACTTAGTTTCCAATAAAATCAGAGGTCTTATGTAAAGGTCCGTTGTTAAACTCCAGTTGTGAGTATCAAATAGAATTACCTACATTCTATTTGATACAAGCACACCATTCTAAAAGCTGACGTAATGTTAGCAACCTAAGATATTTTCATGTCTTCTGTCTTACAAAACATTCGAAACGACATAAACCAAAATTTTGTATTCGCACTAAAGCAACTCTGTCTAAGCAACGGCTTAAACTAACAAGACGTGTACATTTTGTAAGCCGATTGCGACAAGTTATTTTAATGGTTAACTGTGTCCATTATAAAATATTCAGCATTAACCAAACATCAAGGATAAATAACAGATTGAAGGAGATTGGTTAAATTGTGTCCTAACTCCTACTTTCCTCTATTGATATAGGTAAGCCGGCATGATACTAAGTATATTTGAACCCAAAGCTTTTACGCTCAAACCCCATAAATTAAGGATTAACATGACTAAAGTCGCATTACTATGTAAATCATTTTGTGCCCACTTAAACATTGTCAATGGTCACCATGACACAGAATACGCTTCTGTCAAAAACAAGGTGGACTTATGTGTTCTCAAGGAGGCAAGGAATCCGGGGCATCCCATTGGGAAAAAAATAATAATAATGTATCAAATTACACTACATTCTAGAATTCCGACATTCAATATCGATTTTTTAGTTGAACTAACATTCGTTTTGCAAAATAATATTTATCGTCTTCAAGGCATTTCAAGGAACAATCACGGAATCTAATTCATAAGCAGATTGACTGGTGTCATAATTTGTTCGTATTACATAATTACATATCAAACTGAAAAGTCATTGACAATTGGGTATTTAACAACCTTGTTAAAATTTAGTTTTTTTTATAAATTAAGAAATAATTAGGTATTACAACTTGATAAACGTAAAAAGAATTAGGATTTTATGTGTAGTTTTGTAATTATATGCATTTCGAAGCCACAAGAAAGTTTTAAGTACATAATTAGTTTACTTACATCAAATACAAAAAGATTTAGTATGGTATGTATCAACTTAAACGCGCAATATTACGATATATCAGAAATTTTGTGCATATGGCCATACATTTCGTAGCAACTTACTAGCGTGTGACGTCACTTACTAGTACGACTTTTATATGGGGCGTTTTCACGAGACAAAATGTTGAATTTAGTATACTTTTCATTTTGTAAACTGTCTTACTTTTCAGAGCACTATTCATTTATGTAATAAAAAAATACAGGAAAATACCGTATTGTTTTGTGACTGCATGCCATGCCGTCATTACTCATTATGTACATAATACAAATAAATTATGAGACTGAGACTGCTTATGAATTAGATTCCCATTTTAGTACCTAAATAAATCCAGTGGTGAGATGCATGAATCAGTGTAACTTATTAGTTACGCAAGTTTCAACTTTCCAATTAATTGAGTACTTAAGTACCTACGTAATTAATTAAACAGATTTTTTGTCCCTTTGGTTCTTGTGTTCAGAATAAAGAATAGTTCATTATACTATAAATAGCCAAGAAAACGAAGCAAATGCGATTGCGGGGATTTAGTATAAATAATGGGGTTTATCTGGGGTTATCAGGCGGTTAGCTGAGCTCATTACCGACACTTGAGTTAGGTGCGGCGGATAAATGCAATTACAATTTGCAATATGGGTGTATGGTTTAAGGTACATAGGGATAGGGATATTTGGTGTCAATCGATGTTACCATACTAAAGAATTTGCATTTGTTTATGGAAACGAGCAGACGGATAACCTGATGGCACCAGAGGAGTTACAAATGCTTTTCCGGTCCTTAAAACCCGCAATCACTTGCATCTCCGGTAACCTCACTCTCTCAGTTATTTCACACAGGTAGTCTGGGAGGCCGTGGTATCGAGCCGGCCCATTTGAGTAGAAGCATAGGCTCTCCCACATCAAACTGTTTTTCAAAGCTGTAGCTAGACGACAGAGTGTGTAACGAATCACTACCAATAGGTACCTACTACATTCTTGTGATTTATTTGTCGCGTGAATATTTATATTTATTTAATAAATTACTTTTTATTAGCATTAAACTTACTCGTTGAATACGTTATGCAATAAATCAAAAAGGTTTATTCGTAGAACACAAAACATTTAATACCTACCTAGTAGGTATCTGCTGATTTTAATAATAATTATTATTAAGTATTAATAAATCTCACAAAAGTTATATTATTATGTACGGTCTACCCTAAGATTAAAACAAATATGAATAATTATTATTCTTTTTCAATTATGTATCTTAACTGGTACTAGTTTACTGGTCGTAAATAGGTAGGTATGCCAGGGCCTATAGTCAAGATGCATTCGATAATTGCGACAGCGAAGTTCGAATTCAAAAATGTATGGGATTTGACATAAGTCATCGCTAAGTGACATGTCGCTTGCAATGCCTTATGCCAAATCCAATTTTTTTTTTTTTTTTTTGTTTGATAAAAATATGAAAGGTTCGGTTATGGCATGTGTAGACTGTAGGTATCATAGATTTTTCTTAGTATCTATCTACCTAATATATCTACGTGCGGACATTCATGCGGTGAGGGGGGAAAATATGCTTGTCTGTTATGACTAAAACACTTCGTAGTCCTATGAAGTCTGCTTCACCTATTGTCTAATTTTCCTTACTTAAGAGACCTGTGCCGAGAGTAGGTAATATAAAAGCCTCAGCGGTAGGAACGTGCCTAATGTTCGGCGAGTCGGTGATGATACTATAGTGATAGGCATGCAATAACTGTTATCACTTTCCATATCATAATGTCATGCTCCCATCTCAGCTGTTCTGAGAAAGGTGACACAATGTCTGCAACAAGATGTAAGCACATTCCACGAATAGATGTTATAGCGTTTGATACAATTTAAATGAGGAAATTATCTGTGTTGATAATGTCTAATTTAATTACCATTTAATCTGAGTAGATTAGTAGGTAAGTACCTAATTGTATATTAGCAGGATTATTCTTTTTTTTTAAGAAGAAATAATTGACGATGAAACAAAATTATTGTTTTAGCTAGGTATTTAGAAACCGCACGCGCACACGACCTTAGCTCGTCCAAAAAATTATGTACATTACAAATGTAGGTAAAGCGGAAATATCTTATGTTTGAAACACTTGAGACGATAAGTTAACATATTTTAATTAATAATTATTGTTCATAATAATATGACTATTATAGGTAGGTAGTAGGTACCTACATCACCTAACAATTTTATTGGTTTTTATTAACCGACGAAAAAACTTCTCAAGTCTCTTTTGGGGTTCTCAAGTCAATAGGTACCTAAATTTTTTTAAGAATTCATAATTATTGATAATATGACCAATAAACATAACCTAACCTATTTTTTATATAGGTAAAATCTGCTTTTAGTGATTTTTTAAAAGAGGTTTAAAAGTTATACATATGCTGTCGCTGACTTTGCTGTCGGCATTATCAAGCTCTAAAACATATAAAACCTACCAAGTACGATGTTAATAAGTGTTGTATAATTTCTGTTTAATGGTTGCGCTTCGACCTCAGTGTGGTGTCATGGTGCCATCTCGTCATCTTCACACAAATGTGTCATACGTAGTAATAACAGTGTACTCTGTGTGTCATAGTTTGCGCAATTTTAAGTAAATTGCGCAACCTGAGGCACACACAGAGTAACCTATGACATTAATTATAATTAAACAAGGTCTACTATTGAGCACTATTGAGCTTTGTTCTGTTTCACAAAACTACTAATCTCCTAAAAAGTTCGAGTTGAAATTGTTGAAGCTAATAAACCCATAAATATTTTGTTTTTCAAAAAGGCAGATCGCAGTTAATTTCTTTCTAAGCCTATCACATAGTACCTACCTACAAAGTACATACCTAGTCTACTAATAAAAAGTATCGATTGGTACTATTGGTGGTACTTTTGAACGATAAATTTTTGTGTCCTATAAGGGTCGGAATTTGAACGTAGGCAAGGAAGAGAACATGCAGTTATATTTATATTGGCGACTCATAGAACTAAGAATACCCCTGAATGCCTATTGTTTAAACTACGCAACGGTTCGCGAAATTTACTAAAGAACTGAAGGACGTGAAATGTCTGTATTATGAACATATTTCTAGTTAGGTGCAGGCAAAACTATTTTATTTTTGTGAATTGTGTGAAAGTTTATGCCACATCGTAACCAAGAAATAAAAAAAATTATGTTGCTTTTTATTTTAAACTTTTAAGAGAATATAGCTAGTTGCTACATGTCGATTAGTAGTAATTATTACTAGTCCTGAATACCGTATCATAATCGGACTCGTACTTTTGGAATAGCTCAGCTCATAGCTCAAACACAAAATTTGCCCCTGGCGAGTGGCACTGCAGAAAAATTTTGTCATCTATCTACCTATCTAAAACATGCACTAATCTAACACACGAACTCATTCCTGAATACCGCATTAAAATCGGAACAGTAGTTTTGGAGATAAATGGCAACAATGATATAATTTTTTACTGCAGCGCCGGCTGGTGAGTTATTGTTATAAAACCCATCTACGAACATTCACCAATCAAACCCAAACCCATTACTGAAAATCGCATTAAAATCAGACTAGTAGTTTTGGAGATACATGGCAACATTAAAAGCGACAAACCTCCAACGCGTATATATTATACCGACTCCGTTCCGTCGCGGGTAAAAGTAAGGCGTCGACAATCTTCACTTTCTAATATAGGCATGGAAAATAAATTACGCGACCGAAAATACGCAACTCATAAATTCTCTTAAAATTACACTCCTATACATAAACACACCGGCATATTTAGCGGAACACAAAAAAAAGATCCATAATTAAAAAAATATGGTTTTATTTTAAAATCTACATACTATACTTCTTTTGTTATTTAAAGTTTCATTTGTTTTACTTAAAATGAGATCACATTAAGAACAGATTTTGCGAGTAAAGGCTATTTGTGAAAGATGGTACATTTTTGAACTTTTCATGTAACCGGGAAAAGGGAAAATTAATATTAAAATAACAATTAATTAAATTAGAAAAATGGTGATTAATATCGCGTATTTCCTCCACGTGCTCTTATGAAAGTTTCTACCCGTCTAGGCATACTGAGAATGATGTTATCGATAGTCTCGTGGGATAGTCACCGCCATTGCTCAACTACGGCGATTCGCAGTTCACCCACGTTGGCAGGAGCTGGAATTCTGGACTTAACTTTTCTTACCAGCAAGTCCCAAACGTGCTCTATTGGGTTCATATCCGGTGATCTCGCCGGCCACTCCATAACAGTGATATTCATATCATTAAGATAAGCTTGAGTTACCCGAGCGGTATGCGGCATTGCGGCATGCATTATCCTGCATAAAAACAAAATCTTCACCGATATATGGGGCAAACGGTACGACATTTTCTTCTAAAACTTCTCTGATATAGCGGTCTGCAGTCAGACTCCCTCTGTCAATCACTACCAAGTCTGTGCGTGCTCCCAAACAAATGCCCGCCCAAACCATTATTGATCCACCACCGTATGCAACTGTAGTTTCAAAATTTGTCTGAATGTATCGTTCTCCTTTGCGTGTGTATATTCTTTGCCTGCCGTCAATTCGATTTAAGAGAATTCTGCCCTCATCACTACAATACCTTACAAACAATACCTTACTCCATTGGACCAAAGGCGTTCCAAAGTCGATGTTCCTGAGCAAAACTTAACCTGTTTCTATGATGATTTACCTCGAGCCTTGTAGTCTTGGCGGGCACAAATGAACCCAAACCAGCTTCTTCGAACCTTCTTCGTACCGTACGCTCACTGACGGTTACACCCCGCACTGCTTCTAACTCATGTCGGACTTGGACGGCCGTCAAACGGGGGTTCCTACGTACACGAAGCCGAATGAAACGATCATCCCTACTCGAAGTGCGTCTTTTTCTGCCTTGTTCTGCTCTTCTCACATAAGTACCGGTCTCCCTGAACCGTTGGATACTGTGATGGATCGTTGAAACTGGTCGACGAAGATCTCTGGATATCACTCTGTAGGTTTGACCATTTCTTCGCATTTCGAGTGCCCTGGCAATCTCCGTTGGGGCTAAGTCAGGCATAATTCAGTCCTCAACTCCAAAAAGATACGCGATTAAAAAAAACTAACAAAAAACAGTATTTCAATGAAATTTTAAATCAAACTTAGAAGGAAGAAATACTCGAAGTTCGCTCTAGATAAGGTGTATTTGAATAAAATTAAAACAATTGCATAAAATGTGATGTTCAGTTGTTTTTTTAATTTGAAAATATTTCTTTTTAAATTAAATGACGTATAAACCAGCCAGCAACCTTATATGATACTGAATCAAACCTTTATTTTATGTTCCGTTAAATATGCCGGTGTGTGTATATTTAATACACATCCATGACCCAGGAACACAAAAGTTCCTTCGGCGGGATTCGAACGCGCGACCCCCGGCTCAGCTATTCTTATTATGTACTAGCTTTTGCGCGCAGCTTCGCCCGCGTGGGAGAGTGTTCGTGGCAAAGAACTCCTTTAGCAAATATATAGCAATATAGTAATAGCACAGAGTAAAAATATATACTTATAATAAATTTTCACAGGTACTTTTTGATTTTAATATATTTCCTAGATAAGGATTAGGTAATATTGGATCAGTCTAAATAGCTTCTGAAAATACCACATTATTTGTGATCGTTTTTTTAAACTTAGAATGGGTATAGTAACCTATCCTTAAAAGAGATATCTATTCCATCGCGAACTTTTTTGTAGACACCATGGTGTCGACTTCAAAAATATAAAGATTGAGTATAGAAATAGTTAAAATTTTAGCCGTATTTAAAAGGGGAATTATTTGGAAAATAAGTTTTATTTCATACTTTTTTGTGCATTTTTACTTGGGATGTCGGTTTTCATTTTTTGTTTAAAAATAATAATTTTTCCCTTTTAAGTTATATATTTTATTAGTCATTACATATGAAATTGGCGTTTTGTAAAGGAGGAACATAAAGTCGATTTTTTTAAACATAATATATTTATTTAATCAAAGTATATACCATTGCTATCTATGCACTTTTGCCATCTCATAGGTAGTTCATTGATTTCTTTACTAAAAAAACCATTCGGACAGGAATCAACAAAATCTTTGAAGGCGCTATGGACTGCCCTATCCGAGTTGAATTTTTTCCTTTGTAAAAAGTTATCCAAATTTCGAAAAAAATGGTAATCTCTTAGAGCAAGGTCCGGGGAGTACCGTGTGTAGGTGGATGTCTTAGACATTCCAATTGAAGCTCCTCTAATTTGGTAGCCGTCTGTTGTGCAGTGTGTGGTCTAGCGTTGTCCTGAAGCAGCAGTAGCCTAGAGCGAATGACCGACCTCAGTTTTTTAGCAGCTAGGTTTTTCATCATGATTTGCAGTTGGTGGCAATAGACATCTGCCGTAATCGTCTGGCAAGATTTAAGAAAGCTGTAGTGAACGACACCGGCACTTGTCCACAAAACGCTCACAAGTAATTTTTTTTGAGTCAATTTTCGCTTGGGGCAGGCTTTGGCTGGTTCGCCAGGGTTCAGCCATTGCGATGAGCGTTTCCGATTATCGTACAGGATCCACTTTTAATCACAGGTAATGATTCGATTTAAAATCCCTTTATTAGTGTGCACCACCACCACCATGTTGGAACAAAAAACGCACTGTGTTCTCTTTTGCGACACCGCCGCCATACACGACATTAATCCTTCGAGCCGTTTCTGCAGCACTGGTTCCACGGTGGAACTCGTACTCGAAAATAATACGGTATTTCAAGTTTTCTAAGATGAAAAACAAATGAATTGCGGTTTTCGAAACACAAATGCATGAGTAGATAGCGGTATAAATTTGAAATTGGAATTCCTAACCAAAGAAGATATATTTGAGATCAAAGTGGCCAGTACGACAAAACGCTAATTTCATATGTAAGGACCGAATATTAACACATTTTAAGAAAGTTATTAATACAAAAAAAGGCTCCGGTATTCATATTTTTTCGGAAAAACAAACTCAAGCTATTTTATGCCGGTTTTCTGAGAACCCGTGGTATTTCTCCAAATAAGCATTCCAGTCCTATCTGTGGACCAAATAAACAATCACCAGTGATGATTGCACACTATATTATGAAATAATTATTATTATCTATTGTAGTGGTCGGCTGAAAAAATGTAGCAGTCAGCATTAAATATAATTAAGTATAATATAATTTTGGCTATTGCAAAATTTCAAATACAGTGATATCGGTGTACTAAACTATGAGGATTACCTATGTCACCATAATAATATGTTGGTGTATCGTAAGATAGTGGTGATGATGATGATGATGATTACTGTAAGTGGCGTATGCTTGCAGTTCTTTAAACAATACCGAAATTTCTAAACGTGCATCTTTAAAGACTGAGGAGTTCTGTTCAGTACTTTTGGATCTAGGGTACACCTTGGCACAAAATTTTACTTACCTACTATAAAAGTCGAAATAACTATAAATATCCTTATAATTTTATTGAGTTATCTCGATTTCTAATGGATGCCATCATCAGACCTTGGTGACTAAGGGACCAATTACGAATTATATTCTTTACAACAATAAAAGAATTTTGAAAATGCTTCGACAAACGGCAGAGTAATGTTCAAAGACATACGTCTCGGTGTAAAAGACTATGCGAAAGTACATATTATTATCATCATAATGTGATGGTGTATGGTGTACTGAAGGCGGTGATGATGATGATTACTTTGATTGACATAGTGGCATATGCTTTCAGTTTTTTAAACAACGCCGTAATCCCCAAACATATATCTATAACGACTCGGGAGTTCTGTTCAGTACTTTTGGATCCAGTTATATCTTGGTACAAAATCTTTATTTTTGGTAGCATATGCCTGGACTTCTTCAGAAAAAGTCTAAATCACTGTCCATACAAATTTAGAGGAGTCCCCTCGATTCCTCATGGATCCATTAGGACATGGAGACATTAGGTCACTACTTTGGTGTCAAAAATACCAATTGGGAATTATACCCTTTACAGCAAAAAAAGATTTTTGAAAATAGGTCCACAGGCGGCGGAGTAATCGTTGAACGTATATTTTATTTTTATAAACAGCCGAATGTATAACCGCCTCCTTTTTTGAAAGTCCGTTAATTAAATTTTAAGTGGAGAGGAGTAACCAAAACGCATTAGTGAAAACCGCATTCAAATCGGTTAAGCCGTTGAATTCGTACGCGCAAAAACGTATATCGCGGGAGCCGTACATTTTTCCGCAATAAAAAGTAGCCTATGTGTTAATCCAGAGTCTAAACTACTACCATACCAAATTTCACCAAAATCCGTTCAGTACATTCTGAGATTAGCGCGTACAAACAGACAAACAGAAAAAAAATCTAAAAATCATTATTTTGGGTTTTATGTCATTCATAAAGTCCCCCTGAAATAGTTTTGCTCATATATCTTCCATGTGCAGACAGCGACCAGTTACGATTTTATTATATGTACCTATCGATTAACTATTATTTCTTATTTTTAAACACAGGACTTAGACCCAGAAAGCGACGACTACGCGAACGACGTCGGCGATGACATGGAATCAGTGGACGAAGACGCATCCACCAGTAAACCCGTGCTGGGCGTGACTCCGTCTGCCTTCACCAGGCTGGACTTCCGACCCGCCGTCATCTCAGCCGTAGATCCCATCGCCGCTACCAGAGAACGGCCGAAGATATTGGATGACTGTAAGTTTCACTTTTAAAATAATATTTTAGTACCATACAGTTTATCTAATTTTTTGTTTGGATAACCTATGAGCCAAAAAATCCTTTGTCCAAAAATTTTAAGAACTGCAGATGTACAAGATGAAGCTTGATTTGTTGGATTTTAATAAACTGTAGAGAGTAGAACTATAGACAGTTGGTTTGCACCATCTACGACCAACCAAAATAAGTCAATGAACTGGAAAATTATGATCGTTCCAGCCCAGGCAACAGCTTTCGAGCGTAAGGCTACACGCCAAGCTGCATTAAAAATGATTGGAACCATGGTGAAAGCTGCCAGGTGCTTAACTCCACAACCACGATGGCTGTCTGTGAGAAAGCTAGCACCAGCCGCTGACACTATGTAAGTTTCAATAATGTCATTAGATCTATCGCTCTTCTACTCAAAAGTTTTTACGTCTTTTGAAGCTGCTTCTATAGTTAAAAAAAAATAATAACAAAATTGGGGGATATTACCTACAGCTTGGTGTTACAGCTAGATTAATGATAGCTACCATATCTTACCATACTATATATAAATAATGAATGATTTCAGTTACATGCCGCCATGCGTCCAGCTGCACCGCTGCGCACCCGACTCCGGCTGCTGTCACAACGCGGGCGAGGTCTGCGCTCCGGTCGATGGTGAACATGTCGCGCTTCCGTTTTTGGTAACATCCTTATAGAATAAGTCATCAAACTTCTTAGACGACGCTATCTTGATTATCTCTCTCTCTCTCTGTCTCTATCTATCCCTCTCCCTTTCCTTCACCTTTTATTTGAATAATTACATATATTTTTTTTTTTATATTCGAGAAGTAATGATAAATAATACCTGTCCTTGTACAGAACACATAACCTGATAGATATTGTTTCCTACTTTTTTGTTTATCTTGTTCCAGCTTGACAAGGCAGACGGAAAAATAGTGCCGGCTAGAATGATGTTCTTTAATCACACTAAATGCTCATGTGTGTCGCGTGACACACTAGAAACTACCGAAAGAACGAAAATAGAAAGACCCGTCCTCGAGAGGGCACAAGAAAGTTCGGGAGAAAAACAAAACGACTGGGAGGGGTTCTCGAGGCAGTCCACAGAAGAGCCGAGACTCAAGATGGATGAGGAGGAAACGCCACCGCCACAGATGCTGAGGTAAAACCTTTTCTGACTTCAGCTCAATAGAATTCAGATAAAAATTGCGGTACGGTTAATGCCTGTAGCTATTTATCAATGTCTGAAACCTCCGTAAAGTAGAGGAGGAAGTTGTTGCTAGTAGATTTATTAATACTTAGTTGACGCGTAATTCCTGTTAATAACACATTTCTTATAATACCATTATGCTTAATTCTATCTTTTTAACAAATTATATTTCCAGATGCACCTGTCCCGTGCTGTTCCGGAGCCACGTGTCAGACGGCGTGTGCTCGTGCACGTGCGACTGGCCCGACCTCTCCCGCCGCCGCGACTGCTTGCACCTCTCCCGGGGACGAGAGCACTTCGGGCTCCGAGACCGCGTCTGTATAGAGCGCGGAGAGTGCCACATACCCACCTGCGTCAGCGGCTCCTACGAAGTCAACGAGGGCAAATGCCCGCACAGATTCAAGCGACAATCGCGAAGACGGTCGAGATACATGCAGAGAGGGTGAAAGCGTGTAGGGTTAAGCGGAGATGTACCTAATAGAGCCAGATCTAGACAGACGTGGCTTATTTTCTCAAAGCGAAACATGGGCGTACCCAGGTAGGGACAGGGGGGGCAGCTCCCCCCCCCCCCTAGAAGATAAAATAAACGTCAATTTTCCAATTTTCAATATACCAGACCGACCATCTTCTCGAAACAGGTATGAGCTGCTGCTGCTGCTGCCCTAGCTGAAATCCTGGGTACGCCCTTGATTAGCGAAATATTAATATTGAAAATAGTGTCCATGGGCGTATTGAACTCTACCATAACTCAAAAATTGGGTTAGATAACATAATATATTTGGTGTGTAATGAAATTTTTAATTTTGAAGAATATTGAATATGGTTTGTGTCCCCTAGAAGTAACATTACATTTTGTATTTGAGAAATTAAGCTACGTCCTGCAGCTGTAAGATCTTAGTCCATAATTAATGGTGCGTGTACTTATACAAGATTCTCTTAGCGTGTTAACACCGAGACGCAACAGTTCATAAAAATACAGCGCCGCGTCGCGTAACGTCTCGATGTGAGCTGACCCTTAGTTTATTTTACCTAAATGGTTTTTTAGACCTTCATATTTTAAAGTACACGTAACAAGCCTTATTAAAACCATTTAGAAATATTATTAGAGGCTAGTGAGAACTGAGAACCTTAAAAACTAATCGAATAAGTGCTTTCAATTGAAAAAATCCATTAGAATTATATTCTAATGACCAGGTATGAAAAGCATAATAATTTTAGTAGGTACGTAAGTGAGAGAGCTCGTGTCTTTTAACTCTGATAACAAATATAAAAACATTCTAAGTTAGCAAATCTACCTAGTATGATATAATTCTACATAATATTATTAATATTACTATAAAAAAATAAAGTTTAAGATTAATTAGTGCCATAATTTATTTTTAAGTTAAGATAATTCAGTATACTTTGGAAGATTTAAACATTTAAAACCTAAGGAATATTTGGATTTACCATGCTTACTATATCAGTTTTTTAAGTAAAAACCTTTTATGTAGTCGTTTTTTAAGCTATTAAAACTTTGTATTAATTTGTGTTTTCATTAAATCAATAAAACTATTTAATTAATATTATAACTACCAATATCCAGCGAAAAAATACTCACAGCCTGCAAGCAAATGTGTATGCTATGGTTTATCCGCAAAGTATCGCCTGATTTTAGTAACTCGTCAATGAAACAAAACAATTTGAGTTTTATTTTTATTCAAATAAATAAATGTAATTCAAAATGTAGATAAATGCGCCATACACTTCTGTAATATCTTATTTAAAGTAAAAAGAAAGGGACATCGTTTAAATGATGTACTTCATTTAACAGACTGCGTACAGCGTACGCTCTACATGTACTAACGAACAAGACGCCGCTCGACCAGGCGTCAGATGAAAATATCTTACCGTCGCGCGCACGCACACATGCTCAGATGTGAATACGTAGTTCAACCACGTCTGCAGACGTCGCGGTCACTTCCTGTGTTTAAATAGTTTGAGGCGTTCTAGTGCAAAATGCTTAGAAACTCATCGGACAGAAACTTTGTCGATATTGTACAAACTGTGTTAGAATGTACAAACTAGGTAGCGAGCGTGCACAGCAGCGCCGTGCCGCGTGTTACCCAAAACTCCGGCGTCTCCTGGCCCGCGGGCAAGTCGACCGCCACCACGAACGCGCCCGCGCGCAGCGGGTAGTAGTAGCACGGGCACACGTATCTGTCTGAACGATACAAATAAGATGTACTCTGATTTATAAGCACAGTAAAATGATAGAAAGGTTCTTTGTTAGTACAAAGAAGGAAAGAAAGGTAAGACAAATAGAAATGTCATTTTACTGACTGAGATGGAAAATCAGAGTATGTATTTCTTGAAAGAAATATTATCTTGGTTCTAATAAAGTGTTAAACATTTTGTTTTTTTTACAACTTGTTGAAATATAATAATTAAATTCGTCAACCCTACTACTTTTTAGGGTTCTGTACCCAATAGGTAAAAACGGGGACCTAATAATGAGGCTTCGCTGTCTGTCTGCCTGTCCGTCTGTCGAGTAGATACATACTGCGCAGTTTGCGGCCGGTGGCGCGCACGGGCTTGAAGTGTATTGGCGACAATGGGCACACGAGCTGCATAGGCTGCGACTCCCGCAGGCAGCCCTCGCGCCGTTGCCAGCTCGCGCCCTCCAGGTACAGACCCCTGGAGACCAAGTCAGGTAATTAAACCGCAGTATGGCTTCAGCCAGTGTCAAGCTACAGCATTTGGTAAAGGTCAACCACCATGACTATTGAGTGTAGAGGGAAAGCAGATTATATCCATATGTGGTGTATAGACACCATGTCCATACATGAAAAATGTCCGTAAATATGCGGAAAATAACAGTTCCAAAACTTGCCATAATGGCGCTCGAGTCAGAAGAAGATATGATATGAAATAAGCAATAAGAGATGGAGTGGTTAGTAGCGAGTTAGTTAAGTTAGGTGGGAGTTATAATATATTTAACTCAACTAACTTTACTCGCATCTATTGTTGCTAACTTCATATTATACCCTCTTCTGACTCTAGCGCCATTATTTTCCTACTTTGGTTGGACACTTTTTAGCTTTTCTGCCTTAGAGGACCCTACACTCCATAACCATGAGGATGAGACTGAAGCCATTTTTTTTTCCATCGAATATGTTGTAATGTTTATATAATTCAAAATTAATGGTGTATCGAAGTGATTCTGTACCTGATATAGACTCCGCCGTCACGAGGCGGTCTGACAAAGGCGTTCTCCTCCAGCGGGATGACGGTGAATTCCCAGCACAGCGTGTCGATGGGCCAGCCCTCCGCGCGGGCTGTTGTCTGAAAAATATTATATTAATATGCAATGTTATTCTGCAGCCACATTAAGGGGTACAGAGGGACAAGCTAAAAATGCATTTGACCCGCAACGAAGTTAATCAGAAGAAAGTATTTGGGGAAATTACAGCCGGACCAGTAATATTTAAACCTGTACTGAGGGCGATTCATTTATTTATTGCTGCAACACTAGGAAAAGTTTACCAGAGCAATTAAAAGCTTACCAGAATAATTAAACCTCGCCGTATTTTCCGAAATAGGTTTTAATTTTTCTGGTCAGGCTATACAGACCGTTCTTGCTTTGCGACCGTGCTTTGAGCATGTTTTTTGTCACTACTGACCGTGAAGAAGATAACTACAATTTGTATGGCATCGAGTTAGTTACCGTTGTTTACAACTAGGGGCGTTGTTTCGATGCCATACAAATTGTAGTTATCTTCTTCTACTATCAGCTAGTAGTGACAAAAATTTTCACACAGCACACAGAGTTATTTTTACCTCTGACTTTATCCCGACGAGGAGCTTTATCCCGACGATCTCTCCGACGACTCTTATAGAAACTCCGAGGTAAAATAACTCTCTGAAGGGATTACGGAGTATACCTGTAGGACGGCGGCCAGCAGCGCGGCGGGAGCCACGAGAGCGGGCAGCCAGCACAGCACGGGCGGGGAACGGGGGGCGCGCGCCCACGCCGACAGGTGCCCGCCACGCTGCGAAAGCTCACGCACCACGCGCCCAGCGACTTGAGCGACGGACGACCTGGAACAACCAACCGCCGAGTAATTACTGAAAAAAAACTTCTTTATGTTACTGTAACATACATATTATGTGTATAATAATATATATACCTACAAACACAAAATGTCGGTCTTTTTGTTTACAATAACACAAAATTGAATGCGCTTTATTTAGTTGTTATTTTGTCTTTACCTAGCAGCCTTAGATTTACAGTTACCTTTTTGCCAAAACGTCGGTACTTTGCCTTCATAGATGGACGTATACATCGACTCCAATTTTTCCGACATGACTACCAACCCTTCGATGGCACGTCGTAATTCCTGCAAAGAAAAGTTAACGTTCTTAAGCTACGTTTTTAAAACTCTGAGCAGCGCCGTGCGTTTTAATAAAGTGAGTATGTACCGTCTATTATTACACCTTTATTCTTTAAGCTTACTTTAAGTCCTCTGATAATGCAAGTGAGAAGTTTATTGAAGTATCCGATCTCTTGCAGCAGTGACACACAGAGCGGCATCACGATCTCCGGTCCCATCATCTTCTCGGTTGTTTCCACGTCGATGGTAGACGGAAGCTTCGATAGCATTTCTGACGCCAACTCATCTACCTAAAACATTTTAATTTAATGTTTTATACCAGTTTTTCCCGTAGTTCGAGTTTTTTACTAATTCGTTTATTTGTTTTAATAAAAATATTACATTATCTACTAGAAATACAGACGTTAAATAATATAGTACTAGGAGTTATTAAAGTAATGCGCATACCTTTTGATCTTCTCCGCCTCCTCCTCCCCCGCCGCCGGTGGACGCCAGCGAAAACATTGTGGAGCACAGCGTCATGGCATCCTTACAAAAATAATAATATTATCAATCAGAATTCTTACATAATAATATATTTTAAATTATAAATTCAGTGGACAAAATACACAATGTATTTTAGGCATATGGTGCGTTACGTGCGTGCACGCTGTCGTTACACGGTATGTGATTTTGTCACAAGTAGGTAGTACAGATTAAAGAAAGAGGAACAGACAAACAGCTACATACTATAGCATAGTGTAGGTACATATTGCCGGCTTTTGGGCGCGCGTTACCTGCGCCTGCGTGGCGACATCGGCTGCGGCGTGCTGGCCGGCAGACTCGGCGCGCTCACTCGCCGGCAGCAGCTCCATCCAGTCGCGGTACGACTGCACGCTGCCGTCGCGAGGCACGTGGTACGCCGGAATTGTCGACAATCTAAAGCACGTCTAGTAGAAGTAGCTTATAATATACTTATAAATTATTTTAGATTTAATACCTAAATGGCTGTTGAATATAATCATTATTAATTTAGTTTCAGGTTAATTATTATGAATAAAGGAAAAAAGTTGACAATATAATATATATAATGCTCATAGCACAACAATATCGCGCACCATACATTGTTATGGACACGTTCACTGTACTGTAGGTACTATATATTATTGGATTACTATACGCTATAAAATAGTGCGATACGCTATATCGTGCGCCCCCTCTTCCTCCTTCCTCACCCCCGGCCGTCCCGCAAGCTAAACGAGCGATACAGCCATACTGAGCTTGCTATATACTATAAATGCTTGCGATAATATCGCGTAATATGAACGCCATGCTATTTAGTTATAGTATAGCATTAGGTCCTTCTTTGCTATACTATATACCATAATAGTATAGCGTGGTCTGAAATGAGCTTTAAGCGGTAAGATCGCCATTTTGCACATTGGTTTTCCAGATATACCGAACTGTATTATATTTTTGTAGTTGTGCCAATTAAGAATTTATTATTAATAATACTTATATGTAATAATATACGAGACTTGAATGTGAAAGCTACGTGGTATCCATAAGAACTGATTAATGGTAAAAATTAAGAACTATTTGATATACGCGATGAGCACGCGCTTGTCCCAGTCGTCGGTGATATCTACGCCGTAGTTGATGTTGGCCAGCAGGTACATCAGGCAAGGTAACCGACCTGTAAAACGGTACATCCATCGTTTCCAAACAGAAGAACTGGTTGATGTACGCGATGAGCACGCGCTTGTCCCAGTCGTCGGTGATATCTCCGCCGTAGTTGATGTTGGCCAGCAGGTACATCAGGCAAGGTAACCGACCTGTAAAACGGTACATCCAGCGCTTCCACACAGAAGAACTGGTTGATGTACGCGATGAGCACGCGCTTGTCCCAGTCGTCGGTGATATCTCCGCCGTAGTTGATGTTGGCCAGCAGGTACTGATAGGCAAGGTAACCGACCTGTAAAACGGTACATCCAGCGCTTCCACACAGAAGAACTGGTTGATGTACGCGATGAGCACGCGCTTGTCCCAGTCGTCGGTGATATCTCCGCCGTAGTTGATGTTGGCCAGCAGGTACATCAGGCAAGGTAACCGACCTGTAAAACGGTACATCCAGCGCTTCCACACAGAAGAACTGGTTGATGTACGCGATGAGCACGCGCTTGTCCCAGTCGTCGGTGATATCTCCGCCGTAGTTGATGTTGGCCAGCAGGTACATCAGGCAAGGTAACCGACCTGTAAAACGGTACATCCAGCGCTTCCAAACAGAAGAACTGGTTGATGTACGCGATGAGCACGCGCTTGTCCCAGTCATCGGTGATATGGCCGCCGTAGTTAATGATGGCCAGCAGGTACATCAGGCAAGGTAACCGACCTGTAAAACGGTACATCCAGCGCTTCCACACAGAAGAACTGGTTGATGTACGCGATGAGCACGCGCTTGTCCCAGTCATCGGTGATATGGCCGCCGTAGTTGATGATGGCCAGCAGGTAACGCAGCGCGTCCCACGGCACGTCCTCGTACTCTTCGAGGTAGCTCACTAGGAGACTGTCCGATACCTGACATTATGAGAGAATATTATTACAAAACTGTTATAATGATTCCTTAAGAAGCTATTTCGATTTCTTCCGTCACTATAATGACCAACTTGTCTGGAGTTCTATTGCCATTATTATTACAATTTTACACCACACACGAATAAAACTCACTCTTGCCACAATGTAGGTACTAATTACTATTTTGAAAAATATATGAGATTAGAGCATAATAGACTTCCAAAGTAAAAATGCACAAAAAAGTATGAAATAAAACTTATATTATGAATAACTAGCTTTTTCCCGCGGCTCCGCCCGCGTTATTATAGTATCGGGTATCTCACGGGAATACTGTACTTTTTCGGGATAAAAATTAGCCTATGTTTTAATTTCATTGAAATCCGTTTAGTAGTTTTTGCGTGAAAGAGTAACAAACATCCATCCATCCATCCTCACAAAATTTCACATTTATAATAATAGTTGGATTCCCCTTTTAAATTCGGCTAAAATGTTCACCATTTCCTAGTAGCTTTCCATCTACTTAAAAACTGTGTTTTATTATAATGAGTGCGTTTTTAAGCTATTATGTTATTTCTAAGGGTTTTCTTGTTTGAAGTATCACAGACGGCTAAGATATTACAAATTTTCATATTACGTACTATAATGTGAAATAAATATCCAGGCATCTTAAGAGAAAAAAAATTATTATCCTCGACGTCTGTGACGTCCTTTAGTCTGCAGAAAAAATGAAATAAGTTAAACTGAAAAACTTCTTAAAATCTTTATTTAAAATGTATTTAATAAAATTATGTACAAAAATAATGATTTTGGAAACACGAGTTTTCTTTTGAGACTGAATTTAAACTGATTTTTGTTTTACTACGATTTTATTCGCTTGTACTATAAAACATAAAGCTTCAAAATGCTGTAAGCAAATTCTTCTCGTACATTTAGTCCACGAAAAATTATTTGCGCAAGCTAGAATCCAGACATCCCGAATCATTGTAGTCAGAATAACATACTGATCAAGTCGATATTGATATTTTTTTGCTGTCACAGCCCTCATTTTTTCTGCAGTGTGGCTCGTTTATAAATTAAAAATGCATAATTTCAGGATAAGTTTATCCGCACATATTTTATTGTAATACAGATTATCGAATTTAAACAAAAGTTTGATAATATAATTGAATAATTATTTTTTAATAATTTGCAAATATTTCATGTGTTTAATGACTTAGTATTATGAAGAAAAACAAAATTGCAAATAGTTTACTAATTAATTAGTTATGTTTATTTATTTTGAAACACTAACAACAAGAACGAATATGAAATAGAATTTTTTATAAATGACTACTTTTAAATATTACCCTAAGTTAGGATCTTGTACGATTCAGTGGCAACACTTATTGACCGAGATGGTTTTTGTATGTTTGCTTATTTATTGCATTATTTGTTAATATTTAGACAAAATAATACTTACAGATAGAAATAGTTTATTAGAAGTTTCTGATCTCTTTTTACAGTAAAAAAACACAGCAATTCGGCATTTTTTGCTCCGGTTCGTCCCGTCTCACTGTGATTTGCCGAATACGTCAATAACGCGCGGCAACTAGTTTTATATAACCGGTATGACCGGCGGTCTCGTAACTTTGGTAGCGGAGAACGCCTGACAATGGCTACTCCGGTTGGATTAATGCTCTAAGAGTTTTAAACAACATAATAAATTAAATATTATCCCTATAAAGTTTATAGTCTCGGTTTTTACTCGATACTCGGTTATTACTAATTATTTGCTATTGTTTTTATTTAACACATTTATGACTATTCTCACAATACCGGGTGTTTTTTCAGTCAGTGTCCAAACTTTCAGGAGTGAATAAAACTTAGGCATTTTCATCCGTTATTGGATGATTTATACAGTATTCTTCGAACGAAGTAACCACTCTTGTAATACTGTAGTGCCTACTGCCTGGGACAGTTGGTTTTTTAAAATGTCGTATGGTTGCCCAAGCACATACGGCATTCTCACAACACAGTCAACCTGGTCCAGAGGAATGACTGGTCAATACGTCTGGGGCCAACCATGTGCGAGTTTCCTCACAATGTTTTCCTTCGCCGTTAGAGCGTCCGTATAATGTACTTGAGATCTGAAAAAGCCTCATCGGTACACGCCACAACCTGGGAATCGAACCTGCACTCTCTCGAGTGCAAATCAAACGGTCTACTCCCTAGGCCAGGAGTGAATATACTCTTGAACATAAGCAACTTTTACTATGGGATAATCTTTCCTACTTGAAAAAAAAATCGGCTGTTTCATACAAAAGCGTAGCCCTTTTAGATAGCATTTTGTAGGAAACAGCTGATTTTTTCTCTCTCTGGTATACCTCAAAATCAGAGTCATTGAAACTGTAGACAGCGTTGTATCCCAGCTGTCGGAATCTTTTGCGCGCTATGAGCGTGCAGTGGAAGAAGGCAATACAGAACAGTAGCCGCCGGTACTTGGGCGTCGCGTTGTCGAACTTCTCGTCGTTCACGTTAGCGAATAGACGGACGAGATTCCCCTTTATACCCTGTAATTATATATTATGTAGTTAGAAATATTTAAAATGCTTATATTATTAGTAGGCTCGGAAATGATCGTCAACAATGAACATTTAAGGACAAAATTAAATGAATTTAAAATATTCATGAGCACCCAGAACCGGCGAGCATTTATGTACTCCGGATGAAGCATAAAATAATGTCAAAAAGCTATTTGCCCAAAATAATTAATAATTAATAATGCCAGCAACAGACAACTGAAATAGAGGGTATCTAAAACGTTAAAGATTTCCTTTAAATCCGGTTACTACTTTGTGTTATTATGACGTGGACATAAGTGAAAAAAAAAATACCTGCGGCGGTTCAGTGGTCATCTTGATGCTCCGCTGCAGGAAGCTCAGCGGGAATTTGGGGTCGGGCATGGACGACAGCCACAGGCGAAAGCGCGGGTGCGTGCCGGGGCTGTCCAGTCCGCGCAGCCGGCTCAGCCACTCACACGCCAGGTGACAGTTCGCCAGGAACACCCATCCGCCTTCTTCCATGCCTTGTGTTAGGATTCTGAAGAAGTTGTATGCGTCTATCTGTATCGCACGCGCATAATATCCCACTCGCAAAGTGGCATTGACCACCGGTATTATAATATTATAACGAGCAGTACGAAACGTCAAAGTATCAATCAGGTTTAGTCCAGTCCTGACTTCAAAGTAAGAATTTAAATAAATCTTTGTGTCTTCAATTATTATAAGCTACATGTTAATTTGTTTGTCATAAATAAATAATAAAACAATAAATCATTATCATACCTATGAGCCGCTTCTGCCTGGCCCTGCCCAAGACTTAGGGACTGGAATTTGTCAAAAATCTTTAAGTCTATAGCCAGCTGAGCGAGGTTGGCAGTAGGATCCACACCGGGAGATAACACGAAAAGCAGTGACGTCTTCCAAGTAGACTCTTCCCAGGCAGCCTATAATTCATATCAAAACGTAGATGTCAATACAATACACATAGAGCAAATAAATAGTTTAGAAGTAGAAGTCAACCTTTCAATCAATGTTTTTAAAAAGTTCTAAATTATATTTTATAATACATTTTCCCCCTTACTAATAAAAAGATTTACGCAATGGATAATTTAAACAACGTTGCTGTCTTTGTCTGTTAAGTGACTTTTCCAACGCATCAGACAAAGACAGCAACGTTGTTTAAGTTATCCGTTGTGTAAATATTTTTATTAGTAAGAGGGAGGAAGTATAGTAAAGCAATTGCAACCCATCCTCCTGTTTTTCAACGGCTTTTACTAAGTAGCCTGATAGTGTAACTAACATCCAAGAAAACTCACCCGTATGTCCAGCACGGGCGGTTCGATGTACCGCGGGCCGAGCGCGTTGACGACGAAGCCGGACACGCACGCTGCCACTCGGTCCGCGCGCAGCGAGCGTACCACCAGCATGCGCTGGAACTCGTTGCAGATCTCGTTCCAGTCGCCTGATATTTATTATATTATATTAATATCTCCTCAAATGCGGTATTATTAGTACGTCGATCAGTGCTTAAAGATAGGGAAGGAGGGAGACCAGTTACGTTCAATATGCGCGCACGCATTCATATTTCAAGAATGTGCTTTATTATTTTTATTAATTTACAGTAGCAGCTTTTTGAAAGACACACATTTACTTTGTGAAAGGCACACTTATTCCTACATAGCAACAAAAAAATTCTTCTAAAAGCATATTTATTAAAAGTTGATTGTAAAATTTAATAATATAACATACCAATAAGAGGCTGTGCCTCGGGCTCCGGGTTCAAATACCACTCTTTCCACTCCTTAGAGTAGGTCTCGAATGAGTCAATGATCCCATGAAATCCAGGTATTTTGTTTAGCTCTGTGATATTATCCCAACACTCATCAGGCAACCAAGCTTTAAAAATAACAATATTATTATGTTTTTATCTGTTCCAAGTTAGAAGATAATAACAGCACAAAAGATTCTTAGTGTAGATGTTGCGCTATAAATTTGTTATATCTGTACAATTTTTATTGTATTTTATAAAATTTATAAAAGAATTTAATGGTAATAAACAACTTTTTTGATTTTAATAAATTGTATTTACAACAGCATAATAATACTTTTTAAATATGATTACATCATTTTAATGGAGTAGTAACAATAAATACACGATGAAGAAATAAATTTAATTACCATATACTCGTTACATTTATAAGTGCTGTAAAGGAGTACCGAATAAGTTAAATGAAGTCAATACCTATGCGGACTATAATACTATCATACTTGATGCAATTATCAAGGCTCACTAAATATAGGTGATGACCGAATATGGGCCCAAATTTATTCGGTTACTCAGAAAGTCGAAAAGAAATAATTTGGAGTTCTCATTTGAATACAGTTAAAACTAAAGGTAGGACCGCACTAGGCGGCAGCGGAGCGTGGCGACGCGACGAGTCCCTACTTGTAATACCGCAATAGAGTGCCGCGTCGCGTAGTTCCACTACCGCGTACTGCGTTATATCTCATACAATTTCATACAAAGAACATTTGGCCGTGCCGCGTCGCGTAGTTCCGCTGCCGCATAGTTAGGCCTAGTGCGGCCCCACCTTAAGACTAAAATATAGCCTAACACTACAGCTAAAGACTGCATACAGGTCCAACTAACTGGTCGGGTTGTCCGGTTGCTCGGATCGATCTAGAACAATGCCACCCTTAAGCAGGAAGAAGTACTCCTGTGTACTCATCTTGCCCATTTGGAACAGGATGCGAGTCACGATGTGGAAGGATAGGAGTAGCTTGTGTCGTTCGAACAGCGCACGACATGTGTTTCTTAAAAAAATATATTACTTGAAGCAGTGTGGATATTATTGAGTATAATCTATATAATATAGTAAATACTAGAAACAGCCTCCGTGATCCAGTGGTTTAGAGCTCGGCACTCGACTCAGAGGTTGTAGGTTTGATTCCCGCGTTGAAACAACAAAAATTGTTGTTTCCAATTTTGGTTACGACACTGCTGGCCCATTACCTGATTGTCTGACAAGAAAGATGATCTATGCGTTGGATGGACATGTAAAAAGTAGGTCCTGCGCCTGTTCTCTCTCCAGTGGTGTCGGTTATCCGTCCCACTAGGATTCGAGAGTAAAAGGAAGGGGAGAGTGCTCTTGTACACACTTGAGCACTATAAGTTGAGTATAAGAGTTTCAATGAAACCGGCCACCGTCACTTTTGACACTTCTGGGTTTGCGAGTATGTCTATATGGACAGATAAGCAATATGTATATCCCATTATAACTTGCTCCAATATATAGCACCTAAATTTTAATTCTTCTTACGCACAATATTCGAATATTCAATACACATTACGATACTAACTTGTAAACGGCAAAAGTGTGGAACTCATTAAGGTTGTTGATTCTGTCCTCTAGCTCTTGGCTCTTGGGGCTACGGTCTATGGAGTACGTGAACAGATCTATGTAAGCCTCTAGAGAGAACTGGTACATGGGGTCTATACGGGACAGATCGTTAAGGGCGAAGAATAAAACTGAAGCTCTCACCGCTACCGGTACGTAGCCCTGCAAAATCATTATTAAACATTTATTAATATTACATAATATATTATTTATTTGCTGTTTTTGCGTCGCGCATCACAATAGCAATAGGCAGAACTTTTTCTAACTTACACTAATAATATTTAGCTAAGATAACATCGTATTATAAATGAATTTATATTTACCACACACAGTTTATAGTGTAGATTAAGGTTACTGTAAAAATATAATTATGGTCCTAAATGCTACATTTTATACCGACATAATCTACATTTCTCATAGTAGGGATAAATAATTATTTTTAAACCTAAAAAATTTCATTTCGACCTACCGCTCTCGCTTTATCAATTTCCTTCTCAGTCTCGTGTGAGGTCACAAGCGCCTCTTTGACTTCGAGTGAGGTCCTCTGCGAAGTCTGTAGCGTTACAAATAGTTCGTCGTTGTCCAGTAGAGGCACCTGCGATTCGTACATTATGCGGAGTAGGTCGTTCTCCAAGTCAATCTATAAAAAGTAAAATGTGATTGTTAATCAATTTTTAGACAGATACTTAATACACATGTTCTAAATAATAGGTCTTTATCTATGAAATTGCCGTTCTGCAGTACTGGCCATTTCAAATAAAAATAGTTTTTGTTTGACTAAGAATTCAAATTTCAAATTAATTTTATTTTAAAAACATGGAATTCTTTTTCCAAAAGTAGTCATTTGTTTAATGATTAGTGTTACATTTTCATCGCCCTCATCGCTCCGTCATCCGCCCTACTCACCAGACCTTGCGCCTACAGACTACTACTTTTTCCAGAATTTGGGTAACTTTTTGGCGGGAAAAAAATTCAATACCCGAGACCGCGAGGCAGTACAAAATGCCTTTGAAGAATTTGTTGCCCCGTCCAGCTGATTTCTTAAGAAGGGCATCAATAAACTGCCACTGCGTTGGCAAAGATGCATTGATTGCATGGGTGATTACTTCGATTAATACAAATAAAAAATACATGAAAAAAATTCGTTTAATTTAAATACATGAAACAAATTTTCATACAAAACGGCAATTTCATAGGTAAAGACCTAATATTATACCCCCGGGAGTGCAATCCGTGCGGATGAAGTGTCCGTCACTTCATCCGCACGGATTGCAGCAAAAGCTCGTTTTTTGATAATTTTAAACTTGATTATGTAAAGCTGCTCACCAAAATTTTCTCATTGGCAGCTATAGTGTGCACTAGTTTGTCCTTCATGAGCTCTAGCTGCGGCCTCTCCCGTCGCACCACCGCGCCCAACAGCTGTGCCGTCAGTCCTTGTTCCTTCACAGAGAAGTTCACTAGAGTTGTCTTCGTCAATGTCTCTGGTGTGTAGGTGGGATTACCTAAAAATAAAAAAAAATAAAAAATTTAAGTATCCCCCGAATTTTCAAACTGTGAATTACAACACAAAAAGCTCTCAATTATGTAAGCTTTCAAACAAAAAACGAGATCAAAATCGGTTCTTCTGTTTGGGAGCTATGATGCAGACACACACAGACAGACACGTCAAACACCTATCTGTTTTCGTCGGTTGTTAAATATATTTTACTGCTGCATTATATATGTATATTATCGTAGGACACATAATATATAATACGTTCAATTCCAATTTTACCTAAACTTAAGCTTAAATTCGGCCAAATGAATGTGTGTTTCAATGATTTCAAAATTAAGGATGGGCTATGCGTATATTTGACAGAACAAATCTTCATACGAGAAAAAGTTACGCCATCTTGTTTTCACTATACCTAAAATATCAGCCATCTTGATTTCATACATACCTCAAATGTCAAAATGGCCCCAAAAACACCCCAAAAGTGGGTTTAAGTGGGGACAGTTTTTGCCATGACATACCTCGTCTATAATATACGTCTATGGTGTCATTGTTTTTCTTTATTGCACGTAACATTTTATAGGTAGCATTATAGGCACTAACAGCCTCCGTGGCCTAGTGGTTAGAGCTTGGGCTCTCGACTCGGAGGTCGTGGGTTCGATTCCCGCATTGGAACAACAAAAAATGTTGTTTCCATGTATAGTTAGGACAGTGCAGGCTGATCACCTGATTGTCTAACAAGAAAGATTTGAAGAAAGCTTGGCTCTCGGAGGTCGTGAGTTCGATTCCCGCATTGGAACAACAACAAAATCTTATTTCCATGTTTGGTTGGGATAATTCAGTCTGATCACCTGATTGTCTGACAAGAAAGATAATCCATGCGTCGGATGGGCATGTTAAAAGTCGGACCTGCACCTGATCTCCTGCCAGTCGTGTCGGTTATCCGTCCCACGGGGTTATGAGAGTAAAGGAAGAGAGAGTGCTCTTGTGTACTGCGCACACACTTGGGCACTACAAAATGACTCCTGCGTAACTGGCCTGGTTTCAATGAAACCGGCCACCGTCACCGGAATCGGTGTGGGTAGTTATTATTATTATTATTATAGGTGCTATTGTCTCTTTTGTTTCAACATTTAGATCTAATTGAAAACGTACGGAGTTATTCTCCGTACGTAAATTATCATTTACCTAATTTCGTTGTAAGATACATCTTGAAATCATTGTGGTATGATACCATCTTCTCGTTAAACTTAATGACCAAGCTGCTACCTATCTTTACAATCGCGCGATCCAATATAGGACCAATAGAAGGATCTAGAACATCTCCGACGTTCTGTATAATGATCGGTTTTCCTTCTGACAGGCATGATTCCATGATTTTCATGTAGTCTGGCTGCCCGAAGTCTACAATCTGAAATAAGATTAAGATGTTATAATTTAAAAAGCCGTGACTGAGAAACACAGAAAAATTCGATCTCAGACAACTCTGAGTTGACCCTGTGACTAATGGACAATCGACAAAAATATTCCGATTATAATCGTTTTTATTTGATTTTATGGCCATTTACCTGAATATTGTTTTTCTCTTCGAGGTGGGACAGCCAAATTAACGCTTGGCCTTGCGGATCTACAGCCAGCGGCCAGCGAGTCGCACGCACCACTATTATACCGTTCTCAGCACTGAAGTTATCATCTGTCATAAATGGGGGAGTTTTTTTTTTTAATGGGAATTTGGGGAATCATCAAAATCGGACTACTTAGTAAAAAGTTATGCGTGGATGACCACTAAAAAAATACGCGTTGACGTTGACGTAAGAAAAGCGACGTAAAAGCAACCGTTACAAACAAAATCATTAAAATAATCAAATCACTTAATACGTTGCGTAATAATTCAGCATAATATGGACAGACTTCTATTTAGAAAGGAATTCTAAAAATTCGACCCCCAAGGCGAAGAACACACGGAGTTTTCACCCGCGCCCGCCGCAGTTGCGGGCCCGCTACTTCTGTAGAATGCAGATATGTAAAAAATTAAAGCACGCTCACGGCGCGTTTTACACCCGCGGTGTGCGCGGTTGTTCACGGGTCCCGCTGCACCGGCGGGCAACTGGTAGAATCGCGTGAGCCGCACTCTGCGTTCGGTTTGCGGGCGAAATTGAGAAATTCTATGGTAAATATGTATTTGCCTTTTTGACAACCGTGCGTCCTGCGATCTTCGCCCGCTACGTTTGCGGGCGATAATCTCAACAGCGGCGGCTGCGTGACCGGGCAAAACCGCGGTCTCGTGAGTTTATAAATAAAACCGCAGTTCGACCGCGGTGGGCACGGGCAAAACGTGAGTTCATAGCGTAAAGGGGTGAAGTGGATGTTTTAAAATAGTATAGATAAATCGTAAACGAGATTTATCTGAGGAGAAACAGTTGCGAACCTGGCAATCCCATATAATTCCAAGACCTTAGAGTCGCATTATCCAGCAAAAAGTTCTTCATACTCAAGTCCATTGTCACTGGGATGTTTTCGTCAAATACCTTAAAAAACAATTAATTTCATATAAAGAGAAAAGGGACAAAAGTAACTTTTCTTTTGAATACTGTTTTCTCGGGAAAATCCTACTGCAAACCTTTCACTGTTGTTGTAAACAAAAACACACGCACCTCTCTAAACCAATCACTCATCAGATCCTCTCGATACTCAGAGATAAACGGTCCCAGGTACGCGACGAAGCCAGTCGCTATGAGACAGTCTCCTGGAAGGTTGTCAAACTCCTTATCTAGTCGCTCGACTGTCATCTCCCAGCGTTCTTTTTCACCTGAAAAAAAAATTTTATACAATAAGAATATTATGAAGGTAATAATTCAAATCATACTTGTCAAAAATCTGCAACAATAATCTATTTGTATCAAATTCCATCCAAGTCTTTTAAGCCGTACTGACGATCTTTTGTAGTAAAGATATTATATCCCTTCAAAACCCTATCCCTTAAACCTACACTTTAACCACAATTTTTATAACACACCTATGACTCCTATAAAGCAGTGGGAATATAGTTTCGCCTGCCTCCATCATGAGGCGATCTGGCTCCTTCCTTAGCCCTTATGCCTCAAAGAAAAATCCTACACCATAAAGAAAAAAATTGAACCAAACCTGACAGTCCCGTAATCAGGGCTTCAGCACGTTCCAACTTCAGTTGTAACAGTCGCGATCTCTCTTCCAACTGTTCCTTCTGCGCCAACTTCTCGTCATACTCGCGTTGTAGACGCTCCAGCTGTTCGCTCAGTTCACGCAGTCGAGCTCTCGCTTCGGCGAGTATCTGTTGTTTCATACGCAACGATTCTTGCGCTTCTTCCAAACGCTCCTTCTTTGGTTTGACGATTCTAAATGTATTATAAATAAATATAAAGTTAAAAAAAAAACATAATTTATTAGGTCAAAAAATCATAAGTTTAAGAGTTACAAAATACACGCACATGAGTCCTCTTAGTTACCGTTTGCGAACGCAATTTTAAATTAAAGTAAGAAGCAAAGTGACCTAATAAATAATCTTTTTCGCTTTTTAACTTTGGCCATATTTTATAAAAATATACTAACTTGTAAACTTTTCCATATTTCTCGATGGCTCGGACCCATAGACACAGCGATTTGGCAGCGAGCGATACGACCCCTACTGCCTCCGGCTCAAAGTCCTCTTTGGCGGTATAAGTTCCGATCTTCTTCAAAGTCTTATCTGCTATGTTATCCTTGTCGAAATCTCGCAAACGATCCAAAAAGTATTGATCGCCTAGTTGACGTTTCGCTTCCCCCCAAGTTGGTTCTTTCTGTAAAATGAAAAGTACTTTATATAGTTAATATTAGGTCCTTACATATGAAATTGGCGTTTTGTCGTACTGGCCACTTTGATCTCAAATATATCTTCTTTGGTTAGGAATTCAAATTTCAAATTTATACCGCTATTTACTCGTGCATTTGTTTCGAAAACCATAATTCATTTGTTTTTTACTCTTTTGGTTTTTTCTTTGCGTCACTCTGTTTACAAAATGGAAAACTTTAAATATCGTATTATTTTCGAGTACGAGTTAAACCGTGGCACCAGTGCTGCAGAAATGGCGCGAAGGATTAATGATGTGTATGGTGGCGGTATCGCAAAGGAAAACACAGTGCGTTTTTGGCTCCAACGTTTTCGTTCTAGAAATTTCGACCTGCAGAACAAGCCCCGTAGATGGCCGGAGACCAAAGTTGATAATGAAGAATTGAAGGCTATTGTGGAAGCAGATCCATTGCAAACCACGTCCGAGTTAGCTGCAGGCTGCGGTGTTAGTGATAAAACTGTTTTAATACACTTGAAACAAATTGGGAAGGTGAAAAAGCTCGAAAGGTGGGTACCTCATGAATTGAGTGCAGCAAACCGACAAACGCGCGTCGACTGCTGCGTTAAATTACCGTAACGTTGACCGGCACAATAATGAAGGGATTCGAATCGAAATCGAATCATTAGCTGTGATGAAAAGTAGATACGATAATCGGAAACGATTATCGCAATGGCTGAACCCTGGCGAACCAGCCAAAGCCTGCCCCAAGCGAAAATTGACTCAAAATAAGTTACTTGTGAGCGTTTGGTGGACTAGTGCCGGTGTCGTTCACTTCAGCTTTCTTAAATCTAGCCAGACGATTACGGCAGATGTATATTGCCAGAAACTGCAAATCATCATGGAAAAGCTAGCTGCGAAACAACCGAGGTTGGTCATTCGCTCTAGGCCACTGATGCTACCACACATTGCACAACAGACGGCTACCAAATTAGAGGAGATTCAATTGAAATGTCTAAGACATCCACCGTACTCCCCGGAGCTTGACCCAACAGATTACCATTTTTTTCGAAATTTGGATAACTTCTTGCAAGGGAAAAATTTAACTCCGATGGGGCAGTCCAAAGCACCTTCAAAGATTTTATTGAATCCTGTCCGAATGGTTTTTTTTAGTAAAGGAATCAATGAACAACATATGAGATGGCAAAAGTGCATGGATAGCAATGGTATATACTTTGATTAAATAAATATATTATTATGTTTAAAAAAATCGACTTTATGTAACATTATGTAATAATATTGTTACCTTTAACAATATTAGCACCGCTTCCAACACCATTTCCACTTTTTGAGGAGGCTTAGCGTAGGATTTAACCTCGGTTATGTCTTTTTTGTTGAGAGCGTCTAGTGCCTGGAATGAGGTAAAAGCAATTTTAAAAATTATTTAATCTGTTTTATAATTGTGACATATTATCACTTTTACACTGAGCAGTGTGCGTAACATATCGCATGTTGTCGTCTCTGTTGTTGCAATGTTGCTCGTCCGTTCCGCTTTGTTGGTCGTCAATGCAGCGCTGCAGCTCGTCCGTGCGCTGCTGCACCATATCACACCCCACCTGTATGGCCTCTTCGAGCGCGGGCATGGCTGAGGCCAGGTCGCGCTTGGCCGCCTCCGCGAGCTTCAGGCACTGCGCTTCCTCCTCCAACGTCTTGGCGGTGCGCGCGGCGACGCTGCGCTGCTGCTCGTCCGTGTTGCGTTGCTGCACGTTGATCTCGTTCATGTACTGTACGCACTGCTCCGTATACTCAGCAACTTGCACCTGCGCAAACGATTGCAGTATTGTTTATTCATGTAGCTTACTTACAATTAGTTTCTATTATGCAAGTAGCTTGCTTACAAGTTACAAGACTCCATGATGCTTCCATCATGGAGTACAAAAGTTAAATTAATAAGTTATTCGTAACTTGAATACAAGTTTCATGTTACGTAGAACTTGTTTAGTGGAAACGAAAACTTACCTTGGCCGTTGCCAATTCTTCAGACATTTGACCGACTAGTGTGGTAGTTTCTTCTATTTTATTCAAACCATTCCTAAGCTTGTTAGCTTGGAGTGATATTTCGACTCGCTTACATTTGAGCATTCTGTAATCAAATAATAAATATGTTATTTAGTATCTAAATATTAGTATTGTATAAGGTTGTTCTAAATCAATTACGCTTAGGTATAAAATAACTAAAAATATACTAAATAAAAGTATTACATTCCTCTCTCTAAGGCGCTGAGGTCATTAACCTCACAGAAAAAGGCGATTTAAAGAAGGAGCAAAGAATTTGCTTAAATAACGTAAATACAATGAGCTGTGTGAGGTCAATGACCACTTTACAGCGTCGTAAAGAGGATAATGTAATTTTATTTAGTATATTTTTTTTCGAATTCTGTTAATTATTTTTCTGCCTAGACGTCTTGATATAAGCAGTAGATCTAATATCCCCAAAATATCCGTAATGATGGTTTTTAAATTCGTGACATCTGACAGCTTTTTGACACGACAAGTGTGACACGCCGCCTGGTGACAGAAAAAGAATCGAAAATTCTTATTGACCGTTTTTGATAACATTTACGCCAGCAGATGACGCTTTGTGTGCGTTGAGTCTGCTCCCTAGCGGCAGAAAAAATTCAACACCCTCATTGATTTTGAATCACCATATTATAATAATATTTTATTTCTTATTACAAATATTCACATTATATGACGTCGTGGTCATATAATGCTACTAGTCAAAATGCTTACTCTTTATATCCAGAAACTAGTTCTAGGTAGCTCGTCGGTGAGACATAGTTGGTGCGTTTCATTTCTTCCCACATCTTGAGAGAGTAGGCACCTACGGAGGAATGTATCAGCGACATTATAGAGGCGACCGAAGCTCTTAACGTGTCCTCTCGGCTCTCTACAACCGACTCCTTTCTTCGTACCTATATTATATGATGAAACATTAAAAAAGTAAGTACCTATAAATGTAAAAAAAAAAACACATTTTTTTAAATTACGAAACCAAGCCGCCGCGCCTTACTGGCGCCCCAGTAAGGCCCCATTAGTGCTTTGCATTGCGACGACGCGACGCGACGGAACGCAACGCAACGCACTAATGGGGCCTCAGCCTAAAACTTCATAACCATGACAAAATCAACTGACTCTTACTCCAGATTTATACTGATTCTGATATTGATTTTAGGTTTTATCTACGGAAAAATTCCTAGTGAGCTGAAGTTTTGTGTACACATTTATTACAGCCTTTTGTAATGAAGATGTGAAAAATCGACATTGATATCGTGCCGACTAAAAAAGTTATAAAGGTCAAAAAGTCACGAAATTCAGTTTTTCGCAAATATCTCGCGACCTTTTTCTCGGAGGTCAATAGAGGTCAGTATAAAAATTGTTTGTCGTGAAATTATCTACAAAAAATGCCTCTTGCATTTTTCTGTAAAATGATCCGTTTTTGGAGTAAAGCGCTGTGATAGAGACTAGTATGCCCTCACATACGGTATTGTATTATGTATATCGTACACCAAGGCGTAAACTCTATTGCTTTTTTATTAATGTTTGTAAGTGTCTTAAAAACTTCTATCTGATACTTGGGATTTTGTGAAAAATATACTTATACTAGCTATTCCCGCGGGATAGTATATTTTCGCGGGCGGAGGCGCGGTAAACAGCTAGTGTTTACGCCTTGGTGTACGATATACATAATACAATACCGTATGTGAGTGCATACTAGTCGCTTTCTCGGCACTTTACTCCGAAAACGGTTAATTTTACAGAAAAATGTAAGGGGCATTTTTTGTAGATAATTTTACGACAAAAAAAATATTTTTATGACCACTATTGACCTTCGAGCAACAGATCGCTAGATATTTGCGAAAAACGTTTGTGATTTTCGTAACCATTTGACCTTTATAACTTTTTATCCGGCACGATATCAATGTCGATATTTCACATCTTCAATACAATCCCGTAATAATATATAGCTGTATACAAAAATTCAGCTCACTAGTAATTTTTTCGCAGAATGGGGTTTAAAATGCCTAAAATTACTGGGCTATCTATATAATTTAACCTTATGTTTATAATATAATATTAAATTTTATTCTTAAGAATACAATTTCTATAAACGGTATTTTAAATTTCTTTTTAACAGTAAAAAGTACACAATATTTCCTATCAAAATGAAAAGGTTTAACTCTTTACACTTCACTACCACCCACGATGCGTCATAGTCCTCACTTAGCGTGCGCACACAATATAAGCAAATTTTAGATGTGTTCATGCAAAAACAAACTACCCTCGGGCCAGTAATGGACACTAGTAGATCGACTCCATCCAGGAAGCGATAGGCCACTTCCAGCAGCGCGTCACGAGGCCAGTCCAGGAACCAGTTGGTTGTGGTACAGTTTATAAGCGCTGGGTACTGACGGATGCGATTTCTGTTGAAAAGTAACAACAGATTATATGAATACCTCGACAGCTTCTAATCATGGGGCACCATAAAAAAAAAAATATTAATTATAACCATATATTTTTTTATACCACCCAAAGTGCGCATTCGAAAGTTGGGAGTTAGTTTTTCTATTACAAATAATTAATTAATGTTTGTTTTCTTTGATTTTATAAAGACAATATAAAGCATTCATTCTCTTTTTCTAATTAATTTATGGAGTTATTTCATACTATGTTCTACAAGAACAAGTACTTTTCAATCTATAAAGTACGACAATAGAAGAAGTACCGAAAACCCTCTCCAATAGGGCTGAAGCAGAGCACAATATGAAGATGATCCAGTACTCGCTCCACAAGGAACTGGTAGACAGTTTCGTTTGTTTGCAACAGGTTGGCACTTTTCATTGGTTTCTCAAGAGCTTGCTTAATCTAGAATTCACATGACGTCATTAAGTAGATAAGAATTTTGCAGCATTCTTGAATTTACATAACAACTAGTATCCAACAGATGTTCTGTCTTAACTATGAACTTGAATAAATAAATAACTACAAACCTACAACTTACACCTACTATCAACTCCCTATACCTACTTACTAACTACACCTACAGTCTACACCTACACCTACTGCCTAGTGCCTACCCCTACAACCTAGAGGTGATGTGAGAAAGAGTTATCGACAACTGAGAGATGAAGATTGTAACAATACTAAAGTCTCTAACAAACAGGTGGGGGTTGGTGTTAGAAGGCTGAAAATTAGGAGTTATATGTATATTTTAATGCCAAATAAAAATATTAAAAAAAAAATTAAGGTGGGTCACCCCTACCCCCGTATAAAAAATAGTTTATCTTATTATTTGGTTATATAAATCTACAAAATTTCATAAAAATCGGTCGAGTCGTTTCGGAGGTGATCTGTAATAAACACCACACACAAAAACTTTACATATAAGATTACGCGTATACGCAGATTGGCATAAGTCAGGGAAATGGGCTATCTAAGTTCTGCGCGCAGATTGGCGCGCCATCGATTTGTTCGATAAATTTATTGGCGCGAGAGATACGTACTTCCTCAAACTCATCAGGTTTATACAGGTTTGTAATCTCTCCTGTGCCGAGCAGGTTGTTGATGATTTCCGTGAACGTATCCTCGGCGATCTGCGTGTCGCTGAATATGAACGTCGTCTTCTTATTGTCCACACCGCAAGCCGTGTACACTTTCTATCAGGTTTTGAGATAAGTTAATGTTATAGTTACTTAAATTTAGTAAGTAGCCCAAAATATTATGTTTAAGGTTATTTTATATTTTGACGAGTTGTAGTGTTAAAACTATGAGAACAGAATTTTTTAACATTATGTCATTTAGTTCGCATTAGAAAAAAAAGTAATTTTTACAAAACAAGAAGTCAATATTTAGCAAGTAGGTACCTAACTAAGAGTTTAAGATTAAGTTGCCTGTAAACTTTACCTTTAAATCCTCTCGGAAATCTTTCACGCCGTATGTCTTGGTGACGACCACTTGGAACGAGTTAGACTCGCAGATGTAACACGCCAGTCGAGTCAAACTTTGACGTCCCGAGCCACCTAAAACAATCAATTTATCGATTTTATTTTTTTAATTAAAAAAATATATCATCCGCTGACTATTGACTTTGTGGACCGTTTTTTCTCACTTAGGGGCAGTTCACACCAAAACGAGACGATACGCGACGCGTCGCTGTACTTTAAGATAGCTATTCAAAATTAAACTTTCTTCACTACACAAAAATATACATACAGTTGCCGCTCGACCAGGCATAAGATCAAAATCGCTTAACAGCACGGATGAATCGTGCGTACACACAAATACGGACTTCAACCACGTCTGCAGTGGATGCGGTCACTTTCTATGTGTTTAATATTTTGAGGCGTCCTAGTGCAACGTAAAATGGTTAGAAACTGGTCGAGCCGGAACGTTGCCGATATTGTACCTATGCCCACGTTGAGAACGTTGCCCCGCGGCTGGGACAGCACGCGCGCGATGCGGCACACGTTCTCGATGGCGTCGCTGAACAACACTAGCTGCATCTTCACCACGCCCGGGCTACTATTGTATTCCTCCAGCTGGTTCTCTATGTACCTGCGAATACAGACAATATGTTGATCAGTATATTTTATCTCTATTCCATCAAAACACAGCTCAAACTACTTAACATATTACGCTAATAGTTGGCACGCATTTCATATGATTCCAATACAGAAAGTATTTTCAAATTTCTCCTCGTAAAGTATTGAAGCGGAGGTTCTAACTATGTAGGTAATAAAACTACAAAGTAGCGAGCAAAAACTAGTGTTTTCATAGCAAATCTTGTGCCATCAAAAGGATACTAACTTCCGCAACACCTTCGGATCCTGTATGTCCTCGTATATCTCAAACGGGTTGAGGAAGTGACCGAATATCGGCGGGCTCTTGGTCGGGCAGAGCGAGTGGAAGGTCAGCTCGAAGTGCTTGCCGAGCATCTCGCTGATCTGATTCATGAACCAATCACGATCTCTAGAAAATCAATATTTAATTTTATATAAAACACTTGGTTACGCAGTTGTCTGGAATACTGTTCTGAGGTTCGAAACCCTTTATATATACATGCACTACCTTTGATATTTTTAAAACCAGAATTGAGTCTATGAAAAAACGTTTCTTAAGTTTTCTTCAATTTAAATGCCAACCTTAACCTTCCAGACTATGAAGCGGGAAACCGAAGGTTTCATATCCTTCCGCTATATTACCGTTGAAATATTTTAGTTTATCGAATTGAAAGACATGGGATTAGTTTATAGAATTAAAAGTAATGGGGTTCAATCGTGGTGCTTTCAGAGCAGTATTACCTCACCAATATAATTTCCTTAAACATTAGGCTGAATATAGGTGTATATATATATGGGCCAGCATACTCGATGACAATGAAAAATGAAAAATTTTATTTCCAAATGAAACAAAAAAACCTTTTTCGAAAAGTCAACAGAGAAAGCTACCACCGGTTCAACTCTAACCCGCCGAGAAGAACAGGCGTAAGAAACTCGTATCTTTTAGCAAAAACATGAAAATTGTTCTTTTAATTTAATATATATTTTACATTGTAAACTTAAATCTATGTTATATATATATAACAAAAGTCAAAAGTACACAAGTACATGGAGACAGCCTTGCAGGGGTGTATCTTGTTCCCAAGGTGTGCAATGGTTAACAAAATCATTTACTTTATAATAAGCTTTAGCACACAAACGTTCTTTGACTACTTTTTTAAATGTATCAATAGACATAATATTATGTGATGTTATAGACAATAATTGTGTCGTATGTAAAGATCCATTTATATTAGACGCTAGCCTTGGCAGCTTTAAATCAGCAGACATGTTTGTGAACTAATTCAAATTTATCAAGGGCTAAGTCGGAACATTATTGCATTACATAATTTAAATTAATACACATTGTTGCATTATTTACAAGCCACCAGGAGATAAGAAACAGGTCTCTCATAAAGTAAACGTAAAAAATAAACGGAACCATAATATAGAACTTTACCTTCCAATAAAATTAATATTATGTTCCAAGAGGTCCAAAGTCCTAGAAAGGGCTTCCTGGTGTTCAGCCTCATCATAATGAGACACTAACAATGATCAGGTATATCAAATATGGCAGCTTGTGGCCTTTCATATTATAGTTCACAGACTTACCAGAAGAGGACGCAGGGAGCTGATCTGTAACGGTAAACGACATCTAGCCGTGGTAATGCGGAAAGAAGACGATGTACACTCATAAAGGACTTTGGACGTCTTGGAACATAATATTAATTTTATTGGAAGGTAAAATTCTATATATTTTTAATTCTAAGTCTTGACAAATCAACTTTTTAAAATTAACTATATCTAAACTCACTTGTCATCAATTAGGCGGTCAGAGAAAACTCTGAAACACTCGTGAATCCACAGTCGCAGGAAACGAGGCTTGGTGTTCTGATAGTCTTTGTTACTTCGAAGCAAACCCTAAATATTATAATAGAGTACATATTATTATCTAATAGACATTGATATAACATTATTATATAATTAAGTACCAATTAATTTTTGACCATCCGTTTAGGTCCAGCAGGTCGAAAATGGCCACATTAAGTGTATATAAAAATGTGTAAATAGTAGGTAATATAAAACATCAACTGTTGAAATCCAATAGTTGATGTTACATAGTACGATTTACTTAACTTAATTTAAAACTGCAAATCATGAAAATATTAGGAAAGAAAATAATTACCTGGAATATTTTCGATAAGTCTCTCAGGTTAAACAAATAATGCATCTTGCTCGGAGTGGGCAAAAGTTTAGCGACGATATTGTCAAACATGTCTATGGTCGCTGCTAAAACCACTTTTCCTGAAATTAAAATCATAAGTGAGCTCGCGTTAAGCAATTACTAGTCTGTCTATCCTTGTTTTCTGTTCTAAGGGAACGTAAATTTTACAATTTCAATACCTTTGGTATTCATAGGCCGCAATATTTACATATCAACAGTAAATAAAATAAAAATATAAATATAAGACTTATAATAACTAGACAGATCATATTATTATCACACATACCAACAGACTTAGTCTCCTCGTCAAAGTCGGACAGATGTTGCGCTAACATGGCACCGAATATGCGAGTGAGCTGTGCGTGGTCCGGCGGCGATATGTATAACGCGTGGAACCGAGACAGCAGCCGCGCCGGCAGCGGACCGCGCGCGCCTCCCGGAGTGCCCGCGGAGCCGCACACCACCATGCCCTGACCAGAGACAATATAGAGTATCAGAGACTATAGACTGCTCCTATGAAACCAGAGTATAGACCAACGGTGAAGTCGCGACTGCAGCGGGGAATATTAGAGTTAGACTATAAAGAGCTCCTACAACACCAGAGACTAGACTACTCCCACAATACCGGAAACTATTTAGTTTGACGACACATAAAACCCAAGAATAAAGTCTTATAAGTAACTACTGATCGACATGTTAAATATTCGTTCCATAGGGTTAGACAAATATATTGTTTACTTGTAAATATCTTATTTGCAATCTGTAGAAGCTAGATTATGCTTAACTCTCACCTTAACATTTTTCTTCCATTGCTTTTGCCGGTCGAACCAGTAACCGTAATCGAACCACAGCCGCAGAAGCTCTAAGGGTGGTTGAGAGCCATACTCATCGCGCACCGGCATATTGATATCGTCCATGAAAGTTATCATCTTCTTCCCTGTTAATTTTTTTTATTGGCAATGTAACTAGAAAGTAAACTAATTAAGTAATAGCTACTTCAAAAGTTGTAACAGGTTTCATTTAAAACGTTCATAGAATTTCGAGATTTGCTTACCGCCAGCGGGAACATAATTGCCTTTCGTTCTCTTCTCTAGTCGAGCTTCTATAATATCTTGAACGTTGGCGGCAGTAGTCTGCGCTGATACGTTGATCACTTGAACGCTGTACCTATAAAACATTAAGAGTTTTATAAAGGGTATACTCCTATTGCTACGAGAAAATTAAAACCTTTATTTTGAAACCATTTTCAGTGTTTTATTAATTACGGTTCAATAACAGCCATACATATTAGGGGTGCAAATGATTTGTTTTCACTCCCCAGATGTCCATTTCACGGATTGACAACGTTCTACCAAACACCCTGTATAAGCGCCTCTCACTTGTCGGGGTTGAGCTTCTGCAGAGCGGCGCGCAGCAGGCTTGTCTTGCCGCAGCCGGCCGAGCCACCCAGCAGCACGGCGTGGCCGGCGCGCAGCTGCTGTGCGCACACCCACGCCACGCGCACCAGCTCCACCGTCGGCACCAGAATCGAGTGGAAGCCAAAACTGTGTGACGTAATAGTAACGCAAATAAGTGTTCCAAATAATAGCGTCAGTAGGTAAAGAATTTAAAAAAATATTAGGCTTAGTTATGACTGTGATGCAGTATTTGCGGCACCAAGGGAAGCGACGCCGTTTGAGATAATTTTCCTGAGTAAGTTAGACTGGTGATAAGGAGCTCAACGTATTCACTTCCTACAAACAACCGACGTGTTCATGCCACACCCATTTTTATGGTTAAACCATAAAAATGGGAATTCGAATGTAGTGACAAAAATACAGAAATTTCTTAAATAACGTATGAGTCAAGTGTCAACTGATCGTACTTTGGGTTAAATCTCCAGTCATCAGGCAGCTTATCCTCCCAAAGCCTGAACTGTCTCAGTCTCTCGTCCACGAAGTAGTCGTAAACGGTGTCTTTGAGCGGAAATATGCCCTCGTGCTCTCGTATCCAGTTGTCGATTTTCTTCCGCGAGTCTTCGTGCAGCGTGGCGCAGACTGACCAGATCATTCTAGAAGAAATTAAGTTAGAATCATCATCGATATAAATAGTATCTTCAATACCACCAAATTTTGAAATCGCTTTAATGAAACCTTTTTTTTTCTATTCGGTTCTTAGATGGTGTGCTATCTATAATATTTTGTCTGATCTAGCTTTTGCGCCCAGCTTCCCCTCGTCTGCCCTTAAGGGATGAAACTTGAAATATCTAACACGAAGGGTGTGAAATATCAAACAAAAGGCTTACGCGATGCCAACGTCATAATGACTGCTTGCCGTCCAGGGCGATCTGTTTAATGATTTTAAACTACAACCATTAAAAAAACCGATGCATTTTTTAACTTACGCAAACAAAAACTTCATCTTCGAGAACCCCTCATTGTCCTCCTGGTCGGGTGCCGACGCGGTCGGCGCGGGGCCGTCCAACATGCGGCACATGGCACGCACGCCGCTCAACTCCTGTCCGCGCACGCTGGAGCCCTCCATCAGGTGTAGCCGCTTGTACTCCAAGACGGGTGTCAGGATGTTCATAAAGTGACGCCGTAACTGAGTTTTTATATATAGGTATTAATAAAATGCTTTTGAAACTTGCATCCTTATTCTACTTGGAACTGTTAGAACGGACTTTTTAAAAGACTTTTTTAAAAAAGAAAATTTATTGAGCTGGAAAAGATTCACAACACAAATTTATTTAACTGGATTAAACCATACATTAGGAGATTAGATATGCGTCCGTGGTGGCCCGTGTCTAGCTCTGAACTGACTCGCAGCTCAAACCTACTAACTAAGATGACAGAGTAGTGATGATGTATCAGCACTCCCGTCAGCAATTCTAGGAACAGCATAGGGATGTAACAGCCCCCTGCGTAAAATAAAACTTATCGGTAAAGGGTAAGTTTTTATAGAACTCTTCTAAGTTGGGGTAAAGGAGTGTCCTCTACAACTGGTTTATTACCAGGAGGTTCGGTTTGTGTACTTGAATTTAAATTTTGAGTTCTAGTCAAGAGTGGACGCTTATTTAATCTCTTCCATAATTTAAAAATAGTAAAGATTAAAATTATAACAATAATACAATATGTTAGAATAGGAAAATGGGAATTATATTCTAAGAGTGGGTCAGGCTTATTTATGATTTTATTAACATCGGTAATTATTTGCTTATTAGCTATATCAGAAAGTTTTTCTAAGTTTATATCTAATAGTTTTAAAGGAGCTGATTTTGATTTTAATTTATTTAATTTTTCAGAGTTGCAACATGGATCATCAATAAGATTAAAGTCAGGTGCAATTGATTTAATAGTTAAATTAGAACAGGATTTATATGAAAATATTTTGTTTTTATAATAAGCTTTGCAGTTTGCCTGTAAGTTTAATATTCCAGTACCAATTAATCTATGTTGAGACACTTCTGAAGGACATTCTATATCGATTTTTATGGGTTGAGTTTCAACAAATAACCATTTACTATTTGTAAGTTCTTGCCAAATATCTATTTGTCCATAAATAAGCCTGGTTTCACATTGTTTCGGGAGAGTTTTGAATATTTTACATAATAATTCAGTTTCACAAATAGGTGTACTTTCAATTGAATTTACGTCCATATGACTACAAATATAATTAGAATTAATAGTTTTCACACAGTTATTAATATTATTTAGACAGATATAAGAATTCTTATCTTTACTTACAGCTATATAGCTACAAGTAGGTACAATCATAGCATATGATTGAGGATCCACATTATCATGTGATACAGGTAGTGAGAAAGGTTTGTATAAGTTATACTCTATTCTTAAAACTAAAGGAATTTTAATAACAAATACAATCTTATTTTCTACATAATAACAGGACAATTGCGCCATATCAATAATGCTATGTATATTGTTTAAATTTAAGTTTAATGGTAGTTCTTGACTTTTCGGTAAATTTTTTATATTCTTTCCAAGTTCCGTATATATTTGTTTAGGAGTTAAAACAAATGGATGGATTGAATGACTTTTTACTAACATAATAGAATTGATTAAACTTTCAATTCTGAACGACAATGTAAATATACTAGATGAAAGTTCTTCGTAAAGTTCATTAAATTTCGTTTCTAATTCGATATTTAACATATTTTTACTTATAGAGTCAATAGCGCTATTCAAACAGATTTCATTTTCTTTAATTAACTTTAATGTTTTATTATAATTTTCTAAAGCTGAACTAGTAATTAAAATATTATCTTTTAATAAAGATGCAAGTTTTTTATTTGAGGAATGCAGGGTTTGAATGGCGTTATTGTATCGGATTGCGTCATTTTCATCCATAGTTCCAATTATCTGTTTAAATACAGTACCAACTCCAGCAAACCATGCTGATCTTTTACTTCTATCAGAAGTTAAATGAGAAATGGCGTTATAGTCTCTCAGAATACCATCATAGCGAACTATCAATGGTTTTAAATGGTTATTACAATTAGTGAAATTAAAGTTATAATTCAAATTACAAAAAGTTTCAGTGGAATCTAAATAGTTTTTAATATTTTCAATATGAGGTTTTATGTAGCTAATATCTACAGGGACTAAGACATGTAGTTGATCATCAGAGACCTTGACTGTTCCGACAGGATCGAGATATATTCCAATACTTTTATTTATAGGTTGTATCATATCCAAGGAGAAAACGCAGACGCTTGTTGCACCAAGCCTGGAATATAATTTTTTATTTTTTTTTATTTAAAACTAAATAAAATTATGATTTAAGGTTAACTAGAATACTATCTTAATTTACTCAGTATCGGTTTCGGCCAATTTGACTTCATCGTAATGATATTTTACGTGTCGTCTATTTACAAGTAAGGTAAGTGTATTATTACCGTTTATTTTTATAACTTTGTAAGTACCTTTCCAAATTGCCGACAATGCTTTACGGAGACGAAGATGATTTTTAACATAAACCATGTCACCCGCTTTATATTTAACCGGTCTAGAATGTTTATCATAGTAAGTTTTGGGAATGTTTTTAGATTTTAGGATATTTTCTATAGCTTTTTCTCTAGAAAGTTTTAACCTTTGTTGAAGGACTCTGACGTAAGAATTATAAGTTGGTTCTAATGAAGATTCAAATATGGAGGTTGGAATAATCGCTTTATGACCAAATACGAGTTCATACGGAGTGAAATTAGTTGTTGAATGAACTGTAGTGTTATAAGTTAACATTGCTGTATAAACATATCTATGCCAATTGTTTTGGTTCTCATTAATAAAGGATTTTACGTACTCTTTCAGAGTGGAGTGGCTCCTTTCAAGGGCGCCTTGAGTTTGAGGGTGATATGGTGTTGACCATAATTGCTTAATTTTTAGAAAATTACAGGTTTGCTTAAACAATTCAGCAGTGAAATTTGTGCCTTGATCGGTTAAAATAGATTTTGGAATACCAAACTGAGAAATAAAATGAATAAGACATTCTGATGTATCTTCGGCTGTAGTATTATAGATTGAATAAGCAGCTGAGTACTTAGTTAAATCATCCTGAAGGGTGAGAATATATTTTAACTTAGCGCTACCAGCTTCAGGAAGTGGACCTACTATGTCTAATGCTATTCTTTCAAATGGTTGAGTTGACGTAGTAGTAATATGCATGGGAGCACGATTACACTTACGAAGAGCCTTATTACTTTGGCATAATTCACATTTACGAACATAATTTTCAACGTCACTACGCATATTTCGCCAATAATATTTTTCTTGAATACGTTTTAGCATCCTATTAGAGCCTAAATGACCAGAAATAGGAATATTATGATTTTCTTTCAATATTTTAGGAATTTCACTCATTGTGGGGTAAATAAGGATGTTTTTATATATGTGAATAGTTATGTCACTATTATTGAAAAGGTACATTAATATATTATAAATTTTAGTAAAACTATGACTATCGAAAGGATTTTTAAAGTCGGTAATACTAAGTTCCTTTACACCTTCGACCACTAATTCATTTCTAAGATTTTGGAGACTCATAAAAATATCCTCGTAAGTGTTTTTATCGTAATGATAAAGTTTAACAAATAGGAAATAATAATTTACATTATTACTAGTGAACTTTAAAAATGAATGTAAATTTCTTTCACGATCTCGGATTGCAGCAGAGTTTAGTGTATTATTAAGGATTTCATCGACGTAAGCATTTGACTCGTCAATATCTATAGAGGTAGGTATAATTATTGTTTTTACTTTGGTTTTTAATAAGTGTTCATTATATTCTAGGATCTTAACGTTAGATGTAGATGATATATTATTTGTTTTTTTCAGGTATTCGGAGTACGTGTCTCTATGACTTAAAGATTCATCAGATGCAGGTGTAAGTACTATTTCACTCGGCACTTCAGGATTTTCAAAATATTCTTCAGGTAAATCAAAAAATTCAGGTAATTCTGGAAGTTCTGGTAAACCGGGACTTTCTGGTAAGGGTACATTTTCAGGTTGAACTACAATAGGAGGAGCTTCCTGTGTTTCGTTATCACCAAGGACATTAATTAGGTTATCGGATTGGGTTAAATTTACAGGATAGCGGGAAAGAGCATCGGCATTCGTATTTATTTTGCCCTTTTTATACTGGATTTCATAGTCGTATTCCTCAAGTTTTAGTCTCCAACGGACTAGTCTGGAACCTGGATCTTTGCAGTTAAATAGCCAATTCAATGGTTTGTGGTATGTTATTATTTTAAAACGGCGACCAAATAAGTAGGGGCGAAACACTTTTGTTCCATAGACTATTGCGAGACATTCTTTTTCGGTTACTGTGTAATTAGTTTCTGCTTTATTTAATGTTCTTGAGGAATATACTATTGGCCTATCTTTGCCTACATCGCCTTGTGACAGAATAGCAGAAATAGCGTAGTTCGAAGCATCACATGTCAACAAGAAAGGTTTTGTAAAATCAGGATAGATTAGGACAGGAGCGGTTACTAATTTGGATTTTAATTGCTCAAAGGCCAATTGCTGTGTATTAGTCCATACAAAGGGTATATCCTTTTTAAGTAAATTTGTAAGGGATTTTGCGAATTTTGAGAAATCTGGTATAAAACGACGATAGTAGGAAGCTAATCCGAGAAAGCTTTTAATGTCTTTGGGACATTGGGGAGTTGGAAAGTCGACTACTGCCTTTACTTTCTCAGGATTAGGTTTTACGCCATCATCGCTAATAATATGACCTTACTTAGGTCCTACCTATTTCTTTACGGAGGAATTCGCATTTGTCGGGTTCTAATTTTAGTTGGAAATTTCTAAGTCTGTCAAAAACAATAGATAGTTTATCTATGTGACTTTCTAAAGAGTGTGAATAAATTACAATGTCATCTAGGTAAACGAAGCAGTGTAATCCCTGCAAACCTGATAAGACCGTATTCATTGTTCTTTGAAAAGTTGCAGGTGCGTTTTTTAGGCCGAAAGGCATTCGATTAAATTCGAAGTGCCCTTGCGGAACACTGAAAGCTGTTTTTTGCGCATCATCAGGGCTCATTTTAATCTGGTGGAATCCTGATGCAAGGTCAAGGGTTGAAAAATATTTACTTTGTCCTAATTGGTCTAATATTTCATTTATTTGTGGAATTGGATAGGTTTCACCTATAGTAATATCATTGAGCTTTCGGTAATCAATTACTATTCTCCATTTTCTATTTCCAGATGCATCAAGTTTTTTTTGGTACGACCCAAATAGGGGAGGACCAGGGTGATTTAGATGGTTTTATAATATTTTCATTTAACATTTTGTTTATTTGTGTTTGGACTTCTTGTTTATGTATTTCAGGGAAACGATATGATTTTACATTAATTGGTTGATCTGAGGACGTGCGGATTTCATGTTGAACTATATTTGTACTGGTTAATTGGTCACCTGGTAAATGGAATATATCTGAATATTGACTACAGATATCATGTATGTAATTTGTTTCTTCTGAATTTAAATGATCAGTTCGTAAGTAATCTAATAACTGTTGTTTTCTTTCGATACTACTTTGGTTTTTATTAAACTTATACATTTGATTTTCACTATCAATATTATAAATTTTTAATAGCAGATTAGATTTTATCGTGACAGATTTATCAGATGTATTAAGGACTGTTAAATTTACTCTATTATTATTTTTCACTTTAACCAGGCAATTTGATATTAAAAGTGAATTAGAAAGATGTTGATCACATATCATTCCTTCCTTTATGCTTTCTGGATTATCAACTGAGCATTCGATTACTTTTTCGGATCTTGGTTCAATAATATAAGAGGGTTCATCGAATGATAATTCTGTGTTAAAATTATTTATTTCTAATGAATGTGATTTATAGTTAATTTTACAATTGTATTTTAAAAACAGATCATTACCTATTATACCATCGTATGGAAGATCAATACTATCGAAAATATGGAATGTATGTGAAACATTTGTATTTGGATTAAATTGTAATTGCAAAATGAAATGAAATATACTTTTTAATGAATTATTTTTTGAGTCAATTCCTTTGACTGTGATATTATCTTCGCTGCATATATTAGGCTTACGAGTTATAGAGCTGTTTTTCACTATACATAATGATGCTCCAGAATCTATAAGAAAGGTAAGTTCTTTTTCATTTATTGATGTTTTAAGTTTAATATAAGGTAAATATCTTTTATTACCAAGGATTTCATACATTTTATTAATCTCTTTTTTACAGATTTTATTTTCTAGGTTAGATAGATCGTGAGTTTGGGGCTGGCTACCCTGTCCATTGATCTTTTGAATATTTAAGGAGAGACCTTGAGTTTGGGGCTGGTTACCCTGTCCATTGGTCCTATTACTTTTTACGGAAAGACCGTGAGTTTGGGGCTGGTTACCCTGTCCATTGGTCCTATTACTATTTAGGGAATGACCGTGAGTTTGGGGCTGGTTACCCTGTCCATTGGTCCTATTACTTTTTACGGAAAGACCGTGAGTTTGGGGCTGGTTACCCTGTCCATTGGTCCTATTACTATTTAGGGAATGACCGTGAGTTTGGGGCTGGTTACCCTGTCCATTGGTCCTATTACTAATTTTTATTTTATATTTCGTATCGACTTGAACAAGAGGGACTTGCCCCGCGCGATACCTTAACGGGACAGAAGCTAGTTTAAATTTTGATTGCTGTCAGTCTCATCGACGCCTTGATCGTTATTATCTATTTCAGTAAAATTTACTCTTGGACGTGGATTAATCGGAGTAAATGATTGATTTTGCGACCTCCTACTGTTATTATATTCTCGAAGGCTACAATTTTCTAACACATGCCCTGATTTCTTACAGTAACGGCAAAATGGTGCATCTCTTGATGATGATGAACTAGGATTCTGATTATTATAATAAGGTTTTGCTTGTGGTTTAAAATTCGACTCATTTCTATTTGGATTTCTACGAGATGATTCAGATGGTCGGAAGGATTGTGATGATGATGATTTTTGACCATTCGAATAAGTATTATAATTATTTGCTAATTGAGGTCGCTTATATAGACTTTGCTGTATTCGTTCTTCAGAAATAGCGATATTGATAGCTTGATTTAAGTTCCGTGGGTCCCTACAGCGCACTATATTTGAAATACGGGGATGTAAACCCATAAGGAAGTGATGTAATGCTAAATCTTCCATGGCCGCTGAACGGCCGGGGAGTTCACGAAGTGTACAATTAAATAACGTTATTTCCGTTAGAAGTTGAGAAAGATAAGTTTCGACACGCAATGAGTATTGGGTTACATTTTCATTTGAACTCTGCTTGCACTCCTGTAGGTCCATTAGTATATGCGCATAATGTTTGCGCTCACAGAATTGGTTCAGTAGGAATTCTTTAAGTTGTACCCAATTCTTAAATTCTTTAATAGAGCAAGCTATTTCAGCTTTGCCCTGTAGCTGACTATATATATAGCGGAATAAAATATGTTTCTGTATTTCTGTTGCTAAATCGTATGCATTATTGCAATTTATGATGAATGAATTTACGCTTTCTCTTGAGCCATCAAATGGCTTAATGAATTTAAATAGAGTATTGAGATCTAACTCGACCCTGTCTGCACCTGGAGTAGTTCCCTTCCGGGTCGTCCCCTTAGGAGAACTAGCTGGAGGATTTATTTCGCCGGACGAACCGGCATCGGAATTCAACATTGGAATATTTATAGTTAGGCCTTCTGAAATTTTGTCGCTTTTCGGCATATTTAAAATTTAAATATTAAAGTTCTAAAATTTAATTCTTGATTCGGATTATTCCACTGAACCCTAAAATATCTTAGTAACCTAATAGACCTAATATAAACAATAGCTTAAGACTTACAGTATAATCAATACGTGGGCGTTAGAGATAAGCTCGGCGACTCGTTGCATGCTCGCTGGATGGGATAACTCGATCGGGATCACACGGATTAATATTATTTTGAATTTTAGCACTTTGCACTTTTTGGATTATAGTTTTTCGTCACGGATGTCAGGACTCTTCACCTCGCCTGGCCGGTGCTGGATACTGCTTTCGGGCTGACTCGGCCCGCAGCTGGGTACCACTTATGTCACAGTGGGCACAAGGGATAATGATGTAACACGACAGGAACACACTTGAGATTGATTTGTATTTATTATAATATATAAATATTATAATAAATACAAATCAATCTCAAGTAAAAGTATAATCAATCTCAACTAAAAGTATATAAATACTTTTAGTTTGATGGAATTTACAGAATATGAGTTTTAGTGAGTTCAGATCACGAGACCACAATACAAAGAGTATACTTATACTCTATCGATGCACTTTTTATATATATTTTTTTTTCACGAAAATTTTAACTATATCACTTTTCACTTTTTTACACAAAAATGTCTTCGGATAGCGTATTGGGTATTTTAGGGATTTACGTATCCCACCGCTGCCACCAATGTTAGAACGGACTTTTTAAAAGACTTTTTAAAAAAAGAAAATTTATTGAGCTGGAAAAGATTCACAACACAAATTTATTTAACTGGATTAAACCATACATTAGGAGATTAGATATGCGTCCGTGGTGGCCCGTGTCTAGCTCTGAACTGACTCGCAGCTCAAACCTACTAACTAAGATGACAGAGTAGTGATGATGTATCAGCACTCCCGTCAGCAATTCTAGGAACAGCATAGGGATGTAACAGAACGCTTGAACTCAAATCAACAGTGTAAAGGATTTTTGTGGCTTTAATAGCACTTGTGACATAAAGGTGACAAGCGAATCAATACTGCGATATTGCGGTTCGCGGCGGTACCGTTGCTAAAAGACTCAATGCTCTTTAGCCATAATAAGATCCAACTTTTTTGTGAACGATGAACATTATGTGACCTTGAGTCGTCCAAAGTTTTTAAACACTCACCATTTCCCTATACTCGACGTCTTCGACGGTCTCCAACCAGGAGTTGACGAAGGGCCACCATCCCCAGTCACTGTAGTCGTTGTACACTATGCCGTTCCGGGACACCGTCGCTGGCGACGCCACGGCCAAGTCCAGCGTCTCTATTAGTAACGATACCTGCAAATATATTACGGTACTCATATATGACCGACAAGACGAAAGATGGATTGCCTAATTAACAACTAGGTAGATGCACATAGATAATCCTATTAAGCTAGACTAGTTTGTAAATAGAAGAAAAAAAATCGGGCAAGGATTGTTATGATATTATCGAATAAAACAATTACATAGCTTTTGCCTGCAACCTTTTTTGCGACTTATAAGACACTAAACTACTTATGAAGCTACAACTTATCGTAAGAAACTAAGAAAAATATTTAGTATGTACCTGCGAGGGCATAGCAATCCGTTCGCTGTTGACCAACGTTAATAATTTGTTGTCATCCATCACGGAGTTCAGGTTTTCGATCCATATCGCATCCACTGGACCGTCAAATATTATCCATTTCAAATCGGGTGACTCGTCTAAAAATATTAATAATTAAGTACTTATATTCTTTCTATTGTGCAAAATAATTGCTTTATGTATATACATTATACAGTACCTATATACCAAAGAAATATATATACTGTGTGCGCAATTTTTTCTTAACCAATTGTAAAAATATAAATACTTCGTAAGCTTTAAAAATTTAAGACCTTGACAAGCAGTTCTCATAATTGCCGACAATACGCCATCTTTCCACTCTCCAGTTGACAGGTTATACTCTCCATACAACTCCCCAAGAGTCAAAGCCTTGGGGTTCATCGGGAACACGTTCACTCTCTCAAACCCACCAGCGTTCTCGTTACGTAAGCGAGTCAGAGCGGCCGCTAACATTTTCCAGGAGACAGACTTTGCTGTATTCGTATCGCCTAGTATGACGCTTGAGTGACGAGAATTCTAGAACAATAGATGTCTCTTTAAATGTTCTGAAATGCTATACCTAAATTAGAAGTATGAATTGTGATAATTTAACTAACTAATACACAGTTGATTATCCCTTCATGACTAAACTTCCTTGACAATACTAAAGTCTTGTTTGCAATTGAACGTATCAACAGTACCTACCCAAACATCAGCATGTCATCAAATCTATACTTAGATTAACTATTACCTTTGTTTCAAAGACTTGTATGATCTTTAGCAGCGCTGCGCGTATAGGTTGCAAGCCAACCGCTCTCATCTCCTTAGTAAGAGCGGTCTCTAGTATCTCGTAGTCTAGTGTAGGTATGACCACGTCGGGGAATATGTCTTGCATGATGCCGTCGAATAGCGGCACATCTTTCGCCGTGAGTCGCGCCACGTTCATGTCACGCATGGCTAGGATCACCATCTGAAATAGAGGTGGCATTTTTAGTTGACTAATAAATATTAAGACAGCCTTCGTGGTCCAGTGGTTCAGAGCTCGGCTATTGACTCGGAGTACGTGGGTTTGATTCCCGCGTTGGAACAACAAAAAAAGTTGTTTCCAATTTAGGTTAGGACAATGCAGGCTGATTGTCTGACAAGAAATATGGGGATGGGCATATAAAAAGTCGGACCTGCGCCTGATCTCTCGCCAGTCGTGTCGGTTATCCGTCCCACTAGGTTTCGAGAGTAAAGAAAGAGAGATAGTGCTCTTGTGTACTGCGCACACACTTGGGCACTATAAAATAACTCCTGCGTAGCCTTGCCTGGTTTCAATGAAACCTACCACCGTCACCAAAACCGGTGTAAGCTATTATTATTAAATATTAAGAACTTACTATCAGCAATGTGCATATTTTACAGAAAAAGCTAAGACGCAGATTCATTCTTTGAATGAATAGTACCCTACCCTACCCTACCCTGTAGTAATAAAACCTGCCTAAAGACTAACCCCCTTACTAATAAAAATATTTACACACTGGATAAGCAATACAATGTTTTGTCTTTGTCTGTCAAGCGACTTTTCGCACGTATTATATAAGGACAGAACATTGTATTGCTTATCCACTGTATAAATATTTTTATTAGTAAGGCGATTTGAGTAAATCGAAAAAGAGATATCTGTAAAGGCCCCAACTCTAGATACCAGCGGGCACCAGATCACGAAGCAGAAAACCTTATATAAAATAGTGTTTGTGAGAGAACTCCTCTGAAACGGCTTGACCGTTTTTATGAAATTTTGCAGGTGTATTAGTTATACTTCTTTTATTACAGGGGGAAATTAAAACATTAACGATTGAAACAATTTTCAGAATTTTAGTATCTCTCTATTAGGTCACCCACTTCAGAAAAAAATGGCGAATATCTCAGAAACGATGATTAGTTTTTACTTCGGGGACCTCACTTATCCGGATTGACTACATCCTTCCATGTTCTACCAAACAACCTGTATAACCCACAATTTTTCACACTTCTAACACCAACCCCCTTTGCTCAATAGTGATATTATTATTATTATTATGCTAGCCTGTTGTGGCCCACTGCTGGGCAAAGGCAATAGTGATATTAGTACAGTAATAATCTTTAACCCTCAGTGGTCGTTATCTCTTTCACACATCACTTGTAGGTTGTAGATATTGGTAGTAGGTGCTACTACGTCTGTTTGGTACAGCTTGTTATAATGCACACCTCTTGTTCTGGTAAGTTCGGATGCGCCCGTCGTTGCGTGCCCGCATACCGCAGCAGCGCCACCATCGAGCGGAGACCGAAGTCGTAGTGGTCCTGTTTCGATAACTGTTGGCTGGCCAACTGGTATAGTGTGAATACCTACGATGATTGGATGTATTAAATTAAACAAATGAGGATATTTGTAGAGTAAAGTTTTAAAAAATTGGTGTGACATCACAACGTAGAATTCCATGCAATTATGTATTTACACAGGCATGGTAGGTATTTAGAATTGTTTCATACAAAGTTTAAATTTTTTATAGAAGTGCAGTACAAAATTTTCAGACGAATGTTATATTCGTATGAAGACATCATAATTACTACTAAGCATAACAATTTTTAACCGACTTCCAAAAAAGAAGGCCGTTCGGCTGTATATTTTTTTAAATAAATTGTTGAAGCTTTACCTTTTTAGCATTAACTTTATACGCATTGAATCCATCGGAGAAGAGAATGTTCTCCGCAATAATGAGAGAGTCGGGAACACACATCGCAATGGGTCGGAACATTGACTTAAGATTATCGGGAAGTTCTGTTCTTCCAGCGTACCTGAAAATAAGTTATATCTATCAGCAAAGGAGGGTTCCGAAACTATCAACGCGCAATAGGTTTTTTTTGAAATTTCTTCGAAATTTACTTAATTTTTAATTCGTCGGATTACGCTCAAAATAATTTTCCTAAAGAGCTTAATCTATCAGCATGGAAACTAACAAGTTTCTATCTCTTATAGTTTAGAAATGCTATGGGGGGGAACTTCTAAACCACTTTGGAGGCCGATTACTCGGAAACCTTTATTTAAAAAGACTTTATATACATATGAAGTAGATGTTCATATCTACTTCACATGTATGGAGATTATAGAGCCACCCAAAAAATAAAATTATTGTAATTTTATGATGCCAAAACCAAGATCTATACACAATCTATAACTATGCGAAATTTCATCCATTTGTGTTCATAATTACAGAAGTTACGGCGGACAGACAGAAGAACGCACAGAGCGGATTTTAATAAAAGATATTGTCTGTACGAGGCAATTACGATCCCTAAAGTTAAACATAACAATTAGGTACTGTCAGATGGGGTAAGTATGTTCCTCATGATTACAAATGAAATAACAGTTCAGACAAGCCGTGAAACTAACCCAGGATTCATAGTGATGAAGATACCACAGTTGGATTCTAGTTTTATTTCTGTGCCCTCAAAAATAAAACGTTTCTGGTGTATAGACAGAGCCTGCAATATGGACAGTATCTGCTGCGCCACCACTGATAGAACTTCAATGTTGATTCGGTTGAACTCGTCGAAACAACCCCAGCAACCGCTCTGGGCAATACCTGTGGGAATGTGGTTAAGTTTTTGACCATCTTCTTCTTCAGTGCCTAATTAGAGATTAGACCACTCAAAGCTTTTACCTAAGCGCCGCTAGTTGTTAGTGCGCTGCTATACCTACTAAGTACTATCTATCTATATAACCTAGGTACTACCCATCTCCATCAAAAAAGAGTTTTAACTAAATAATAATTAACAATTGTTTCAAATCGCATTTTTATGGGCCAACAATGGAGAAATTAACCCTAATTTTTTAATTATAAGAACATCTGAAATAGCAATATCCTATAACCTGAGAAACATTTAGCCATGGATTTATAATCAAGCCCATCCGAACAATTGGTGACGACGACCCATCTGCCCAGTGCTCTGCCGAGATCCTTGGTCGTCTCGGTCTTGCCAGTGCCAGCGGGACCTTGCGGACTGCCGCCTCGGAATAGGTGCAATGCCGTGGTCAGCGTGATGTAACATCTGTTGTTCATTACTAAAGGTTAGTGTTTCAAATTAATACGCATTTTGGTTTGCCTCAAACGATTCCTGATTGAAGATGTGGCGCGTTATTGCTACGAATACATAATTTCAATATCTACGTGTGTGGACGTGTTGCGAATTTATAAACAAATGTTTAATGAGTCCTCTTTATGACATCCGTCAACAGCATGACGATGGCCACCGGTCGCGGTCGCGTGTAGCCTGTTCGCGCCGAGTCTCAAATGACAAATAAGTTCTTCTTAATGACATGAATGAATATACGATTTCCGTCTTGTTCTTTCGTGTGTGTGCCAGCACGCTTTGTATGACCACCATAGAAATACGTTTTATACAAAAGAATAGAGATACTGACAGTTAATAAGGACAAAATGACAGCTTTCTTTTGTCAAACTGTAATTGTGTGGTTAAGCTAAGCGTGCAGGAAGATGTTCTGCGTAGTTCTCTATTCAGATTCACTCAAAAACCAAAACTGCCTATTATTGTATAGGTAGACAATAGAATAGGTATAGGACCTACTTCGAATATAGGTAACGATCTAGTTGAAGCTAATTAATGATGGAGAACTATCAACTTAATAACTTTAAAGCTGTAGCTACAGAAACCTGTCTGTAAGTGGTGTGATGACCAGTCGCCCGGAGTTTCCGATGTACTCGTACGAGTATGCCATGCTTGTGTTCGTCTGCTTGATATAACAATCCTCTCTTTCCCTATCCCAGTAGAACTTTAGCTGAGAGAACCATTCGAATGCAGTCACATTCATGCAACCTCCAAAAAAAGAGTAAATATTTCATATTTTCGTAACAGCTCATAACATTCAAAATATTGGTTCAAACACAGTCGAAAAATAAGGATTGGATTTGGAGGAAGGAGGAAGAATTATTGTATTTAATTGCCTTCCATTAATGTTGTTTGATATTGTGGTTTAGCTTTCAAGTACCATCTGCACACATCTCAGATTTCAAGAATATCACTAATTAACTGTTTGAAAACCTGACAAAAATACTATTTTTCCACTTACCGGCCCGGCACCGACCGACCGGTGGTGGAGCAAAAATGTATGAATATAATAATGGCATGATTTTCACTTACCGGCCCGGCAACTGCACGGCGCGGGCGATAGCTCCCACCTGACACAATATTATGTCACCGGCCGCCTCGGCGCCGGGCCGGTAAGCAAAAAACAGCCTTTCAGTGTACTAAGATTATCTTAGTACACTGAAAGTTGTTTTTCACACATATTAGGTACTGAAGGAGATCAGATACTTATTATTAAACTTACCCATTTTATACACTCTATCTACCGTGTCCCTCGAGTGAATCTCAATAACACATAAAGCATTTACTTTGCAACGTAAAATTTTCGATATCTCCTTCCTTGACATAGATTGGAGCGTGCTTAGGATCTGATTTTGTTTCTTTCGCAGCTTCCGCAGTGGTTTCTTCTCCTTCATTAATTCACATCGACACAACGTTCGTGTACAATCGGAAGTCCACTGTATCTGTTGTCAATAATGTTTCTATTCAGGTTTAACTGACTGAACTGTGAATACAGACTTCTGCTTACATTGGGCGAGACCTTAGCCCCAGAAGTGGGGACTAAGGGGAAAAGTTGACAGTGATGATGATGATGATAGCATATTGATGCGATTATAATTAATGTCAGAACAAGCATATTGTTAGGTATAAATAGTAGGTCATAAAAACTTTGCAATCTGAAATCTTATTAATTATTATATACTAACCTTACTGCTTGTGATCACCAGTTGACCTGGCCAATCATTAATCCACTGTTCCCTTTGATATCTACATTTTCTCAATGCTGCTCTAGTCAATATAAGTTGCTGCAGCAATTCATATTTTTATATTAGATACTTATATATATTTTTACCTTTATATCTTATGTATGTATGTTTGTTCCCTAGCGTAGCGTAGCGTAGCGTAGCGTCTAAACTACTGGTCCGATTTTAATAGATGAGGTGTCCGTAGATTTGTAATGATGCCGCAGGTAACATAGGCTATATAATTTTTTTCAAAATTTTGTGTTTCGAAAATTGAACCTCAGATTCTAACATAAAAAAAAATTTAACCGATAAATCATCACGTGTTTGGTATCAAAAGAAAGGTCGTGGCAAGTACACCACAAATATGTATACTTATATATTTTACATATTTGTCGTGTGCTTGCAAAAATATGTCAAAATACACGTTTAAAATGCGGTCGTACAATTCGTACCTACTAACCCAGTTGTAGAATTTTCGAACATTACGTACAGTTCTTAAACTACGAGCGCGCGCAGCCTTTATTTGTAGTTGTAATTGTAAATATACTGTAAATATACATTTTCGTTAGTGTGCGTACCTGACGGAGCGGTCAGTAGCGAGCGAATTTGTACAGATATGGCCACTCACACAACTAAGGGCGCCGCGCGCTCGTAGTTTGCAAGATTTGTAATATAAGACTATAGAAATTATAAATATATAATTTATAGGTATATTATTTTACCTTCATAAAATATATTTCATTTTATAAATATAATTTATTATAGACAATACATAACAAAATAAAAAAATTAAATAACCTCTGAATTGTCGAGCAGTAAACGAGCTGATAATGATGAATTATAGCTCAGAACACTCTCAATCATGTCAGCTTTCAAACAAAAAAAACTAGATTAAAATCGATCCATCCGTAATTGCAGATGAAAATATAAATTATTAGCATTTTTATTACTTAATCGTCTTGCATATTTCTGAATCGCAGTATTGTTGTGTCGGTGAATATGTTATATGGTGAATAAGTAAATTGTTGTTGAATGTTGAATGATCTCAATTGCGTTTCTTGATTATCTTAATAATAATGTAATATTATAAATTATAATCGTTCTTTAAATCTAGAAGAAAAATTGGCTCGCTCCGCGCTCATGAAGAAGATATTTTTATTTCAATTTAAAGTGTTTTGATTGTGTACTTATTAGTATTATTCCAAAAATGTCTTGGATTGGGAAGTTAAAAAAAACTTTAACCCTAGGTAAAAAAAGGGTTTAAATAGGCCGAAACAAGAAAATAATTCAGATAGAAACCCAAAAATTCATAGGTAAAAAAATGGTTACAGTAGAGCCGTAGTCGCACACCTACTTGATAATGTTCGGAACAGGCGATGTCAAATTGCAGCCGTCTGTATCTATTTTGGGGTATAATTCTAGAAACTTCTCTAATTCCTAATCCTTAGGGTCAGCTATGAACCTAGACGCGACGCATCTCGGTGTGAACTGACACTTATGCGTGTGGTTAGTGGGTTCAACCACGGCTCTGTCTCGACCATTTTTTTTACCTACGCGATTTCTGGATTTCTATCTGAATTATTTTCTTGTTTTGGGCTTTTAGACCCCTTTTTTACATAAGTCAGGGTATAGTTTTTTCAATTTAATATCAGATTAAACTCTATTTCACAATCTACTACCGGCTTGTTTCACAATATACTGCTAATATGTGTATGATAGCTTATTTGCATATTTTATCTCTGTCGCTTGTAAAGTATAAAGTAAGCAGAAACAAGCAAGTAAGCTATTCAACACTTATCAGAAGATTGTGAAACAGGCCCTTAGTCGCATTTAATTTATCTACTTGAAGGCATTTCTTTAGGGATTTAAATTTCACCTGCTGCATTAAAATTATAAAACTAAAGAAATTGTAATTTTGATAAGCAAAATAAATAACACTTAAATAAATACTTTTAAAAAGAATTATAGTAAGATATGTAAGTAATAAAATATATTCTTACTTCTCTCAATGCAATTCTCATTGTCTGCTCAAGACCAAGTAACCAAGATTCAGACGGTCCATCAAGCACCAAGTTGTGTTTCCATTCTATACACTCACCATCATCTGATATCATTGCCTTTGCCACTGGCTGTCCCACAGAATTCTGCAGTTAGAATTAATAAAAAACTTTGGAACACCGTTTTTTGCAATGTTTACATACAAAGTCATAGAAAAATATTTATTTTGATTAGAAATGTTGTCATGTCCACAAATAAAACACATAAATAGTAAAGATCTATTTTATTAAAATAACATTAGCTCCTCTCTTATCTTAGATAAATCACTGCTACTAATCATGGGCGTACCCAGGTAAGGCAGGGTAAAATAAATGTCAATTTTCTAATTTTCAATATACCAGACCGACCATCTTCTCAAAACAGGTATGACCCCCCCCCCCCCCCCCCTGAAATCCTGCCCTTGCTACTAATGTTGATTAATTACATAAAATTTAAGTCTTTTCTATACGGAGAATCAAGATAAAAAAACATAAATGCTTAGTACTTAGTCGTAATTTTCAACTAAAAATAAAGTGACAATATTTTACAATCTCACCACAAGGACACACAATATCCTTTCAAGCAATTTATATTAGAAAATATCTTCAGTTTTATAAACCATTTTCTGTTCTTCATTTATAGTTACTTCTACCATATATTTTTTCTGGTAGTGAAAGTATGGCCTTATAAATTGCTTTCTTATCTTCATCAGAGCGGCATGCCAAGACCATGTGCAGAAAATCATTTAATAATGACTGGGTCTTGGCACTTGGATGATTCATTAAAACTATTGTTAGTGCCTGAAGAAACATAAATAGTAATTAGTTTAAAATACAAAAAATGAAACTTGAATTTATAAGATAGTAAATATACAAACCCTCACGTAAAGCACTAAGTCATCAATTGTCCTCATAGCATGTTCTTGAATAGGAGACTTTTTTAACAAAATTGATAGACGATCCCAATCATGAGAGTATATAGCTCGCCTGAGTGACAACTGATATAAATGGAACCATGATTTCTTTTTTATCTCCAAACTGTAGTTAGACTTTCTTTGTTGTAAATGCACAAGGTTGCGTTTGCATCTTATATCATGTGAAGAAACAGGAATATCAAGTAATTGTACGATTTTTTTCTGAAAAATATAATTTTAAACCTTACAACCATCTTCTAACTTACTATATTCATAAAACCTGCTATTTTAGTTTAGCTTTTATAATATTATTATTACACACCAGAGAACTTGTAGGCACAAAATGACATTTGGCAATATCTTCTTCATTCATAATATCACAATTTTGTTGAAAATTATTTTTAATTTAATATTATCTACACAGAAATAAAGAAACACGTGAATTTTCTTTGAAATTTGATTTTTTTTTTTTTTTTTTTCGAACGGGTCTATGCTAAGGGTCGGGTTAAGACCGCTGTAGCTAAGTCGGACTATAACTAGCCTGGTAGCTAGTTTGTTTGGTGGTAGACGATGGGAGGGTTTGACCCTCCCTAACATCACCCGGGTGATGTTCAAACCGGATATTGGGGACAGCTACGGATTAGAAGCTATTATTTTGACAGGGGAGACGCGGGTCTCTCCTGCTGAGGGGTCCGACCCCTTCCTCACTCGCTGATGAGTGAGGTTGCTCGCGCGCGGTAGCAGAGACTAGCGGCGTGCGAGTTATCGCGATAGAGGAGCTCTCGATTTGGTCGATATCGGTACTGAGAGGGCCGTCCCTCTCCCCTTCCGCGTACGGTCGGGGTGACTCGCGCGCGTAAGTCCTAATGTCGATGAGGTTCGCGGTATTGGTAGAGCTCTCTTGAAATTTGATTTTTTTTCTTATTTATATATGGCATCGGCTTATAACCATTTGCCAGTGTCAAGTTAAAAAGGCGGGAAATAGAACTTTCGTTTCAATTTTCAACACCGTATTCCTAAATCGTCAAGTCTAAAGTCTAGTCAAAGTCCAAATAAATAGTCAGTGCAGTCCATGAGTCATGTCAGTCGATCCAGTAAAGTGGTAGAAGCTTTACTGAAAGTTCCTAGGGAATTTTGGAGGGAAACTCAAAATAGCACGTTTTTAGAAGTTGTACCACTTTCCCACACTTGTGCACGTTAATTAATGTTTAATGGTTAATATTCTACCAATATTACACATTAAGAACAGAAATAACACAAATTTATGAGGAGATACAAAATCCACAACATCACCCATTGAACTCCTCGTCAAAACACCTATTTTTTTATTTTTGGCAACAGAAAATTGATATTTCACACTTTACTCTTTCATTTAATTTTCATTTACAGCGATACGGCTTCTAACCATTGCCAAGTTTTTATTTAGTACTTCGTTTCAGTTTTCCATACCGTTTTTCTAAATCATCAAAGCCAAAGTTTAGTCAAAATCCAAATAAATCGTCAGTCAAATCGACTGACTTGACTCAATGACTGCAGTCATTGAGTCAAGTCAGTCGATTCAGTAAAGTTCCTAGGGAGTTTTGGAGAAAACACAAACTAGCACGGTTTTCGAAGTTTTATTATTTGCCCACACGTGTGCACGTTATTACATATTAAGACCCTAAATAATACAAATATAAGGAGGAATTACAAAAATAACAACGATACTTCAATCTTGAAGGTTGACGGTAATACACTGCAACGCAGCGTTGCCATTTGGCAACTTTGGTTGCCATTTTGGCAACATTTGACCCTTCGTGGCAACCAAATGGCAACCGAGCTCAAATGGCAACTTTTCGACTTGTCGCGCGATCATCGGTAAAAAAATATCGAGTATATTCGCAGACGAACTGAAGCATCAAATTTAACAAAATCAAATCTTGAACGCATTTTTATTCCCAAATGAAAACAATACTTATTTAATAGACAAACAAATTGTACCCCTATTTCTACCAGCAAAAGGTCTATTTTGGTGAAGCTAGAGATAAAAGTAATTTTATGTAAACAAAAATGGAAGAAAGTTTGTGACCACAGAGCAGATAATTAATACGTAGTGTTTTAAATAAATTCTTTGTGTGTGACTTTGTGCAGTGTGTAGTGCGGTGCAAAGGAATTTTTTTCGTGGTTTTCTAATACTTTTGTTTTTAAATCTATTGGTAAGTCTTCTTTATTGTTTTAATCGAAGAAGCTACCTATAGACCCATTTGAAAAACCAATTTTACTGATTGAAGACTCAACAAGTGCGATCTGTGTTCGGTGTACACGTCTACATTACAGTAGGTTCGAGATCAGATGCATTTCAGTTTTTATATTATATTTTGATAAACAAAAAATGCTCTATTAAAACTTAATGCATTGGAATTTGGATCAAACAAATCCTTCTTTGTCTTTTTTTAGTCTGTCCGCCCTTCTTTGTCAATGTCAAACAAATGATTTTTTTTAAATTTATTCATGACCATGGATACAAAGTCCTTCAGTCGGATACATTTTTCAAACACATGAAAGAAGTAAAGTGTTGCCATCTTATTATTTTTAAATGGATGTTCATTTCATCCATTTTATAGGATAGACAAAGGTTATTATGTTTTATTTACTTACAGCTGCTTTTTTTCAGATTATTTTTTTCATTGAGTTGGAATTCACCAATCCACTGACTTAAAAAACTTCGAAAAATCTAGGTGAGTGTTATTTTTCAGTTATTTATCACTGCTTTGTGACTTTTGCTAATGGGAAGAACTGTTTATATTAAACAACTCGACAAAACGATGACGAAGTGGTGGTGGGTTCGGAACTGCATGAAGCTTCTATTCGACAAAAAATCGCAGATATTCACCACAAAAACACTAACACCAATGTCATCTACAAAAAAAACAGAACCAAACAGGTAAAAATATGGCCCACTAGTACACGCTAATTTCATTTGACCAATTAACAAAGCGTTAAGCGACTTGCTTATATCTCAGCTGTGCTGTGGCTCAGTGGTTGAGCATGTTGGTGCTCAAGCCGGGAGTCGCGGGTTCGAATCCCGCTGAAGGAACAAAAAGTTTTTCCGTGTTCCTGGGTCATGAATATGTATTAAATATGTGTATAATATAATAAAAATCTTAAATATGTATATAATATAAAAGTATTAAATATATTTCCGTTTGCTGGTATCCGTAACACAAGTTCTTCGAGAACTTACCACGGGAACAGATAGACGTGGTGTGAAGCGCCCATAGATATTATTATTATTACTGTGTATAACACCTTGTTTGCGGTTATTATTATTATTTTCTGATATTGTCATTTTTTGCTTTTGAATGTTATGCAAATATGTTTTTTGTTTCATGATTATTTTGCATGGTGTGACTTTTTACTAACAAAAAAGAGCTATGAAAGGACTAACAACACCAAAACCTTCAACGGGTATTCAAAGCAACAACAACTTAATTGTTTCTTCTGTTCTAATAAAACTCATAACATTGAGCATGCAGCAAAATTAATAACAGCCACGACCACTATCATGACAACAACACCTGTTGCTTCTCCTTCAAGCACCTCACTAATACCAGTTGCCTCCTCTCCAAAGTCTTCAAGCCCATCTCTAACACCAATTGCCTCCTCTTCAAAGACTTCAAGCACATCAGTTAAACCGAGATCATTTTCAGAAAAATGGCTAACTGATATGAAATTTAAAAACTGGATCTCAAAGAAAGAGCAGAATGGTCAAGAAAAACCATACTGCACCATTTGCGATTGTTTTGTGGAAATTCGCCATTGTCAAGCACATGGAATCACAAAGATACATTGCCCAGATCAGACTCGTGAGCAACAATAAACCTATCGCCGAATTATTGAAGCCCACTAATGAAGAGGTGCTTAGAAAGAGAGCAGAACTAAAAATATCAGCATTTATTGCGAAGAATAACTTGCCATTGTCCCTAACTGACAGCTTAGTGCCTTTTTTGGCCAATACATTTTCGGATTCGAAAATAGCTAATGCATTAAAGTTAGGCCGAACCAAAACCACAGCAGTCATTACAAATGTATTAGGACCAATATCCACTGAACATCTCGTAGATAATTTGAAAAACTCATTTTTCAGCATCATAATGGATGAGACCACTGACATCAGTGTCTTTAAACAATGTGCTTTGGCAGTGATCTATTTTGATGATGAAACTGATGCTGTTGATACGAAATTTCTTGATATATACGAGGTGAAGTCAGGAAAAGCGGAAGATTTAACTATGTGCCTGCTTGACTGGCTTAAACAAAGACAAATTCCTCTTACAAACTTCGTTGGATTTGCTTCAGACACGACAAACAGCATGGTAGGCGCGCACAATTATGTGTTTAGGAATTAAAAAAAGAGATTCCGCATATTGCCTGTGTAAAGTGTTCGTGTTACATGATTCATCTTGCGGCATCAAAAGCATGTTTGAAACTGCCAAAATCAATTGAAGATATGCTAAGAAGCGTTGGCGCACATTTCAGCCGTAGCTCATTAAGGCAGAATAAATTGAAAGAGTTTCAAGATTATTTCAAAGTAGACTTCCACAAAATTTTGAGCCTAGCAACTACCAGATGGTTATCATTAAAGGCATGCATAGATAGGGTCTTAGAACAATATGATGTTCTTGCTGCATATTTTAGAGTAGAGGTCCTCGAAGACCCCAGTAAAGTGACCGACGACATCCTATCAGCGTTAAACAATAAATTTACACGCATATATCTCGAATTCATGTTGTATGTTTTGGGACTGCTCACAGATTTTAACATTCTATTTCAATCTGAGAGACCTCTTTTGCACATTCTTAAACCGGAATTGCAAAAACTTATCAAAACTGTGGCAAGCAATTACATAAAAATCAATTATTGCAAATCCATCAACCCTTTGAACATTGAATATTCGAATCCTGGAAATTTTGTCACTTTGGAAAAAGTATACTTGGGAGTAGCCGCACAAAGTTCAATAAACGAACTGAAACAAGTAGCCCAACCAACCACCAATGGAACAAATCCAGACATTCCAAAAAAGTTGCTTATCATTTTATATTGAGCTGGTTGGTCAAATTATTAAAAGATTTGATTTCACAGACCCACTTTTTGATGTGATCGAAAAAATCGTAGATCCACGAAAAGCTCAGGCGAATGATCATCAAGTTTTGTATGATGTTATTGCACGCTTTCCAAACTTATCAGCTCAGATAAATATTCAAAATTTGCACACGGAATGGACAAGCCATGCGCTGTTGGACTCTGTTGATTGTGAAACAGGAAATGCCGAAGAGTATTGGAGAACCATATTTAAAATTAAAAATGCTTCAAATAACCGAGCATTCCCCAATTTAAGAAAAGTTGTGAACTTGCTTTTCGTTTTGCCTTTTTCAAATGCCTGCGTGGAACGTATTTTCAGTCAACTGAATCTTATAAAGACTGATAACAGAAACCGTCTAAATACAAACACAATATCGTCATTAATGGCTGTGAAAGCATCTGTTAAAGATGCAGTTACATTTGAGCCAACAAAAACTATGTTGGATAGGAAAATAAAATACTAACCACTAATTAAAGGTGCTGGGAAATTTATATTTATTTTTTGCATATTTTAATATTGGATTTCAAATGCATAGGCAACTTACACCTATTTTTTTTTTAAATGCGTCTAGAAAAATGTATTTGTTGTAAAATGGAGTCTAAATTTATTTTTTATTTTCATTTTTATCTTTTTATTTATATTTTATAATACTTTTATTTCAGGAAAACATGATTCTAAATTTATGAGGAAAAAAAATTTGTGGAATCAATTATTTATCAACCAAAAGGATTAACATTTTTTGAAAACATGATATTTTTCGATTTAAATTTTTATCAACCAAAATGCTAAAAGGCGCAGAACTTTTTTTTACAGGTTTATTTCTAATGGCAACATTTGGTTTCAGATGGCAACATTTGAACATACAAATGGCAACCTGGGCTGAGTAGACTCTGGCAACACTGCTGCAACGTTAGTTCTTCTAAGTAGTCTGTGATACACTGTTATTTTTTATGAACGGCTAACATTACACGTTCAATATAATCATTTTTTTTATTTTTAATAAAATAGTTTGTTCATGTTTACTTTTTATTTCATTATTTTCGTATGAAGTTATCCAAGTAAGCGCATTTTACAAATTAGACCTCTAAAACTCCTGAAAATCATACCCACTTTACGTGTAGGCGAGGTTCACCAAAAATTTTTCGTCATTTTATTTTAGCACTCTGTCGATGTGGTAAATACACTATCACAATTCACTATGCAAAACTTTCATCTTTCTAGCTTCATTAACCGTTTGGAAGGTAAGCCCAGGATGAACGGACGGACGGACGAACGTACATAATATGTAACATGACGAAACTAGAAGGGTTCCGATTTCCAAGACGTAACCCATAAAACCTTAAAAGGAAAAAGACATGGATTTGCTTTCTCTTTCACACTTAAGGGTTTTTGTCTTTGATGTTTTGTGAGACATATAACTGTTTTGCTTATATAAGTAGTGATCCTTCCATGTATTTCCTTCTTCCAAGCCTAAAACCATCATCATTTCTGATATGTCGTGAGTTTTTGGCCAATAAGTCATCACTCTTGGGGCGCCTTCGTGGTCCAGTGGTTTAGCTTGGCTTTCAACTCTCAAGGTCGTGGGTTCGATCCTCGCGTCAGCAAATGTTTTTCAAATCGAGTTAAGACAACGCAGACTGGTCACCTGACTGTCTGATAAGATAGATGATGAAAACGCGTCCTTAATAAAAAAATACTAGCCCACTTACTTATAAAAAGATTTACACAATGGATAACTTATGTACAACGTTGCTGTCTTTGTCAGATGCGTTGGAAAAGTCACTTAACAGTATTCATAAAACCTGCTAATATTTTAGTTTTACCTTTATAATATTATTACACACCAGATAACTTGTAGGCACAAAATGACATTTGGCAATATCTTCTTCATTCATATATCACAATTTTGAATATCACAAATTCATATCTAATACTTATCACAAAAAAAAAAACAACGTTGCTGTCTTAGTAGACAGCAACGTTGTTTAAGTTATCCATTGTGTAAATCTTTTTATTATTATGAGTGTTTACCTTATCAATCCGGATTTTTTTAATGTTATCAAATAATTTCTTCAAGTGAACTTGAATTAGTTGTGGCTTTTTTGAGTTTCCTAATATTTCCAATAAATCATCATTTGATATAAAGTAAAATCTTGGAAACAGCTGTCGTTTTACTTCCAAATATTGTTCCAAGGATCGCAAAATCTCGTCAAGACTGTCTATCATTTGATTAAGTTTATTATATAAGTACGGAATAGGTTTGTATGTGCAAGCTGTTACTGCATTTTTTCCTTGAGCTATGCTACAAAAAAAACATCACATTATTGAGATAAGCATTCAAATAGTCAAAAACTTTAACTTACGCTAGCAAAACGTGCAACATGCAAAATATAATCTTCGGATTTTTAGGTGCTTTCTAGTTGTTCTTAAACTGAACATCATATTATATCACTGAACCTATTCAGTGCTTCGCAGAAATAAAATACTTACTTATTTGTTATTTCTGTCCAATCCTCCGTCAATGCATCGAAAATCATTACCTCTTTTTGCAACTGTTTTCTTATGTCTTCTCCAGCAAATATAATGTCAAGATACAAATATCGTCGTTGAACTTGAAGCGATATCTAAGATTTGAAATTAATAAAAGAGATTTTCCAATTTTCAGATTAATTAAAAATTTTAAAAAAGATTTAAACTTCAAATTACGACGGACAATGCACAAGGTATTTTTAAGGGTTCCGTAGTTCACGTCTCGGGACCCTTATAGTTTCGTCATGTCCGTCCGTCCGTCCGTCTTCGGCCTACTGTCCAAACGCTTAGTGTTATAAAGATGAAACTTTGCATGGATATGTGTATTTACCACGTCGACAAAGTGCTAAAATAAAATGACGAAAAATATATTTTTTGGGGTACCTCCTCTACACGTAAAGTGGAGATGATTTTTTTTCTCGCATCTACCCCATAGTCTGATAAATCATTTAGATGGCTCTTTTAAAAACATTGCAAGACCATTTTGATTTAGGTATCCGTTTACGAGATATTCAACTTTAAAGCGCATTTTTTTTGCTAAAACAGGGCGTCCGAGGGGTGGCCCTCTAAAAGCTAAACAGCTGGCTCAAAAAATCTGAAAAAATTCATGATGGTAGTTCATGTGATGAACTTTAAGCGAAAACTATAACGGCTTATGTAACTTTGTAAGTTTCGGAGTATATCTATAATTTTAAAAGATACGCATATTGAAAAACGTCGTACAAAAATAACAAAATAATAAATAAACATGTAAAATATTGATCCAATGATTTATGGTACGGAACCCTACGTGCGCGAGTCCAACTCGCACTTAGCTGGTTTTTTTAAATTAAAAATGTACCTTGTGCATTGACCTAAAATAAACTTCCAACTATTGGACGAAATCTGCATAATACAATCCTGGGGACTTATAAAAATATTAAGGAATAAAATATATGTATATTAACCTCGATACATTCCGCTAAGTATCCTAACTTTTTTTCCCAATGATCAACCTCCTTGATAAATGGCTCCACATATTTAGTAGACTTCATTGATGAAAGCTGTACTTGGTGATCTTCCAAAAACTATTTGAAAAAAATTTATCTAAAGGTTATCCTTTCTATCTCGACTTGATTGGGCACATAAAGTACTAAATTAGGTTTTAACCTGCATAACTTCATCAACATTTTTTATCCTATACATCTCGTCCCTGTAGTGTTGAATTTCAAACATTGCGGTATCCCATACCTCCTTAATGGCTTTTAGACCGTTTTCTATATTTAGCTCCATAGTAGCAGCTTGCGATATTTCAGAAATTCCCTCAGCGTATGTTTGAAAATTGAGGCGCATTATCAATTCTAGTTTAAATTCTTCTGAATTTTGATCAAAATCCCTAAGAAATTTGTTTCAAATAATTACATTCAAATGCAGCATTTCCATATAGACGATGTATTTTAAACTTACGCTCCCATTAATGTTTTTATTCTGTCCCAATGTCTGTATCTCATACAAGGATTCTTTAAATCTCCAATCAAAGGCAATGTTCTGCGAAATGCATCGACTTTAGCTCTAGTAACATCAATAATACCCCAACCCTTGTCTTTGAGCTGTCGAGAGAGCCGGTTGCAATTTCTGTAGGTAAAGCCATAATAGTTGATAGAAGATTCATTTAATTGCACTTATGTGCGAAATAAAAAATTTAAAGTGATTAACTTAATTACCTAAACAGAAACATAGTGGTATCTTCCATTTCATCAGTTTCCATCTCCCAAAACCTTTGATCTTTATATTTCTCCCAAGACTCTTCCCACCTGTTGACTAGTTCCCAAACCTCCTCTAACTTCTCCAATTCTTTCTCCATCTTTTGAAGATCGAGATTCACAGGTATACTTAAAAAAATTAAAAAAAAACTTAAAGTTTCAGCCTGGTGACGTCCACTGCAGGACATAGGCCTCCCCCATAGATTTCCAGTGCAACCCGTCGCTCGTGGCCTGTATCCACCGACTCCCTGCGACTTTTCTCAGGTCGTCTGTCCACCTGGTGGGAGGCCGTCCTACCTTCGACGTCCAGTTCGTGGTCTCCACTCGTGAATCCCAGGGGCCATCGGTTCTACGGGCCATATGTGTCCAGCCTATAGGGAATATGCATGTGACACCAAAATGGATAAAATATTTTTATTTGTTATCTTTATCGCTAAAGAAACATACCTGTACAAATGTTTCTAAAATTTATCGTAAATGAATAGTGAAATTTAATCATCAAAGTGTTTTTTTTAAATCCCGCGCAAATTTCAATAAAGGATATGTACCTACTGGCGGAAGGAAACGTGATGTTACAGACGAACGTGTATCAACTTTCAAAACTCTTTTTTTTATATATTTAAGACGGAAGGTATTAAACCATTGCCAGTGTCACTTTTCAGTGTGAAACATAATTTTCGTATAAGGCTGGGACTATATTATGATCCGGAATCCGGAAGGCCGAAGAAAATTCTGAGCATTGGAAATACAACTCTGCGCTAATACAAGAGTTGAAAATCGAACACATGAGTGTTGAGACAAGTGGCAATGTCAAATATGACAGCTCGACACTCGTAACTTCCATTTTTAACTCTTTAATATTAACGCAGAGTTCTATTTTCAGTGCACTGAATTTTCCAGGGCCAGGCGGATTCCGGGTGATATAGTCCCAGACTCCCAGCGTAATAAATCTAAGAGTAGAGAAATATCGATCCTCGAAATTTATGTTTTTTTTATAATTATTTTAATGAATATAATATATATAGATATAGAATAGATAATAGAAAATAAATAAAATCAAAAAAAAAACTATAAAGTGCTCAAACAAGTCTCTTCTCTCTCTGTCTCTTCTCATCGCCTTGCACTACTTTTTTCTTACATACTTGCACCTTTTGGTAAAATAGCGAAAATAAACTTTGTCAGGTGCAGTTTTTGTGTTATTTTCGCACATAGGGACGACACAATATTTATAACATGGGTTGCTGTACATTTCCATGTTAATAAGTTGATTTAATCACTTATTTTTATAACTTTGTGAACTAATTACTTAGTTGTTTGTTTACATCGAACTTGTGTATAACTGTATGTCAAAGTCAAACAATGATTTTAACTGTCAACTGTCTATGTTAGGTGCGATGACGTTGTGACGTCATCACACACAACTCAAGCGCGCGAAAATGGCGTTTTTCCATATACAGAATGTTCGGCACATGGATGGACAAATGAAAACCGTGGACCCGTGGAGCCTTCTGCTATACATTGAGGCCTAATTACAAGACTCAGGCCCAATAGTTTTTTTTTAAATAATTTTTTAAGTTAATTTCGAAAAAAGCCAGTTTTCAAACTTCAAACGACTATAAATTTACTTTTAACATTGAAAATCCAAACATGCTTTTGTAATAATTATCTGCATTAGTTGTAGAATCATATTAAATTCAGTTTTGGAGCAAATGTTAGATATAAAATTAGATACGAGTCCTTAAACGACAAACAAAGTGAAAAAATAATTTTCATATTCCACTTTGAAATTCTTAAAAAAAAAACTATGATTTTTAGAGCACTTAAAATTCTAGGAAAACATCTGTGGTTCATACCCTTTATATCGGTATACAATTTGCACATATTTGTTTAAAAATAACTAGAGTAAATCGCAATTTAAACTAACGGGGCCTTAATTCATAAGACTCAATTTGCGAAAACTTAAATCAAGTACAAGCCAATTTGTCATAATTGCTTTCGGTATGTTCACTAACACTACACGTGGGAGCTAGTAGTCTGTCTCTCTCTTACCAGTCACGATACTATCTCTTGTCTCTTTTGTTGAATTTGGACAATAGCCGTACATAGCAGGTAGAAAAAGGGGTGTTATTTCTCTGTGCAGTAGTAATTCTATGAAATCTTATATGTATGTTTTTAATTAGTAAGCTGTTTAGTAGAACATGAATTTATTATTAAAACACTATGATAATTTAAATTTTAATTTATTTCCAAAATTTATTTTATAACAATTGTTCGAATTGGTGCCCTTGACTTCTTATGCATGCTTGGCACCGTTTTAAAATTTCCACTGTTGTTGTTTGAAATATCATTTCGGCTTTCATTTTTTCGAATGCTTCATTTATTCTAATTATTAACTGCTCTAGACTGGGCACCACGGTTGCGTACACTAGCTCTTTGGCTCTACCCCAGACGTAAAAGTCTATTGGGGTAAGGTCAGGCGACCTTGGTGGCCAAGGTATTGGACCACCCCGACCGATCCACGAGTTCGGGAACACATTATTAAGGTATTCCCTCACAGCTATGCTCCAATGGGCTGGGCAGCCATCGTGTTGGAATACAAAAGGTCTGTCTTCTTGTAATACTTCTTCTACTAAATCGGGCAAATCATTTTGCAGGAATTCTAAGTAATTATTTCCATTAATATTGTCCGGTAAATAATGCGGCCCGATTAGTTTATTTCCAATGACCTCAGCCCAAACATTTACACTGAATCTTCTTTGAAATTTTCTCGGTCTCGTCACTCGTGGATTTTGGTTTTTGGGTGCCCAGTAATGGAGATTATGGTAATTTGAAATACCTTCCTTATCATATTTTGATTCATCTGTCCACAGAATACTTCTTAAAAAGTTTTCGTCTTCCACGTGTGTAGTAGATGTCGACAAAATTCTACGCGTCTACCAAAATCATTATCTTGAAGATCTGAAAACAAAGAAAAAAGGCTTGAGAATTTAAAATAAGGAAGACTAGATTTAGGCTTTGGTACATATTCAGTCTCTTTAAGGAATTAAGAAAAATCTATTGTATCCATACCTTGCACGGGAGTTTAATGGAAAGCATGTTGCCAATTTTCCCGGAGAACTGCCCACACTGTCCATATGCCAAGGCCCAGCATTGCAGCTTAAACCTCTCTTATACTTTTATTAGGGTTATTATTAAATTCTTCTAATATACGTTCGTCTGTAGCAACATGATGTTGTCGTACATTCACCCTCGGTTCTTGATAACGCAAATTACCCGTTTCTCTAAGTCGTCGGTATGTAGTAGCAAAAGTTTGGTGGCTAGGCAGTCGACGGTTAGGATAGCGCTCTTGGTATAGTCTTTGTGCTTCACGTCCATTGCAATTAGCGGCTCCATACACCAACAACATATTGGCGTATTCTTCATTCGTAAAAGAGGTGGTCATTTTACGAAAAAAAAACAACAACGTAACAACAAAATAACAGAAAACTTAACAAACTGAAGCAACAACAATAACGTAAAACGATAACAAAATCACAAAACGAAAACAATAACAGTAAGCGCAACGGACACGTCAGATCGCAGAGGCAGTTAAGACTCGACAAATAAGTAAAACAATTTTTTCCAAAATTAACGTTTGACTGATAAGGAATAGACAAAATCAAACAATAGCGCAATTGCAGAGTGAAATAACAACCCTTTTTCTACCTGCTATGTACGTACGGCTATTGTCCAAATTCAACAAAAGAGACAAGAGATAGTATCGTGACTGGTAAGAGAGAGACAGACTACTAGCTCCCACGTGTAGTGTTAGTGAACATACCGAAAGCAATTATGACAAATTGGCTTGTACTTGATTTAAGTTTTCGCAAATTGAGTCTTATGAATTAAGGCCCCGTTAGTTTAAATTGCGATTTACTCTAGTTATTTTTAAACAAATATGTGCAAATTGTATACCGATATAAAGGGTATGAACCACAGATGTTTTCCTAGAATTTTAAGTGCTCTAAAAATCATAGTTTTTTTTTAAGAATTTCAAAGTGGAATATGAAAATTATTTTTTCACTTTGTTTATCGTTTAAGGACTCGTATCTAATTTTATATCTAACATTTGCTCCAAAACTGAATTTAATATGATTCTACAACTAATGCAGATAATTATTAAAAAAGCATGTTTGGATTTGCAATGTTAAAAGTAAATTTATAGTCGTTTGAAGTTTGAAAACTGGCTTTTTTCGAAATTAACTTAAAAAATTATTTAAAAAAAAAAAAATTGGGCCTGAGTCTTGTAATTAGGCCTCAATGTATAGCAGACGGCTCCACGGGTCCACGGTTTTCGTTTGTCCATCCATGTGCCGAACACCCTGTATATATATATATATATATATATATATACAGGTGTCCCGTAAATCGACGTCAAGCCGTAAACCCGTGATAGGCCAGTTGGTTTTTTAGTTCCCGGCACTACAAATTTCTACTTTTTTGTAATTTTTTTTTGTATGTAATCCTGAATAATGCTTTAGTAAACTGGTGCCTAAAATTTAAATCAAACGACTCCGACTTGAAAGGAAATAAGGCTTTTTGCCCAAAACAATGATTCTAATTTAATAGTTTACTCGACTTTAACTGACTGTACTGGAAATGTACCACGCTTGTTTGGCAGGTAATTTTAAAAGTTGGCGCAATTAATAAGGATTCCAAAATGGTATGACACTTGCTAGATTGTTTCTTAAATTTTGGACAATATTGATTTTTGTAAAGGAAGTCAGTTTTCGACAATTTTTTCTTACTTACTTAAAAGGATTCAAGTGAGCCCAGGACTTTCTTCTAAGTGATATTCTGATTTGGATAAGACGGAGAGAAATTCAATGAGTGTAAGAGAGACAGATATTGACGCCACAAGTGCGCGAGACGGGTAGACACAATGTTACTAGAGTGAGCGAGACAATGTCGCTTTTACGGGACACCCTATATATATATGATAATGTTATAACCAGTAGAAACGTTTAAAAAAATACAATAAATAAATAAATAAATACATGCATATTCCCTATTGCCACTTTAAAGGGTAGGTAGCTAAGGGTAGTACCTACTTACTTTAAGTAAGACATATACGGTCCAGTTTTCCTTCAGTTCGGCCTGAACGGATGCAAATCGTATCGTCTGTGTGCAATTTCGAGATCGCATCAGTCGGCCGGAAGGACTGAAGCTATTCTTTCTAGTGTTGCTAGCTCTGTTCTTGCGAAACTACTAAACTCGCGTTGTTTTCTACTTAAAGAATACTGAAAACTATCAAAAAAGCTACTCAACTTCCCTAAAGCCCCCAAAAAACCACTGCATTTTAGGTTTTATAATTTAATATAATATTTTATTTTATTATTTATTGAATTATATTAAAAGTTTTATCGTTAAATTAAAATATACTTACTAGGAAATATTATGTACCTATATAGTAACTAAACGGGTAGTTTTAAGAAAATTACGGACGAATGCTACAAATTACGATGTGTTATTATGATTAGGTGTAAAAAAAATTTTTTTTTGGGCTTTACCTAGGCCATTTTGTATATGATTACTGTTTGGCTCTTTCCTACTAAAACACTACTAACAACTAAATTCCTACTATATAATACTTAATTATAAAGTAGTAAAACTTTGTAAAATAACTAAGTTGGCAACATTATTTCTGGACTGAATGGATGGACTGAACGGACCATGTGTTGTCACGCAAAAAATTACGGACAAATCGCTTCAGTTCTCGCCAGAGCCGCGGCCGTGCGGGCGTGTATAGTGTAGAAGCGTAGTGAGTTCACAATTAATAAACACGACCGTAGCTCGCGGCAAACAAGAAGGAACTGATGCGATTTTTCCGTATGTGCTCGAATTCGTTCAGGCCGAACTGACGTCAGTTCTAACTGAAACGATCGGCCTTTCGTCTGTGGGTGCCTTAATGCGCTGGGCTACTCGGTAACTTTAGTTCTGCTACGGATTTCCTCATTTCTGATTCTATCACGTAGAGACTCCGAGCATAACCCTCTCCATAGCTCTTTGAGCTTATAAGATTCGTGTCGAAAAAAAACGCTTATAATAATATGTAATTCATCATACCTATTAAGTATCTAATTACTAGTACCTAATTACTATACCAAATCGATTAATGAAATAAATTACGCGGAACACACAGTCTACACTATGAATGAATGATAATAATAATTATGGAAAATACATTGAACAGAAAAAATTAGGTACGTCATGTTATAGACAGTTAATCCATCGCGAATCGCTTGTTCTTGACTTCTCAATTTGTTTAAATGTTCTCGAAAGGCTCTCAATAGAGCCAAAGCATCCTTGCCACTGATATCGGGGCTACTAGGGGCAGTTTGGTAAAATTCTTCACAAAAATCTTTAGCAGCTTGTTTCAGTTCCTATTAAAAGTGCAAACATTCTTATTAACATTAATTTTTATTAATTAATATTAATTTATTACATGTACCAACGTAAACCTCACCCTCTAACTTGATTGTTGAGCAATAGCCATTTTTGTATATATTACTTAATTATACAATACTTATATTACAATATTACTTAATAGAGCGCATGTTTTATTTTTATACATGTACCATACCTCGGTGGATTGTTATAGGATCATTTTACCTCAGCTTGTTCCAAAAGATCCGCTTTAAATGTA